>OZ023152.1:16713448-17292704 GCA_963675895.2 Styela plicata
CGGTAGGAGTAAGAGGTGACCAAAAGGAAGCAAGGAAGTGATGGGAAGTTTTAACATTGCACAGGGCAGATACCACCCATTGCGCTTTTACCTTTCAGCGGTTCAGTCACTGTACAGATGCTGCTATTACATTTTGTAGTAGCTCTTTGCTATTAAGTGGCCGTTTGTTGGTTCCTTTCAGGCGCTAGTTCTGGCCTTGCTCTGCGATTCAATCAGAAAAAAAAAATTTAAAAATATGTTCCATTTTATTCTCACATTTCATGCAACAGAAGGGCAAAATGAAAAACAAATGTTAAAAAATAAGAAAAGAACGAGAAAGTTCATTGGGGCCTTAATATCTCGAATATATAAATTCGAAGACAATTTATTGCCATCGAATCGGATTCAGAGAGACTGAATCAATTTTGATGGCAATAAATTATCGGAAATGAACTTTATTTTCCAGTATGCAATTAATGCAATTTTTACAATTATATCTGGTTGTGAGATTTATCTTTGCTGAGGTTATCGAGCAACATCCCAAGGCGCTGCGGCCTAGAGTGTCTCACCCAGGGGCACCCCGCATGTATTGCTCTTTGAAGGTTTTTTTCGTTCATCGTTCTTGATTAGGTGTTACGCTTTCATAACGTTACCGAGGCCCACTTCAAAAAAATATTATTCCATTTCAGACACACTGGGAGTGCTCGCTCGTACTGTTGGTAAAAACAATTTCATCCCGTTAGCAGAAGATTGTCTGAAACTTGGAATGAATTTAATGGAGAATGAAAGTAATGACCCTGACATGAGGAGATCAGCGTAAGTAGATATATAGAGAATCGCAGAAGGCAAAAAAATAAACATTTTTCAATTTGGATGCTAGGAAGGCCGCATAATAACTCAACTGTAGAATAAAATATAGAATTTCATTTTATCCTGCGGCAGAGGAAAGCTGAGAATACAGCTTAATCATGTGGTGAACCACGACCTCTTGCAGATACCAGTTCCAAATGGTGGTGAAATATTTTGGCTTGTCATATTTCTCATTTTTCCTGTTCGTGGACTTGGTTGGTTGGGGAAGCCGTAAGCAGTGCTTTCGTGCATCGGCGAGGCCGCCAGCAGACCTCTCTCATATGATAATCATCCCACACAGGAACTTGCATTTTGACGATCAGAGATGCGTATTCTCATATCTTTTTCTGATGTGAGATGTCCAGCAGACCTAGTCAGTTAGAATCATCGCTAACAGGATTCGAACCCACGACGCTAGTGATGCATAACTCTAAATTTATTCCCAACTCCTGTTCTGACTGAGCTCACCAGGCATTCTTTACTTCTTTGCAATTTGGACGGTTTTTAGTCGGCCTCTTCGGGAACTGCTTCCAGCTTCACTTAAAAAAATTAAATACAAAGAACCTTGCAGCCGCAAGATGAAACTCTTCTTTTTTCCAACGTCACATCAGCGGTTTTTAAAAAATTCATTTTCATCACAGATACGGTTTATTTTCTGCCATCGCTACAATTGTGGAAGAGAAAATGTCTCCTTTCCTGAACGTGATCGTTAAACACATGTTGGATTCATTGAGATCCACAGAAGGGGTGATGGTAAGTAAAGTTCTGGGGTCGCATGAGAATTTCTGTCTGCGTTTTCAAACATGCGAGGATATCGGTGAAAGTGTTAAGAATACACTTTGAGCTTCGTATCTCTGATGTTCCTAAGTTCAAATCCCCGAGTTAGAGGATTGCTGTCTTTCACTGTGGTTCATGTAACTGCTGTAATGGTTTCCTCCACCAACCCTGTCCCAGACCAGCTACTTCGACACCCGAAGAGAAAAGGTGTTACAAACAGAAGAAAATTTGGCAAATGGTCAATATTACATGATATATCTGTGTTTAGAAGATTTCTAATCTCTCTTTGAGTGTCTGGTTTTAACCAAGTTGTATAAAAAGTTCAAATTTATCAATACTGCTATGGAATGACTCCTGTTAAGAATATATTCATACCCTTTCAGACACCAACATGCTTGGAAGAAGCCTAGTACCCTGAAATCATTTGCACCTGCCTTTGCAATACTTTTGCCGAAACTGTTTAAAAACCTTGATTTAAACTGAATCGCAACATCATTAGTAATGAAGATGATTTAATGAAGCTCGTTCATAATATTTTAAACCATAGATACCAATATTTCCACCTCCCAGGCTCACTACACAGAGGAATCGAACGGCGGAGCATCGTCAAAAGATTTCTCGTTCTTGGATGACAATAACCAAGAGACAGATCTGACAACAGAAGCTGATTCACAGGTTTGTTTGATTTTACTTTCATCTACATATCTGAATAAATCACTCTGAGCAAGGCAATATATACAAGTAGTTTTGTACAGGGATGTAAGATTCACATTTTCCAATCTAATTGATATTATGATGTCGTAATAGGTGGCGCAGGCTAAAATGTTTAATTATTTTAATATTTTTTAATAAAGATACAAATTCGAGCAGTGAGATTTGGATTGATTTCGATTCATGTCCTGTTCGGATGATTCGAATACGCACTTTTTTAAACCAAAGTTATTAATATATATTTCCCAAAGATTTTGAAATTTTACATATATGTTAAATATTCGGAATATTTGTACCAGTGGCCACTTATAGAAGGACAGGGTTGGAATGGAAGTTATTACACCCTGTGCTGAGGCATGGATTAACGAGCCGGACTCGCCGGGACTCGAACCCGAGATTTTCAATCTGCGAGGCCGATTCCACCAGATTATTACTTGCAAAGGAGGAAATAGCTTTGCTGTGTATTGAGATTTTCAATGAACTTCTTTAATAAAAATAGAATTCGAAAAGATTTCTATATTTTTCATTGGAATATGTTACATGCAAAGTCGGACGTAGCAGCCAAAAAGAACCGACTAATGAGCACTTATATTGTAAATAGCTGCCTCAAATGTAGTACCAGCGTCCACACTCTTTGGTGTAATAACTTGGTTAGAATCAAAAAGATGATGCCTTTTCAATAACGCTAAGTGGCCACTGGTAGAGGCTCCTGTTCAGAGTCAGAGTCGTCAAACGAAAGCTTATATAAAAAAAATCCCAAGATATACTAAAGTGCATTATGTGGTATCTGCCCTGAGCGATGGTAAAGCCATCTGCCTCCACTTAAACTTTCCTTTTAATGAGGGGGTTATTCTCAGTGAATATCTGAGTAGTCTGTAGATCCAACTGGTACAAAGAAGTACATATTTCTTGATCTTAGGATGACGATGATGACGACATTGAAGGCTTCTCGGTTGGTAATTCTTACATGGACGAGAAATCGGATGCTTGCGAAGCTATCGGAGAAATTGCAAAATATACAAAAACAGAATTTCTGCCGTACTTGCAATTAGCATTTGAAGAGGTCAGTTTATCTTATCAAAGTGCAGAGATTGTATCTGCCCTGGATGGTCATGAAAACCACATTTCTATGTTTTTTGACACACATGAAAATATACCAATTCCAAAGTCTGAACCTGCATCATCACACAGACGAATCAAATTTTCGAATACACTCAAAAATAAATATATTTTATTACGTAAAGTTTGGACTTTGAGGATCTATATTTGAATTCATGGATTTAAAAAAAAATAGTTTTTTTTTATTGCATGATTCATAACATTTTGGAGAAAACTAGCAAAAAAGAAATACCATATTGGTTGAGTTGCTAACTACTTATCCTTCTTCTATGCCTTTGGATAAGGGCATCCGAATCATAGGTTTGTCAAAATAAACCATATCTATGATTTTACTGATCAAACCAAATGGGCTTTTGGTTTTTGATTGTTCTGTTTCATGTCATTCAAATATTTTTCATGTTCAGGTATATCATCTTGTGGATTTCCCGCATTCTGATGTGCGGAAAGCAGCTATAGCTGCCAGCGGAGAACTGACGATGTGTGCGCATAAGTTAAAGAATGAACATTGTGAGTTTAAGTCATATGATCCCAGGCACGAATATGTAAGGGTGCGAAACTGCCACAATATTAATAAAATAAACAAAATTAACAAAATAATGCTTTTGTGAAACAGTGTGCTGGCGATGACTTGACATTCTCGCCTTCTCGCATTAATCATCAGAATTCGAACAAAAGATGATTAGAGATATTTACCTTAAACAATATCCTAACGCTTCTACTGATTGAGCTAAGTGTCCACTCTACATCCTGATAATATCTTTATTTATTGACAGTTTCTTCCTTCATCTCTCAAATATTCCCCGTCATCTGCAAAACTCTGGTGAAAGACACTGAGCGATTGGTTGTTATGGGTTCCATAGCAAAAGCCAATCAGATGGTAGAATGCTGCGGAATGGACTGTTTCGTCAACGGAGAGGCTTCTTTAAAAGTAAACAGTCAAAAATAATTTTTGTTGATACTTTTTCTGTCAAGTATGACTAGTGGATTGTGACTCATGCTTTACAAAACGAATTTCTTTACTGGGTATTTTTCTGAGGACACCAACAGCCAATTTTATTGCATAAACATAGTACCAGCAATTGCACTTAAAACATTCCAAACAGTGGGGCAAGTGCTGTCTTCGTGGCAGAATAAGAAGTGGTTTTACCATCACACCTGCCACTCACTGCACTTCATTGTCGCAATCTAGACGTTGGTTTCCAGAGTGCAAATGCTGCTACTGCCTTTTGTAGTAGCCATATGGACGGCTGTTAGTTGGTTTCCTCGGACTTTGTTGGGAAGTTTTGAGCTTCCTGGTTCAGCCAAAGTTGAGCCCACCAAAATTATTACCCCTTTCAGTTGATTTTTTTATGGCCACTTCTTGGAGTGGATCACTCTGACCAAGGCCCTGAACTGGTGGCAATGGTTAGAATTGCTGGAATAATATGATATTTTCCTGTTCAGCTTAGCCTACCCTAGTTATTACGCCCTGGGTTGAGTGGTGGGCATGGCTTGATGAGTCGGACTCAGATCGGGGCTCGAATTGAAGATCTTCGAACCTGCGATACCAACATGTTTAACCATCTTGATTTCTGGGCATAGATTAACAAGCTAAATTTTCGGAACTCAAATCCGAGATTAAACCAGAATAAATGGATTGCTTGTGAACCTTCACCAGTTGCGCATTTATTCTTGTTAATATAATGAGTCCACTCGCTGACTTCAACCTGCGATGCCACCGAGCTTTGACAGTAATTGACAATCTATTTCTTTTGTTTTAGGAACTGATGGCTCCTCTGTTCCTTGTTATGAGCGGTAAATCAGCTTGCCAAGATTCCGAGGATGATAGTTCGGATGTGGATGAGCAAGAGGTGTGTGGGAAAACTTTTTCTTTTTTTTTTGGAAGGAGGTTGAGAGGCAATCCAGGAAAAAAAAATTCTCTAAATAGATAATTCACTCTAAGCCAGGGGTTCTTAAACTGGAGGGCACGAATAATCTCGATATTGTAAAGTCGTTTCCTGCTCTTGTCAAAGTGAAAGCGGAATGTTAGTGTAAACTAGATTGCGATAGTTGATATGAGATGTTCATCTGCGTCCTGCAATGCCGCGAATAAAGTTTTTGTCATCCAACAGCTGCACCCTTATTGGAAAAATAAGACATGAATGGATGAATATTTGTTTTATTTGCTCAATATTGAGATTTAGATGATGCTCAAATCAGAACTTTCATATACATTCATCGTTCATGGGATTTGGACCTACGTCAGGATGATCAGGGGTGCTTAGCTCGAAACATATTCCCTGTGCTTTACTGATTGAGCTAACCGGGCATCGTTTTTGAATATTTCTGGAGGTTTTCCTAACATGTTATTAACCCATCCATTAGAAGCTCTGGAAGTTTTAGATTAAATTACTGCCGATAATATATAACATGCATAATACAGGGACAAAATGCCACCCACGTGTCAAAACTGAACCACCCGACATTTTAATCTGGCCCACCTGATTTTGGTATAAATTGGCCCAGACAGTTGGAAAATTTACCAACTTTTTTTCTTGATCATGTGCTTGAACATCCCTTAGTATTTGTGTCTCTTGGCATTCATAAAGATTTCTAGCAATCTAGTATGTTTGTGAACTATAATCAATTATTTCACCAAATTCCTGGTGTCAACATGTTTATGTTTTTAGGCCGAATATGACGAAATGTTGATCGAATACTGTGGTGAAATTTTGCCAGTTTTAGCAGGAAGTCTTGGGACTACAACATTCTTGCCGTATTTTATTGGATTTCTCCCAGCATTGGTATCAAAATTGGTGAGTTTTTCAGTTCATATGGGATCCAGCAATATTATATGAAAGTTTGTTTCCAGCTTGTGATAAGTTGCGTCCTCGGTTTTTTGGTGTCGCACTTGTGATAAATTGTGTCAAATGCATGATATTTTGTGTAAAGCTTGTGATGATTTGTGTTCACTCTGCGACATGTTGCATCTTGACTTGAGATATGTTGTTTCAAGTTTGTGTTTTATGTTATAGACATTCTGTCTTTAACTTTTGTTTAAATTTGTGATGTTTTCTACCCCTTTCTTATCGAAATTCACACTGAGAAAGGCCAAAAGCAGTGCCTAAAAGGAAACAACTAACGGCCACCTAATAGCAAAGAGCTACTAAAGTAGTATCAGCAACTGCAATCCAAACGGAAAACATCCCAAGTTAAACTGAACCGCTGTGGTAAAGCGCAATGAGTGGTTTCTGCCCTGGGCGACCGTAAGATCATCTACCACTTCTTTAGTTGCCTCTTACGGCACGCAGGAAATACGTTAGGACTATACGAAAACCTGTACCTACAAGCCTTAAGAAGATTTCCCAAATAAAATATTGAAACCGTGGCATATTACTTCATTTTGCTTTCAATGGCTGTGTATATTAGATCAGAACTATGAAACTTTATGTCTAACTTGAGATAAATTGCATCTATATTATGTTCAGCTAGTGATACTTTGTGTCTACTGTGTCTGAATGGTTGTGAACTTCTAACACATTTCTTTTCTAGAAACCTTCTTGTACAACATCGGAGCGATCATTTTCAGCTGGTACAATCGCAGAAACATTTCAAAAGCTTGGTCCAGGATCAGCAAAAGAGGTTGTGGCGCATGTCATACCCAGTTTATTAGAACTAACAAAGTAAGTCTAATAAGCAAATTTAATTATATATTATTGCCTGTGACTTGACTTAGCAATTCAAATGACCTATACTTCCTTGTATGTTTATAAGATTTTCCAATGAGATCGTAGTATATTTAGACATTTTCTACATGAATTGAATTATACTTCTTAAAAGTTAAATGAAGTTATATAGTATGTGTACATGAGCTATCCACCCTGCACAACTTGCAAACAATTGAATATATAAATGATAAAATAAAACATCTGGGCAGTTCATGTGATAGGCGAATGCAATACTTATCAATATAATTACTAGGAAAGAGAAGACATCGCAAGACATCATCTTGTTTTACTAATGCTTGCAATGAAGTGTCGTATTTATCATAAAACTAGTGGAAATATAAACATTCGAAAGTTTGTTGACAGCCAAAAATAAGCGAGGGAGCCATAAGAGATTTTAAGACAACACTGAAATATAAAAACGTGTATATCAGCACACCACACTACCACCATCAGGCTACATTCTTGAGGCTACTTACAATATTCCAATCGTTTTTACCAAAGTACGAAAACATCCTTTTACTGTATTTACATCTTAAAAACAAACTGTATTTTATCTATAAATTAAATTTTTATTTTGATTTTCAGAGACAAAGAAACAGAAATACGTAACAATGCTATATTTGGGATCGGAGTCGTTTTACAAAATGCTGACTCAGCAGGTTTACAATATTATCCAACAGCATTGAATACACTGTCACAGGTATTATTTGGGGTTCATGGATATTGACAGAATGACGCCTACTCAGACTTGTGAGGGATATGCCTGTTATAGAGAAATTTGTTTCCAACCCACTATTTTATAATATATCTATCGTTAGATGATTCATTTTCTTTTGTATACCCTGTTCAAAAAATAGAGATCTGAAAAAAAAAATGCAAATTTGGACACGAAGGACTAGACTACTTGCAGGTATTTATCGCGATATTTGGTCCATTTTTGTGGACCGCTTGTGAGAATAAAGTGCAAATAGATTTTATCCAACTAACAGTCACTTAAATGGAAAAGAGCTACTGCAAGATATCGCGCCAATGACCGCACTCTAAGCGATGAACATCCCATACACAACTGTCCCGGTAAAGTGTAATGAGTGGGATCTGCTCTGGGCAATGGTAAAGCCATCTACCGCTTCTTAATGTAAGATACACTCTGCATATCAGCGATTTCTCCCGAGCACTGCTCCCAATATTACTTCAGGTCATTTCAAATATATCATTCCAACCAGGTTCTGACAACAGAGAAATCGAGAGGTGTGATTGACAATATACTGGGAGCCGTAGCCAGAATGATTACTGCAAATAGGCAGGCTATACCTGTCGGACAGGTAAGTAAATTTCCTTTTTTAGTGGAATTCACTCTGAGCAAAGCCGGAAGCAGTGCCGAAAAGAAACCCAACAAACAACCCCTTAATAGCAAAGAGTTACCACAAGATGTACCAGAAACTACACTCTTAGTGGAAAACATCTCAAACAGAACTAAACCACCATTGTAGAGTACTGTGATTGATATCTGCCCTGGGTGATGATCAACCACTTATTCTCCGTAAATAATGAAGTTTTAACATCTAGCTCATTGCATTTCAGTGGTCTTTGGAAACACTGACAGTTTTTGTCTTTATTCCCAGGTGATACCTGTCCTACTCAATCATCTTCCCATCGTAGAAGATCATGAGGAGGATTCTGTAGTTTATTCATGTTTATGTCGGATGTTGAATGAAGAAGAGATCAACATTGAAACTAAGACGAGGATTATCAAGCTCTTCGTTAGTGGAATGGAAGAAGTGAACAAAGGTTTGAAATATGGCGATGTTGATACACCAATGAAGCCTTGTCGACGGCGATGCAGTGACCATGCCGATTGATGTAGTCATATCGATGAAGCTGCGTCGATGTATCTGTGTCGATGAAGCTGTGTCAATATAGCCACCAAAATGCCTCCTAAATCAATTATTTAGGAGGCATGATAGCGCGCATCTGCATAGCTGTCAAAAAAAAACTTGAATGGGCTTTTTTAAGTTTAAAAATTATAAAAGGGCTTTTCAGTGGTTAAACATGTTAGCATCACAGTTTGAAGATCTCGGGTTCGAGCCTCGACGGGTCCACCATTCAACCCAGAGTGTAATAACTTGGGTAGGCTAAGCCGAACAGGAAAAGGTCATATCTTTCCAGTAATTGTAACCCTGTCCGTCCATAAGTGGCTGCTGTTAAAGGGGCTTCTCGGGCAGGGCGATCCACTCCAAGAAATGGCTATAAATAGAAGGAAAATCTACTCTGCACAATATTTTATACAAATATTTACATTCCATCCTTATTTTTCAGACATCCAAGCGTCGGTCATCCAAGAGTTGAAGACATTACAACAAAGCAAACCAGAACTTGTTAATCAGATTTGCCGAGTTTTAGAACCAGACAATGTTGCAAAGTTCCAAACTGTTTTGCAGAATTCCTGACCAGGAAATATATTTTGTATGAATCAGAGATGAATTGCGTCACGTTGGTGCTAAGGAAGTCCATACCCAAAGATATTTCGGAATTCTGATTAAAACTAATTTCATGTTCCGATTAAATATGATCCATTTTGCATTGATATCATTACATTCTGAAATTTGACACAAACTACAACATTGCGATTAGTCTGGGGGACATGGATTAACTACTCATCCTTCCTCTCATATGTGGTAATGCAAGGACGATGAAGCAAAGGCGAATATGACCAACTGGACAGGGCCGAAGTCGATTGATGCTTCACACATCAATACATTTCTGTAACGACTTCTTCGGACAGACATTTTGAAAATGTTACAAAAGGAAATAAATTTTTGTCACATTTTCAAAATGCAGATATAAAACATTACAGATATAAATTTGTGTTAAAGTTAAGCAAGACTTCTACCCTATCTAATTAATCACGACTTCGCTGCAAAATGGGCAAAAATAGTTGTTAAGAGGGTAGGTTGGTATATCATGTATATGCTGCTTCTGGAGACAAAGGCCAAGAATACGGCTCAGCCATGTGGCGGCCACGACCCCTTGTGCTTTTCAGAGTTTTAAACGAAGACCCACTTAGAGTGAAGCCTGGAGTCGCTGTGAAAGTTTGTTTTGACAAACCCTGATACAACTTTTCTTAATGTCGGAAAATTAAATTATAATTTCAAGGTTTTAATTTGTGTGCATTTCAATACATTTTTAAGATCGTTTGGTTGTTTTGGTTTGTAAAGAGCGAGTTATTAAGGATCGAAAACACCTTCCAAGCATCCTATTTGCTATTCGGAATATAAATCCAATCACCTCCAATTTGGTCTGTGATGTTCATATTTTTTTCCTTTTTCGCTATGACCTATGAACTTACCTTTGTAGTGACTGTGTGCGCAAAGTGCCTTGTTGAAGGATATGTTTGGTCTGGTGTAATGGCCAAGCGCCTGCCTTCTGGATAGGATGTCATTTTTATCCTGCGGGAGAGGAAAGCCGAGAATACAGCTTAACCATATGGCGAATCACGCGTGCAGATACCAGTTCCGAATCGGGGTGAAGGTTTTTGGATAATCGAATTATCTCATTTTCCTGCGCATGGACCTGGTTGGTTGAGAAAGTCGTAAGCAGCGCTTGCGTGAACCGCCGGCGAGGCGTCCAGCGCACCTCGCATATAATCATCCCTCAACGGTTTCGAACCTGCTGTAGACTTCGAGGCTCTACGATTCCTATTCTGATTGAAGGGTAGCTGTCAATCTACTTGCGTAGCTAACTGACACAGTAGCAACTCCAAACTCACACACAAACTTTGAAATATGAAATCTTGTAAAGCAGAAAGAAGAAATATTATATACAGGTCACAGTCCGATATAAAATTCCACGTCCAGGTAATTCCACAAATAGATAAATAATCACAGTTATAAAATAGACCACTTGGCTTCAGACTTATTCCTTCACAATGAGAAGTGAGGTGAGGTGGGGTGAGGGTTGCAATATACAAACAGTACTTAAATTTAGCTGAGAAGTCACAACAACATTGCATCAATTATCAAACTTACTACTTCAAGATTAAACAGGCTTTATTAACCCTAATCTAGATTATCCTAACTAATGACAACACCTGAAGTCTTAAAAATATTCTAATTACATTGTATGTAGTCTTATACAGCAAATATCCCTCACTGGAATATAAATCAATAAGTAAACTAACGAAACTGAGCACAGTATAGCAGGTTGCACCAACAAAGAATTAGCTAGCGATTGCACCACTTTGAGAAATACTGCAACACAACAAATAATCACCATACGGTGGCAGTATTGAGTAATAATAGCAATTTGGAACCATGCTTGATACGTACATGGAAAAATACGTTAAAATACAAAATATAACTATTTATACCCAAATTTCTAATTGAATTTAGCAAGTTAAAATTTTTGACTGTAACACCTGCGTCATGTCGATCAGAGATGTGTAGCTCTAAGCGTATTCTCAACGCTTTACCGGTTGAGCTAACCGGGCACCCAAGTTCGATCGTGCTAAACAGACCGAGCCGTCACGGGCAAATAAAAAGGGGTTTGTTCTGTAAACGGCTGTTCCACGCCTACCCAGGAGCGAGAAAAAGTTTCAATATTCCCTCCAGTAGAAAACCTCATTAGACCTGTTATACCAACAGATAGATATCTGTACAGACCGGTAGTTGGGTTGAATATACTGTTGCATAATGGTCTTAAAAGGTGATGATTTAGATTTTCCCTACGGTAGATATGGTAATGGAGGAGTGGTAAATGGTTTAACCATTGCCCAGGGCTGATACCACCCATTGCACTTTACCATGATGGATCACTTCCTTTTGGGATGTTTACCGTTTAGAGCGAGTGCAGTTGCTGATACTATATCTTCTGGTAGCTCTTAGTTATTGAGTGGATTCCAGATTCACCTAACTTAAGTGACAATCACTGCGTTGACATGTTTCATTATGACATTTTTCCATACCACCAAGAAGCGTGAAAATAAGTCCTAAGTGCTTATATTCCAGTCAATACTCCGAGAGTATTCCTGTCTACTGGCGGCTTAAAACATACCTTACATGTTTACAAATGAGTCGCATTTATATCAATTATATTTATTACAGATGATTAGAAAAAATTGATCAGAAAAGAACTTCTACAGATTGTTCAGTGGATTCACGAAACGTCTCGAAGCATATTTTCTGTTTATATCAGGCAGGGTTACATCAGAGTTGATTATATTCGCTAAATACACAGATGGTTATAAAAAATAAATTGGAAACCTACAGATTGTTTGAGTTTTCATAACTCTAAATTGTAAAATGATTTCAATAAATGTGATAATAAAGCAAAAATGCGGTTGCTGAAGTTACCATATTTTAGTAGCTCTTTGCTGTTGAGTTGATTCCGTTTAGGCACTGCTTCCGGCCTTGCTCAGAGTGAAGTTCCTTAAAAAAATGAAGCGAAATTGGTGGGTGCAGAATGAGGGAAATAGCAATAATGAAAAAGTGGTCGTTGCATACGATAATTAAAGAATGTCTTTGAATCGGAAGTAAGATTACATGCCGAACATTAACATTACATGGGCAGATTCAGGGCAATGGAAGCAAAATGCTCAATAATTTTCCCATCCATTGTTTCAGTGACTTTCCAGTTGTTTTCGTCCAGATCCAGTTCTTCTATTGTATCTTCTTCTATTACATCTTCTGTTATTGTAGAGTACTGGAAGCTGGAATAAATAAAACAAAGCTTTTGAAATTGAATGGAATTCTAAAATTAAAATTCCTACTGTTGATGGATAGAAGTAAAAACTGTGATAAATGATACTTATTAAGCTGGCTCTGCCACGAATAAAGCATCAAACTTCGAGCAGACAACAAGCAATGCAATAACTGCGCTGATGGAGCTGAAAATCTACCGGATTCCATTTTATTGGAAATTTCTATCTTATTACCACAATCAAAAATATTATATCGCCAATCATTCGTCATGCGGTTGGCTAAATCACAAATAGTGTTTCCACAAAATTATTCAGACTAGGATTATTCGGTAGATTGTATACGAGTGCATTGATGAAGTCCTCTGAGTCAACGTCCAACAGAGGCATATAATATAGTCTATGGGCGAGAGTTGGTCAGCGTACGTTCACCATACTCGTGGGTGCCCAGCACAGCTATATGCCTCTGTGAGATATATAACTTGTTTAAGTCCAGTGCTTTTCAGTTTATTATTATCTAGTTGAGTAATTTGTGGAAATAGTGTGATAAATATATTTATCCATTTACAGTTCGTAATATTTGCCTAGGAAAAAGTTATATTTAACTGGTAATAAAATGTGACTTAAAGTTAGTCAAATATGACACCACAGGAAGAACAAACAGTGTGGCATCTCCATTTTTACAGGTGCCTTATGAGACCAAACAGAAGAGTCTAAAACACAACATAGTTCCATGTAATTTCAATAAAAAGGACATCAGTTTGATCTCTCAATGCTTACATTTATTTTCAAAAACACAGTCTGGTCCTATGTAACAATCTCTGCTGATGACAATATTTGACCAATCGTTATTTTTTGTTCATAGAGTATTTTTTCTGTGGGTCTAAATAGCGCTGTTATAAATAGCGGGATTTACCTGGGGTTAAGGTTATTATAGTTGTCTACAATTGACTGATTAATATGATTATTTTACCAAAACATACATGAAAACGATAGTCAAACGCTCCAGTGGTAGTTTTAATATGACTGATCTAACCAATATCGGACGCATCTAAGCCGCGAGGTTCATCAGTTGGCACCAAATTGATGACTTACAGTCTTTTCATGCCCCCAATTTACTTATGTTATGAAATTTATGATCACATTTAACATTACTTCCGGCATGACGGAAATAAACGTCTGAATTTTGAATATCTTACGTTATATTTTCCAGATTGGGTAAGGATGCAAACTTTTATGGATACTCCACACGGTATGAAAAAGGTCTTCCTTTTTTTTCTAGTTTTTTTTTTTCAAGAAGTCAGAGAAGTGTTCGATTGTTTTAACATTGTCCAGAACAGATACCGTTTACTGGATTCTACTATATCGGTACATTCCTGTATAAAATGTTTTCGGCTTGGGACGCAGTTGCTAGATTTAAATTTGTTAGCCTTTGCATTTTAGGATGTTATGTCGTTTTGGGTGCTGCTCCCAACCATGCTCACATTTCCAATGACTTTTCCAACTCAACTAATGTTGCTCCCAATAATTGTGCCAAGTCTATTATAATTATCTGTTCACGCTAATTCATTGCGCCCACTTGTGATCACTATTTTGTGCATATGCAATATTGACTATTTTAACAATGTAAAATAGAAAGCACATTATTATTCCAGCTCTTTAATATCAAGGTTTTTATCTTTCATAGTAGAATAAAGTTCTTCTTAATTACATCTTGTATATGGGTGCTGCTACATGCCGCGTTCGATGCATGATTGACTGAATGTAAAAAACTCAAGTACTATTTGCATCCAGGAATAAATGACATTTAGATGTGATTTTTTTTCGTCCGCAGAGCATCGACAGCTTGGAGCTTATGCTAATTTTATATTAAGACCAAGACAAAAATCAACGGCCATGAATTTAATTAAAAACTATATCAATATTTTTAAAAATTTTTTTTGCGCCCAAAGTCAATTCAGATATGAGTTCTAACGGAATCCATTTTCCCTCGACTACACCATGCACACACATAAGTAAAACCGCCAAATGCAAGAACAGATAACCATTTCTTAATTGCAGCAGGTAAATGGCCATACAAATATTTTGGGAAGAAATACATCGTATCAGTGGCCTTTTCTAAAATAAATATTAAACATAAAGGTAGCGCATGAGCGGCACGACTCCAGCGCTTGGTGGTTTGAAAAAAATTAAATATTTTTCTAATAAACAATTTAATGTTTTTAAGGGATTGAAGAAACCGTTCAACATGTTTTACAAAACGTATTGAATCATGATTATGGTGGGTGTGCACAAAAAATTTGGAATTTTTTTCATTCTATTTCTTTTTCACTCAAAAGTAATAACAACAACAAATTAAATTAATGACATCGACAGTGAAAAGTTTTAATATGCTCCAGCGAATCGTGTTACCCGCAGTAATCGACCAAAAATGCAAGAATTATTTTTATTTTAAAATTGCGTGCGTGGTTCATTCATGTGTGATTTTTATGATATTCTATATACTACCATTTATGGTAATTCGAGAAAAACAACTTAAACTCTAGTCCATAGACTCGATATAATTTTGTTCGATTTTGATTCAAAGATTTACGATTTTATTGAGGGTTTTAATTTCCATCAGTAAAGTATGACTCGGATTACTTAAAACCGTGACACAATTTAACATCGACTCACCCTCCGACAACGAATATCTTTCCTTCAACAACACAGGCTTTGCAATGGCATCTAACATTATTTAATCTGGCAAAGGTAGTCCGTGTTTCAGCGACTGTATCAAAACATTCCACAATATCCAGGCGATCGTCATTCCACCCACCTGTAAAATGAAGATAAAGCTTTCTAACTATTTAATCAATTAGAAAATCATGCAATAAGATAGATATATGTTGGGTTGATACATACACTTTTCATATAGTATTTGTTTGCCACTTTGCTATCGCTGTAATTTGTGTTTGTAACGTTCATTGTTTTGGCGTGGGCCAACGACTGCTATGTGCATGTAATTATTAGTCGGCAGGCAAGTGCTTTTTCAAGTTTTACACCCGGATCAAGGGATCCATGATGGCGCCATTCAACGCATGGTATGTGTGTGCTTGATTGCCCCTAAAATGCTTCCTGTGTGTCGTGAGAAGCAACTAAAATGGAACAAAGAAGAAGTAGACAGTTTCACCACCGCCCAGAGCAGATATCGCTCAATTTAAATTTAAGTTTCAGTTTTCTTTGGCATGTTTTCTGCTTAAGAGTGCAGTTGCTGGTGTTATATTTAGTGATAGGTCTCTGAATGACTGTTTTTTGCTAGTTCTCATGGTGAACTTCAAATGTTGAAAAATTTTCATCTCATTGATTATGTGTCTTTTCAGTCTTTGTTTGTATTTTGTTGCAGGTTTTTGTTCTGTGTTGGTGTCGTGGATTTGAAATAAACTATGTTATTCTATTTTACTATGTTTATAAAACATGAACTCTCACCAATGACATATATCTTCCCATCAAGTTCAACTGCAGCTGCACTATCTCTCGCAGTCGACATTGAAGGAAGTGTTGTCCATGTTGAATCAGATGGATTGAATTTTATCGCATCAGATAAGTATTCTTCATTGTACCCTCCAATACAGTAGATGAAATCTAGAAAATAAAAAGAAGAAATAGTTCAATCAATGTGATCATGTAGGTGCAAGCTTCGGGATTACTCCAATGTGCCAAGAATGCATTTACGCAGTTTCTGGATATTTTTCGGTGTGCTTCTGACCTTGCTTAGAGTAAATTCCTAATAACAAAAACTAGTTGGAAATGAATAAAATAATGTTCACAAACTACGATAATAGTTCATATCAGCGGCTCTAAAACGTGGTAACATTATTGAAAAAATGACAAAACGACGTTTGATATTGATTTGAGCTCCTGAGGAAAATAAGACAGTGGAGCCTGAATAGTAGTTTCATTCATCCCATTTTCACTCATCAGCAAAAATGTCAATTCAAAATAAAAAAAAATTTGTTGATCTTTTATCAAGCATGGGCCACTGATTGAACACGCCGACCAAAGTAGGATTTACGATTGGGAATCGTGGACAATCTTCTCTATTTCGATGCATTGTTGCCAAACCTTTTCATCAATAAAAAACTGGCGCGGAAAAACAAGAAGACCGACCCTAATAATATTATTTAATGTTTCTCATCTCTTGACTCTCAGACCTTTAAATTGAGACTATCCACAGTGTATGCGAATAGAAATAGTTTAGTTGAATGGAAATTTGGTACAAAAAAGTAACATTTTATGTTTAAGACGATTTTTTGTAATTTTGAGAGGAATACTGAATTATTCTTAAGTTGGTTAAAATTCAATATTCTGCATTTTTCAAATTTTCATTTTACACAAGATTTAGACAAAAGATGGAATGTGCCAAAAATGCGCATTTCGTGTATTTATCAAGCATGGTTTCTAAGTGCGTTTATTACTCCATACTGCCACCATGCGGTGTTTTGTTGATATTGTTTTGCGGTATTTCTCATAGTGGTGCAATCGCCAGTTCTTTGTTGATGCAACTTTCTTGATAGCAAAAACCTACTAAAAGATGTGGTACCAACAACTGCACTCCAAACAGAAAACGTCCTAAGTAAAACTGAACCGCCGTGGTAAAGTGCAATGATTGGTATCTACCCTGGGTGATAGTAAAACGACTTTTAAGACTGATTTGACTAGTTAGGACAAATAGGTTTAGTTTTAAATTAAAGCCAAATGTTGATATTATATGCAATGTCCATGTAAATTTAAGTACTGTTTCGTAGAGCCTGAATACTACATATACATTCATGTACAACTTTATAGTATTCATCAAACAAAACCTCACAAACTAGTAAATATTCTTAACCAACCTTCTGTTGCCACGACTGATGTGCCACCTCCTTCCACAGGTTTATCAGTGACATGAGACCAAGTTCCATCAGACGGATCAAACTTCTCAACTGTTTTACTGGTTTCGTCAAAATCATCGAATGCATAGATTGAACCTGGAAATATACATCTATATGTTATTATCTCCATGTGTTTTAAGATCGAGTTTCATATAAATCAATAACAGGAATTTACCAAAAAGAAACAGTGGGATAAATCTTTCGGTAGAAATTAGATTTAGAATCAATTTGTGCTAAACGAGCAAAACAACGAAAAAATTGAAAATGTCACTCCGAGGCATGGGTAAACATGAACAATTCCAATAGTGAACATGCTCAGTACCTACCATTGCCCTTGCCTAGTGTGGTTCAGGTCAGCTTTGGTCTGGCCTACCTTAGTCATTACACCTCTAATTGGTCTGAAGAAATCATCAAGTCAAACCCTGGTTGGTTGCCCAGGGCAAAAATACTCACTATACTTTACCATGTCGGTTCAGTTTCATTAGAAATGTTTTGCGCTTAGGGCGCAGTTGCCTGTATATCTTGTAGTAGCTCTCCGCTATCGAGTTGTCAATAGTTGGTTTTTTTGGCACTGTTTTCAATTTTAGAGTAAATTTCAATAAAAAAAAAATGAAGCGTGAATTTGGGACTTTATAATTGAGAACCCTGAGTTGCTTGCGCATTCGTCATTAATGTTCAACACTAGTAAAGAGCAGCTGCACCTGATAGTTTTTCAACATTTCTCACCTCCGAATGCAACAGCGGCAACTATTCCCCTTGTCAATATCCGATTTGGTAATGTAACCCAAGTTGCATCAGCATCAGTATAATCCAGTTGATAATTGGTTTCATCATTCACAAGAACATATATGATGTCACCAAGTAATACAGCAGTGAAACCTTTGTGGACAAAATCATCACTGATGGCCTGTTTGTGATATTGAATTGGGTGAGCCATTACCGCCTTGAAAATTATTTTCAAAGGTTTCAAATTTCCAACAAAACTGATGTCTAAACGCATAGCTCATAGTGGCACATGAATAAACTTGAAACAGGAGGACAGTTACAATATTTATAAAAAAACGGTGGTCAATTTTTGACGTCATTATTAGCGGTAGGAATGCAAACAACACGCGAGTACGAGAGTATTTTTCTTAGAGATTATTCAAATACTCCCGAAAATAGCAAATTTTGAACAAAATGAATATTTGCATCTTTGAAATGTGTTAATAAATTCTCCAACAATCATTTAAAATGTACTCGGTGGGTTCTGATGACAAGAAATTAAACATAACGTCTTTAATATTAAGCACAGACGGAAATTAAAGTGTTCGAGTGTTTATAAACACAAGAGTATAGTATACTCTCGATAATAAATAATTATTTGCACCGCTGTAAAGTGCCACATATGGAAATTTTTTATGTTGAATTTTAATTTAATTTTGTTAAGGGCTATTTCACATAATTAGGTCGGATAGGGGGAACATAGCGCCATTTGACTTGATACATTGCAAAACCAGATATATAAAAACGAACCTTCACTCTTCTCCATGTTTTATTTTGAGGAAAAAATGCTTGAATCGATTTTGACTTTCTCTCAAATATAGCAATTGCTGTGAAATAAAATAATTCAATCAATTAAACCTTAAACTCACTTATTGAAGCTTATATTGTGTATAGGAAATCAATGTGATGGTGATCACACTAACTAAATAATTAGCATGAACGTTGAATCAAGTGAGGTCATAATATAGAATCAATTTCGTGATTTTTTCCTCGGCAAAACATAAGTATACAAAAGTCAGAATCCGATCCCAGTTACTTGGACAGATAAAGGCGTTTTCAACGTTCAGGCAATGTCGGGATTTGCATTGCTCAGTGTCATTGATTACAAGCAATTATTCTATTTAAACTTCCGACCTTACCTGTGGTGCAATGCTAAATTTATATTCGTGATGTGTCACATCTTTTCTATCCATTTTTCATGAATTGGATGTGAAGAATATCTTATTTAGATTTTCAATGAAGAAGAGCTAAGTTAGTCGGTTTCGTTAAATTTTTCTTAAAAACCAAGTACTGTGTCAAACCAAGTACTTCTCTCTTCCTAAGAAAACCAGCTTACCATTAGGGGGCTTCTTCCACTCGACCAATGCAGCTTCTGTAAAATAAAAAGTGGTTTCATTACTCTTAGCCAATACTATTTACTGGTTGCACTCAGTAGTGGGTCAGTTCTGTTTCAGATGTTTCCCACTTTTAATGTGGGTACTGGTAATTCATCTAATGAAGTTTTATGCCACATAAATGGCCATTTGTTGGTTTCTTTGAAAGTACTGCTTCCAGGCTTCTTGAGTGAATTTTTACAAAAAGAATCTCATAATATTCATCTCTCGGAATGAACTTGCTTGGCTAGAAACATTGCCAAAAAAACACACATATCGTATACAGTAATCGTATACTTAACTCTAGTTATTTCTTTGTTAAAACTTAAGACTACTAGTCTCTGATTGAACTTTTTATTCATATTCTTTTTCGGTTGAGAGACGTTTATTTCTTTTCATCAACCTTTTTTGAATATTTGCAGAAAAAAGAACACTTACTTTCTAGATCAATATCTGCAGCTTCTACTCCAGGTCCAGCGTATGGAGTCACCATCGTTGTTAGAATCGATTTGAGACAATGAGTAGAGTTGAATACGAGAGACTAAATCGAAAATAAAGATCACATAGACATTTAGAAGTAAAATGAGTGGATAGTTCTGATTGATTGAAGGACTAAAATTTAAAATGTTTCAAAAACTTTAATCGATATGTTTTGACTAGATATTTAGAAGTAAGGGTTGATTAATGATGATTAAAACTCGATGACTTCAAAACCTGAAAAACGAAACAAAAAGTATAATGTCATCATTGTTGTCAAAATCATTCATTAAAAGAATGTAGATCAGAAGGTAAGTAAAGGTGTAAGAAGCGAGTGGGTGCCACCAGATAGACTCAGTTGAGTAGAAAGGTCGGATACTTTATGACTTTAAAACAAATAACAAAATAATTTTGTTTCAGCTTTAATGCTGATTCCTAGACGATGCGACAACAACCACGGGGCTACACTTAACAAAAATTATTCTGGCCTCGTAATATTACTTGGGTGCACAAAAATACAAGACGACGTATAGACTCGAAAACATGTCTGAACAATTCAGGTGATTCAACAGAATAAAGAAATTGCAAACCTCTTTTTCCACTATGAACTTTCGATAGCTGCTCGATATTTCCGACAAGTTCAATCTGCCAAATAGCTCTTCAAATGCCGATCTTCTGGCATCGATGTCGTAATTAGTCCAAATTATCAGTGCTTTGCATTTAACTGCTTCAGAAACCTGGGAAGTAGAGTGTAAACAATAATATGACTGCATTTGTCCAATGCATGTTCCACCAGCATGTTACGCTTGGGGAATGGATATTTTGCCAGTTTTTAATTTACAACGCGTGGACATGGTCGTGGGTGCAGCCATAACCAGAGATTACGTGGACTACTTGTGGTAAAAATTTATTCATCTAATTTCCAACATTGTTTATGTGAATTTGAATCTTATCTGTTTAGTCGGTGATTGTTGAGCTACTGCCATGATTACGTGATCCTACATTGGTTGATTACTTTGTTTACATCTGGCTGACTTGTTGCCTCGTATCTAGTATTTACTATTCAGTTCACTTTATGCTTAGCTGTGAAAGAGTTGATTAAAGCCTAGTCTTGATTCTCGAGTTCAATAGGTTATCAAACTACTGTACCTAAGTTTTTTTATCCAAATTCATTCTTAAGCATGGCTGGAAGCAATGCCTAAAAGAACCAAATAACCGCTGGCTACTCAATAGCACAGAGATAAAGTACCAGCAACTGCATTTTATGCGGAAAACATCCCAACGATACTTGACCGCTATGGTAAAGTGCAGTGAGTGGTATCTGCCCTGAGCGATGGTAAAATTATCTATTACTTTCCTGTTTCCTTTTAGTCGCCTCTTGCAACTCGCAGGACATATGTTGGGACCATTCTGAAGCTCGTAACTGGAGGGCAGTGTCCATTTTCCCCGCATACACAGGTATTTTTTGTGATTCGAACTTTCGTTTTCTTAACACTTTTCCCGAGCTGACTGGGAAATTGCATAGTACATCAGAATGTCTGTGTGGTATGCAAGATTATATAGTAACTTGTCACTCTCAAAGGGCCTTGGTCAGAGTGATCCACTCCAAGAGGTGGCTGTGAAAAATAACCACAGAATTTAAAAATTAAAATTTCACCTCCGTTTCTTTTGCTTCAACTAAAAATGAAATGAATTTCTCATCTGAATGTTTGAAATCATCTTGCACAACAATCGATTGAAAATATTTCAAAGCGAATTTGTTGCAACTTTCAACTAATCCTGCACAGTTGAATGTGTCTGCAATCATCTTCGTTGTATAAAACGATCCTGGACTCAGCCCTTTATCAAGAAACATTTCAATCTTGTTGCACATTTCTGATAAATGGAGATCATTTGAATAAATCATAACTGTACGGTGGTTAGGAATTTTCCTAATCTATAGTATTCTTGATTTCTGATAGGACCACCCTGACCAAAGTCCTGTATCAGCAGCCACTTCTAGACGGACAGTGTTAAAGTTGTTGGAAAGATATGATATTTCTGGTTGGGCTTAGTTAGTCTACCCAAGTTATTACATCCAAGGTTGAGTTATGGGTATGGATCAACGAGCCAGGCTGGCCGGGACTCAAATACACAATCTTCAACCTGCCATGCCAACATGATAACCATTAGGCCACCATGCCCACAACGATAAAATGCCAAATTTTACACCACGATTCGTTGCAACTAGGCAAGTATCCTATAACAAAGTGTATAAATGCAGTAATTGGCTCAAAATGAACTAACGATGAAATGCCAAATTTTACACCACGATTCGTTTCTTAGTTGAAAAGGAATGATTAATAATGGAGATGAAATCTTTCCAGCTTTAAACTAAGTTCTTTCAAAATACTGAAATCAACTACTCACTCTTCAGCTGCATAATATGAGCAACATTCATCAGTTGTTTACAATCCTCAAGATCAGTAACAGAAACTTGTCCAGTGTAAATGAAGTTGATACAATCCTTAACAGAGGCCATTGGGACATTTTTCATTGTGGCAATACCAGAACGACTCTCAACATTCTGAAGAAATACAAATTATTGGTACAATTTGATGAAATGAATTGCTACAAATTAACATATGGTTTTCATGTAAGTAAGAATTTCACATTAAATTTATTTAATTTCAATTGTATGAATTAACTTTACATGTTTTTTTTTTTGAAAAGTTGACATTTAGTTTAAAATATTGTTGACATTTGTTTTTTAGTTGAAATTCGCATGTATCGAACTGCAAACCGAATAACATACTAATATTGTTGACATTTGAATGGTTTTTGATCGAATCTGTAACTCACAGAAGAGCTTAAATTATTCGATATTGTTCGCATGCATATGGCTTTCCACCTACACATGTATAAGATTCACTCACATGCATATGGCTTTCCACCTACATACGTATAAGATTCACTCACATGCATATGGCTTTCCATCTACACACGTATAAGATTCACTCACATGCATATGGCTTTCCACCTACACACACACGCATGAGATTTACAGAAAATCCTAAAGCTTCTTCGTTTGGTCACATTCATATGGTTTTTCGGATACACGCATATGTAATTCACAACCAAGCTACCTTTATTTAGATATTGTTCACATTTATATTGTTTCCGCCCAACATACATACATGTGTAATTTGCACCAAATAAGTATAATGTAAAGTTAACGCTATTTCAATATTTTCTATCTTTGGTTTCACTATGAACATACACACAAATGTAGTTCACAGCAAAGCTGACAGTATTTCGATATTGTCCATATTCATGTTTTTTTTACAAACATACTTACGTGATTCAAAGAAAAGTCAACACTCAGATATTTTTCACATTCGTATAGTTTTTCCATAACATCCATACACACATGTGATTCACGAGACACCCAACACCAATTTGGTTGATATTGTTCACATTTACATGGTTTATCCATAACAAACATTTTAGTCGTCAAAAACAACTCATGGAAGTTATTTTAGGGCAGTATATACCCAGGAGAGCGGTCCGGACCCCTTCTTTTGATGGTAAGAAGTGCTCGGATGTAGAATGTTTAATAAAATTTGCCTGCCGCCACTAATCTTTAGTTTTGAGCCTGTGTTTCTGATATGGAACACAGAAAGTTGCGTCATCCTATTTCACCTTTTCATTTGTCGCAAATTTGGACCTTTCGTTTTCGGAGACGACGCAGTGGCTTTTCCGGTTGCCCCTTCAATACTCGCTGTAGACCGCTTTAATCCTTGCGTAATAAACATAGAGTGCAGGTGTCAGTACTTAATTGTGAGCTACCTATTTGAAGGTAGTTCCTTTACTTACGGCCTTGCTTGGAGCAAATTTCAATAAAAACACCATAGTATCTTCCTATTTATATGGATTTAACATATTCATAAGCAAGTTTTTACCGGTAGGCAATTTGCACAATTAATGACAACACTGCTGCAAAAACCTACTGAAAGGAATTCCTGGAACGTTATCAAGCAGCGCCACCCAACAAAGTTACGCAAATATGTAATTCACAGCGAAGTTGAAAATTATTTTAATATTTTCAATACTTATATGGTTTCACAACAAGGTACAAACACGCAATTGTCATTCACAGCAGAGCTAACAGTATTTTTCAATACTTTTCGCAATGCAAATAACGCTAATCTTTTAAAGATCCACCTTAAATGCAAGATGTCAGGTCAGAAAATACCAAAATTTAGCGGTGATTGGGAAATTTCAGGAATTTTTTGTTTTTACGTGACATGATGTCCTAGGTGCAACCCTGTTTGTATGGTTTTTACTACTCACATGGATACTCACCTCATGAGACAGCATAGCTTGGAAATAATCTGACCCTGCCGATAGAACATTCCTGTGTGCTGGAATCTCTTCATTACCAACTTTTACTGTGAAATCACAATGCTCTTTGGTTTCTCTCATTCTGAAAGCACAAAGTGTATTTGTACAATATATTTTGTGAAAACAAATTGTAGTAATAATATGCCAAGTAGGTGTGGACTTAAGTATCGCCCTTATGTATTTCCTGCCTGTCGACAAAAAGGAAAAGGCAGTTTTACCTAACATCATCGAGAGCAAATACCACTCACTGCACTCCATTATAGTGGTTTAGTCCTACATGGACTGTTTTCCACTTAAAGTGTAGTTTCTGGTACTACAATCTATAGTGACTCTATGTCATATGAGTGACTGTTAATTTAATTTATAAGGAATAAGTGCTGCTTACGGCTTTGCATAGAGCAATTATTAAAAGCTTATTAAACAGTCAGTTAGGTTTTGCAAAACAGCAACTATAGGATTGTAGTTTATAAAGTAACAGACCCAGGTATTGATGGAAGATTAAAGAAAGGAAAGCAAAGTAGATTGCAACTCAATGAATACGGTTTGAATAAACAAAGGTTCACCTGTTGAGATTCCTTAATATTTCAACAGCATGATCTCTCTCATCTGTGTCAGAAGTTGGATCCATTTTCAGATTTCACTTTAGGTGTATTTTACTACTGCAAAACTGAATTAACTAAACGTTTGTAGTTTACTAAACTAAGAATAATAGTTTGGTTAGTCAACATTAACATGGCACGTTTGCAGCAGAGATGCCATTTGATTAATATTAAAATATTCTGTCAGAACTTTCCAATTTTATGTCACTGAACCAGATATAGACTATTGTCAGGTCATGTTTTTAACACCTGTTCTAATGTCCAAAGTCTCAGCAAAATTATATTATAGGTTGTTGTATACAAAGCTGTATGCTCTAGGTGGTGAAATATCTGGTGCTTAGCTGTAGCCATTTAGGTCAAGTTGCGGAGCCACTCTGCGCAGAAAGTACGAATCTTTAGCATAACATTTTGTAACTACACAAGGGTTCATAGTTTTCCACACGCCTACGCTGTATTTTCTGCTTTCTCCCTTATAAGTAAAAATATAACAGTATAGACTACCGCTATATTGACACCTGCATTAAGCTAGCAGACACTTCCATCAAACAGTTACCGATTTTTCAATAAGTCCATTCACCTTCCCCAAATCGTAAATATGCATTCAAAATAGTCAAATATTTGTTTGTCACAGTATTTTTTCTCAAGCATGTTCGAAACATATTCGTACGCCGAGAAATAAATTTCAAAGAAATTCTACCGAAGGGATTGCGGGGAAATTGATCTCCATGTAGAAGCGCAAAAATGGCTAATATTTTGGACAAGGAAGGTTTAAGTGACGAACAAATTATTCATCACGCTATTCCTTGTTGCAGTATGTTCAAAATATAGTTTTACACCTATGAGGAAGATTTAAAGAAATTCTACCGTGCGGATTATGGGGAAATTCCCAGAGGCACGGAGGATTTATTTAAAAAATAGAACACAAATTCTCCAATTTCAAGGCTAAAAAAGTAAATAAATTTTTAAAATGTTGCACAAAATTACGAACAAAATCACTTTAGTGTGTTTCGACATTCATTATGACGAAAATTACTCAACATTAAAATTATCTGATCGGAAGTTATCAAGCGTGTAGTTGCCGGTTGCCAGTTTTATCATGTACATTCGGAGCAAGTGTTGATAATAATGAAGCAGTATTATTGACGTTTCGATTTTTTAAGCATGACGTGCACTAAATTTGTATTACTTACTAAACCTACTAAAAATTTAAACTGAGAAATAAAATTCTCAGGCTGTGAAATTTGCTCATTTTAGATATGGGATTAGGTTGATGGGATATCTGGTCTACTTGTGGCATCTGTAACCTTGCGTTGAAGTGTGGTGGTTTGTGCTGTAGACTAGTTTTCGGATTTGCTGATATTTTCGGTATTTAATTGCTACTGGTGGAGGCCCATTAAAAGATTTTTTCAACAGAGACCGCAGGGTCCTACTAAACAGCGAAAATAGAGAAAAATCAACCACTAAAAGTTATACTACCAAGATCAAATTATTTAAACATATTTTTGGAATTGCAATTTGCGTATTCTGTATTTCAATCCTGAAATGAATGACCCTAATATAATTTCAACACTTTTGCATCCATCATACCGGTACTTTGTTTTTACTCATCTTCATTCTCCGTTATATTTTCTTTCTTACCTATTTCACATACAATATATTCTTTTAGATGTAATTTCATACAGAGTAAAGTTACCAATGGCTTGATGCTGGGTTCGTCACAGGTTGGCAGAATGTCAACTACTTTGCCACCCAGACACCCGAAGAAAATGGATTTTATCAAAAGAATTTTTATCAAATTGGAAATATTTCATAGTATACCTTTCAGCGCTCTCGACACAGGATAAAAATGTCAAACGCCTTCGATCCTTGCGTACCTTATTTATTAGATGAATATATGGTACGTATGATTTGTTGGTTCTTATTGGTTATTATTATTGACTTTCTCTTGGCTATATTGCACGCTTTAAGCTTCGAACCTCTGATCACCAAGTCGCAGGTTCGAATCCTGTGAGGGATGATAATTATATGCGAGAGATCAGCAGGATCCCTCTCTGGTGCACGTTGGTTCACATAAGCGCTGCTTATGACTTCCTCTGCCAAACAGGTCTATGCGCAAGATTAATGAGAATAATACAAAAACCACCCTCGATTCGGAATTGGCATCTGCACCAGAGATCATGTTTCGCCATATGATTAAGTTGTATTTTTCGCTTTCCTCTCCCGCAGGATAAAAATGATATCCCTATCCTATATTTCTTTAACATTATGGGCGCTACGTTTTTTTATTGAATGACAATGATCGCTCGTCTTCTCATGAAAGCATGTTCAACTCGACATCTTTTCTCTCTTTATTATTGATCTCCCGTGCGTTTGTGTATTATATGAAATGGGAAATTTAGTAATAACTATAATTAGCATGCGATAATATTTTATGAAGGGTACTCATTCAGATAATATATGTATCGGCATGAAAAACTAATATCGGTCAGGCCCTATGGAATCTATTGGTCAGCCCTGGATATATTTGTGTTGGCAGGGGTAAGGGAACATACTATGTGTGAGATGTCTTCATCTCTCTTGTAAACTATTCTTTATTTTCTTCATAGAATCTTGTTCGACCACTTGTTCTGAAATGTGTCAATGTGACCCAGAGACTGCTTGAAACAGCTGAGGTATGTATCAGCTAGGACGGCAAAATTTTTTTTTTCTGCGGGTATCTGAAATGTTCAAATCCTTTTCCAGAGTCGCCAATGTCAGCTACTCAAACACCCGAAGAGAATGGATTCCATCAGAAGAACATTTAGTAAATGGAAATATTTCATGATACGATTCCTGCTATAATAGAAAAATATCTTTTTTTCGAATGCCTGGTAGCAACCCAACTGCAGGAAAAGCATCCGATTTGTCAATACTGCTACAAAACTTGACTTTTTCATACAATTTGTTGACAACCAATCACTCAAAAATCTTAAAATCCTCGAGCCACAGAAATATCATTAAATATTGGCAAATTTTCTTCAGGCGGAAGTTATTTTTTTCGGGTGTCCAGAGTAGCTGTCAGTCTGGTATTAGTCAGAGTTAGATCATGATTTAGTTTGATTCCTGGCATGTCAGTTTCAGATGATTCTAATACTCAATTCTGAGGTCCAGTATAATTCAAACAGTTGTTGCTTATTCACATTTTTGACCCATAAACCCCCCTCCTGAATGCAACCATGGGTCACTCCTATCTTACCTTTTTCTGAAAATTTTTCATATTTTATACATTTTGGTACTGTGATACTTTGATAAGCACTACCAAACACTCAAATAGAGACATTTAAATCTTGTAGCCACAGAAATATCATGTAATACTGGTCATTTACTAAATTTTCTTCTGATGACAACCATGTTATTCGGGTCTCTGAGTAGCAGAGTATCTGTCATTTTGACAATCCGTTTTAAATTAGGAATAGTTTGTGACTCCATTTAATTCTTGATGACAGATTCAGACGATTTGAATACATATTTCTTAGAGTCCGTATGTTTCAACGGTTTTGGATTATTCACGACTGTTAAATTTTGAACTACAACTAATGGCAAAAAAGTTTTTTTCAATTTTACTAAACAATAAGTGGATCTACTGAGCTCCCGCAACTGACCTTTTTCTAAGGCGATTCGCAATAATAGAAGACCTGCCTTGAGCTGTCGGCCTCTACAGCTGACATTGTAATTCTGAATTCAATCTTTATAGCTTTTTTTTTTATTCTACTTTTGTCTAAATTTTTGGAACTAATATCACCTTTTCCTCGTTTCCAGGACAAAGCTGCAGAAATTCTTGAAATCTTCGAAACATTGATCGAGATCGAAGGCAGTTTTATTTCACCATATGTAAAAGATCTAGTGTTATTTTCCCTGCAGGTAAGTTCCAGAACCGACCAGTTTGGTTCTTTTACATATTCAATTTTGATTTGATGCCCTATAAGTATGGGCTTAGTACATGTTGGCATCGCAGGTTGAATATATTGGGTTCGAGTCCAGCTCATTAATCCATGTCCACCACTCAACCCGGGGTAGGCTGAGCCGAACAGGAAAAGATCATATCTTCCCAGCAATTCTAACCCTTTCAGTCTGTATGTAGCTGCTGGTACAGGGCCTTGGTTAGGGTGATCCACTCAAAGAAGTGGCATCGAAAGAAAAATTTCAACATGTTGTCGTGAGGGGCAACTAAAAAGAAACAAAAAGTGGTAGATTGTTTATCATCACCCAGGGCAGATACCACTTAATGCACTTCACCATGGCGGAACAGTTTCATTTTAGATATTTTTGGTTGAAAGTGCTGCCACTGGTGTTATATCTTGTAGCTTTTCTGGCCAGAGAGGCGGAATCTTGGTTTTCTTCAGGTGTCTGAAATGTTCATGCCGTTTTCTTCAGATAGACTAAAAAAGCTTCCAAACCATCAAAACTGCTATTTCATAGCAGTATTGATGATTTTGAACTTTCTTTCATACTGTTTAGTTGCTACTAGACACTGAAAAATAGTCATTTAAATCTTCTGGGCCCAGATATATCCTGAAATACTGTCAATTTATTCGAATGTCAGAGTAGCTGGCATTCTGCCACTCTGTTTCTGGCCTTGCTTAAAGAAAGTGAATTTCAATGAAATAAAAACTGCCAAATCCTTAATTATTATCGCTCTATGCAAGGCCGCAAAGATTGTAGTTGCTACTTTTTGAAGTGGCTCTTTGCCCTTTATGTGGCCGTTAGTTAATTGGTGCCTTTTAGGCACATAATCATCATCCCTCGTGGGATTCGAAATTGCGTCTTGATGATCAGAGATGCATAGCTCGAACCCTATTCCCAACGCTTTACCGATTGAGCTAACCGGGCACCCTGCATTAACGATGCATTGCCTCCTCTTTTATAACCACTTTTGGGGATGGGGAACCTGACCAAGTCTTAGCGGTCACTTATGGCGGTCTCAGGGTTAGTATTGTTGCAACTTGTTGGGAAAATATGATCTTTCTGATCCGACCTAGGGTGCCCATATTAAATGAAATGGCGATATATCTGTATCGGCATGAAAAACTAATATCGGTCAGGCCCTATCGAATATTCTGGTCAGCCCTCGATATATTTGTGTCGGCAGGGGTATCAGAACATACTATGTGTGAGATGTCTTTGTCTCTCTTATAAACTATTCTATATCTACTTTATAGAATCTTGTTCGACTGCTTGTTCTGTAATGTGTCAATGTGTTACTGCTCGAAACAGATGAGGTATGTATTAGCCAGGATGGTAGAATCTTCATTTTCTCCGGGTATATGAAATGTTCATATCATTTTCCAGAGTGACCAACTATCAGCTACTCGGACACCCAAAAGAAAATAGATTCCATCAGAAGAACATTTGATAAATGGAAATATTTCATGATTTGATTCCTGCTATAAGATAAAATTACCTTTTTTTGAGTGTCTGGTAGCAACCCAACTGCAGGAAAAGCATCCGATTTGTCAATACTGTTATGAAACTTGACTTTTTTATACAATTTGTTGACAACCAATCGCTCCAAAAATCTTTTCACTTTTCTAGCCACGGAAATATCATTAAATATTATTAAATTTTCTTCAGGCGGTAGTTATTTTCTTCGGGTGTCCAGAGTAGCTGTCAGTCTGGTATTAGTCAGAGTTAGATCATGATTTAGTTTGATTCCTGGCATGTTATGGGTTGCCTGAGTAGTAGCTGGCATCGCAAGCTGACGACGTTATAATTCTGAATTCAACTTCAAATTTTTCAAAATCTTTATACTTTTTTATTTCATTTACTTATATGTGAATTTATGAACTGATATTATTCCTTCCTCGTTTCCAGGAGAAAGCTGCAGAAATTCTTGAAATCTTCGAAACATTGATCGAGATCGAAGTCAGTTTTATTTCACCATATGTAAAAGATCCAGTGTTATTTTCTCTGCAGGTAAGTTCCAGAACCGACCAGTTTGGTTCTTTTACATATTCAATTTTGATTTGATGCCCTATAAGTATGGGCTTAGTACATGTTGGCATCGCAGGTTGAATATATTGGGTTCGAGTCCAGCTCATTAATCCATGTCCACCACTCAACACAGGGTAGGCTGAGCCGAACAGGAAAAGATCATATCTTCCCAGCAATTCTAACCCTGTCGGTCTATATGTGGCTGCCGGTACAGGGCCTTGGTCAGGGTGATCCACTCAAAGAAGTGGCATTGAAAAAACATTTCAGCATGTCGTAAGTCAGCCAGGAGCAATGCCTGAATGGAATGTAGTTTCTACTTTTTGTAGTGGCTCTTTGCCTCCTAAGTGTCATTTACTTGTTTCCTTTTAAACGGTGTGATTTCATTTTTATCTTGCGTGAGGGGAAAGCGGAGCATACCACCCAATCATATGGTGAACCACGGCCTCTCGAGCAGATACCAGTCTGGGTGAATTATTTAATTCATTATATTTCTCATTTTTTCTGTGAGTGGACTTCGTTGGTGGAGGATGCTGCAAATTGTCCAGCAAGAGAGGCGTCCAGCACTCCTCTTGCACATAATCATCATCATGCAAAGCTTATTCGCAACGCTTTACCGATTGTGCTACCCCGGCACCCTGTATCATAGATGCAGTGCCTCCTCTTTTATAACCACTCTTGGGAATGGGGAACCTGACCAGACTCGCCGGGACTTGAACCTGAGATCTTCAACCTGTGATGCCAACATGATACACTAGGCCATTGCAGACTGTCATGCTGCTTTTTTTATTGATTACAGATTGCAGCAAAATCAGACTTGGAAGAGTTCGGGCTTCGTCACCACTAAGATGGATATTCAAGTTAAAGAAGAAGGTCAGTTATTTATTTTCATCGGCAAAAATCGGCATCGTAATATGAGTGATCTTTATTCGATTTGTTTCAGACTGTCAGAATGCTGACCTTGCTAATCAGACTCCCGAAGAAAATGTTTCCATCCGGGAGGAAACTTGGCGAATGGGCATTAATCCATGACATATCTATGGCTGGAAGATTAAATGTCTCTTTTTGAGTGTCTGGTAGTAACCAAACTGTATCAAAAGTTTCAAAATCATCATTACTGGAATGAAATAGCAGTGCTAATGGTTTTGAAGCTTATTTGTTTTTTTGAAAAAAATGATTTGACGCATATCGGACACTTGAAGAAAGGCAAGATTCTTCCATCTTTGTTTGTTTTTGTTGCTGCTTGGAGTGAATTTCTCTAAAGAATGTGGTTTCTTTTTTCAGGCAGTCATCAAATTATCATTAATCGAACCGATATTGGACAATATATTTCCAATTATAACTTCGGCCGAGAACGACGATGAGATCAATTTTGCATCTGATGATGCAGAATCGGAATATCCTATTTTTTCTGCTGTATATGTGAGTATATATTAAGATTTTGAATTTGTTTTGGTTGGTGCAAATTTGGTTGATACGAGACATTTAAAAAAACACCCTATTATCTTCTAGTAAGATATTTATGAAGAAATATTCTGTATTTTCTTCTGCTGAAAGTCATTTTCTTTGGGTGTCTGAGTAGCAGTGTTAGTCTACCATGCATTGGAAATGAAATAATGAGGATTTAAAGCCTCAAGCTGGACAAGATGGTAGTGATCTGCAGTTTGCTTAGTTGAGTCCTATTCACTGCTTTACTCTCCTGAATGATAAAAATGAAAAAAATGAGATTGAATTCGTGGAAACTTAGAAAATCCTTGTTGATTGATCTTTTAATTGTCAGATTATTGATGAACTGGCACTGCATTTGCCTCCTGAGAGATTGTTTAAAGCAATTGTAAGTATTGTTGTTTTATTATAATTGAATGTATCGCACTTAAAACAAAGCTCTATATTAGCACAGACTAGAGCTGAGCATATCGGTAGGACGGTAAATACCGGCATTGAGTTTTCCAAAATACTGTTTACCGTTATTTTTTCGCAATGTCGGTTTGCCGTGATACCGGTATTTTGTGACATACCTCCTAAAATGGTTACAAGTTGTTGCGTAATCGCGCCAAGGAGCATAAAAAAAACGGGTCTTAACATACCAGTGATGTTGGCATTTTACTTACACTTGCACCTGTTGGCAAACTCGATTGACCTTTTTAAACAACAACCCGCCTGCATTTAGAGGTATGCTGCTGATTTTTTTTCACTAGGTCGCGCCTCTCGTGTCTCTAAGACAACACGATAGCATGTTTTTGATAGCAGAAAATGGCTTGACATTCCAGTAATGCTACAGACAGATCATAAAATATTGCCCAGTTTCTAAACTTTCTCCTGATTGCCTTTTTCTTCGGGTGTCTGAGTAGCATGGTAGCTGGCATTCTGCAGGTCTGACCCAAATATTTTTTGTTCATTAATTAACATGATTTTCTTTCTTTTATTCAGATGCCGAGGCTGGAAGTTTTAATGTCAAGCAATGAACCGCACCATGTAAGGGGTCTCTTATTAACACTAGCTTGCCTTGCCGAGGGAACTTCAGAATATATTAAGAATAAGTAAGTACGCAGTATTTATAAATGTCTCATTTTTTCTGATGACTTTGGGGGAAAGGTCAGAGCTGGGTTTCAGAATATTGGTTTTCTTCGGGTGTTTTAAATGTTCATGTCATTTTCTTTGGATGGACTTTTTTTTACTCTGTGATTGAAATAGTTCAGATTTGCTAAATTTTCTGACATAATCTGTTTTCTTCGGGTGTCTGATATTTTGTCATCGTAGGCCAGAGATATTTCATGTTAATTAATAGCCTAAGTTGAATTGTTTTTATGGCTTTGTGTTGGTTAGGGCTTTAGAAGTGGTATATGGTTTTAACAATGCCCAGGGCAGATACCACTCACTGCACTCTATATATTGGTATTTTACTTTCATTTGGAAAGTAAAAATAATCAAATTAATTTTTCTCCTAACATACCTTAATATTTTTTCAGTCACCTGAAGCCTTTTCTGGAAATCGTATGCCGAGCATCGTTGAGTGAAAACCAAGGAGTCAGATCCGCTTCATTATTTGCCATCGGACAATTTTCTGAACATTTACAGGTAAATGGGTATTTATGTTAAAGATGATCTTATCTTAAGTTACGACCTCTCGCACAGATACCAGTTTCGAATCTGGGTGGAATATTTGAGCTTATCATATTTTTCCTGTTCATGGACTTGGTCGGTGGAGGAATGTGTAAGTAGGGCTTTCAGGAACCACCGTGCGCCTTCGAGGCGCCCAGCAGACATCTGGCATATAATCATCCTCCCCTAGAAGATTCGAACTTGCGTCTTAATCAGAGATGCATATCTCCAAGCGTATTGTCATTGCTTTACCCATTGAGCTAACTGGGTAGAATAGTCTAGAATTCTGATCAAGGAGCAGGATCAGAATTGCTGGAAAGATATGATCTTTTTCTCTTCAGCTCTGCCTACCCAAGTTATTTCACCCTGGGTTGAGTGGTGGGCTTGGATTAGCAAACTGGACTCGCCGAGACTCGAACCTCAGATCTTCAACCTGCGACGCCAACATGTTTAACCATTTATCCATGTTTTCTCAAACTATTTCATTTTTGAGGGGAAATTGCAAAGACAGCTTTGTTTGTTTATTATAAGACTAGGGTGGTCGGTTAGCTTAATCGGTAAAAGCACCTTCACTGGCGTCCTGGGTTTGAATCCCATGTGGAATACTTATATGCGCTGAGATTGCTATGCACTGGTTGGGCACATGAGAGGTCGTATTTCATATGGTTAAGCTGTATACTTGACCTTCCTCTTCCGCAGGATAAAAATGATATTCGCTCCCAATTTGTAATTTCCAAAAAAAATTATTCAATCCTATCTCATTTTTAGCCTGATATCAGTAAATTCTCTGCAGAAGTGATGCCGTTACTTTTCGAAATTTTAAAGAAAACTCCGGAATCGAACAAAGGAATCACAAGGGCTTATTACGCAGTGGAAAATTTCGTTGAAAATTTAGGTAAGTGGGTTTTGGTGGACATGGTCGTTTATTTGAAAGCGATTAGTTTCAGCAAGTATTGGTTGTTGGTATCATCAGCATCGACATGCAAAATGACCAAGGTCACTGCACTTCACCATAGCAGTTTCGTTCGGAATGTTTTTCGCTTATAGTAGAGTGCAATCGCTGTTACTACATTGATGGTTTCGAAGCTTTTTGTCCATCAGAAGGAAATGACATTATCATTTCAGACACCTGAAGAAACACAAGATTTTGTCATCTGTATTATCAGTCTCAAATACCCTTTTTTTTATTGAAATCCACTCAAAGTTTATATGTGAGTATATGTCTCCGATGCATTGTGCTGCATTATGTATTTTCCCAGTGAGTGTCAAAACCCAAAAAACACTAACATTGCAATTGACTCTGAGCAAGGCCGTAAGCATTGCCTAAAAGGAACCAACTAACACGCTGAACCACTATAGTTAAGCGTAGTAAGTGGTATCTGCCACACGCAGGAAATACATTAGGACTACTCTAAATCCCCTACCTACAGGGCTTAGATATTAATTCTCTTTTGGATTTATGTTTCAAAATTACCTCGCATTTTTTGTTGATATCTGCGTTATGAGACTACTGTCTATTTCATTAAGACAATGACATCCTTCCGTACCTTGATCGATTGATGAGTCATCTTCTAACGACATTGCAAACTTGTGAAAAAATCCATACAAGGGAGCTGGTGGTCAGCGCAATAGGGGCTGTCGGTAAGTTTTTTTTTTACTTGGAGTGGATCACCCTGATCAATGCCCTGTACCAATGGCCACTTATAGATGAACAGGGTTATAGTTGTTGGAAAGATATGATCGTCCGGTTTTGCTTGGCCTAGTTATTACCCCCTGGGTTGAGTGATAGGCATGGATTAACGAGCCAGACATGCCAGGACTCGAACCCGAGATACTAAATCTGATGCCAATATGTTAACCACTAGGCCATCGTGCCCGCTGAGTAAACTAAGTAATGGAATAGAGACTTGTACTTTAGAGGGTGTTGCCTTGCGTGTTAGCGCCCTTGAGCGCTTACATAATTGCACTAATTTTGTTCTCATAATTCCGTAATAATTACAAGACGCATTCTGTCACCCTGGATTGGTCATGGTTTCCAGTCTCTATCCCTGTTCCCTTATAAGTGGTCTCTCCCATATCTGATCAGGAACTTGTCAAGAGTGACCCACAGATCCTCAAATAGATTGCGGGATCTTTCAATGGTACATACTTGACAAATCATTTTGGGGGTTGAAGGTACAGGCTTTAGAATAGTCCTGACACATTTCCTGCATGTTGAAAGAGACGACTAAAAGGAAACTAAGAAGTGGTAGATGGTTTTAGCATCGCCCGGGGCAGATACCATTCAATGTACTTTACCATAGAAGTTCTGTTTTATTTGGGATGTTTTAGAGTGCAATTGCTGCCTTGCTCCGGGTGATCCACCCAACTAGGTGATTATAAAATAAAAATAAATGTGTTTGAATTGCGGTTTCATTATCACCCAGGGCAGATGCCACTTCTGCATTTTTTACTCAGGGTGCACTTTCTGGTGCTTGGTAGTAACTCTCCGCCATATAAGTGCCCTTTACTTGGTTACTTTCAGGTGTTGCTTCAAGAATTCATTAATGAAAAATATTAATAATTTCAGCCAACTCAGCCAAAGAGAACCTCTTGCCATACCTGGGAGAGATTTTATCACAACTAAGAGTTTGCTTACCGACCATTAATCAGCAAAACGAACAAACAATGACACAGCAAAATGAAAAAGCTGAAAATTTATCATTGCTACATATGCAAACATCGGGTGGGTTTTATATCATGATTGTGCTGCACGGTAGAGCAATTTTCAGAATATTCAGAATTTTTAGTTAGATTCATTTTCGAATCAAATATGAAGTTGTAAAAGCTGCAATATACGCTTGCGTGGATTATGTTTTCTCTTTGTTTGATTTGAACGTTTGTCAAGATTTGTGCTTTGCAGATTTGTGAGTACAGTTCTTAAACGAGCAGATATGTATTGCCATTTTTGTTCTGTTACTCTGTAGGAGTAAGAGGTGACCAAAGGGAAGCAAGGAAGTGATGGGAAGTTTTAACATTGCACAGGGCAGATACCACCCATGCGCTTTTACCTCTAGCGGTTCAGTCACTGTACAGATGCTGCTATTACATTTTGTAGTAGGTCTTTGCTATTAAGTGGCCGTTTGTTGGTTCCTTTCAGGCGCTAGTTCATGCAACACAAGGGCAAAATGAAAAACAAATGTTAAAAAATAAGAAAAGAACGAGAAAGTTCATTGGGGCCTTAACATCTCTATTATATAAATTCGAAGACAATTTATTGCCATCGGATTCAGACAGACTGAATCAATTTTGATGACAATAAATTATCGGAAATGAATTTTATTTTCCAGTATGCAATTAATAATGTTTACAATTATACCTGGTTACGAGATTTATCTTGCTTCTTGCTGAGGTTATCAAGCAACATCCCAATGGCTATGGCTTACAGTGTCTCGCCCAGGGGCACCCCGCATGTATTGCTCTATGAAGGCTTCTTTTGTTCATTGATCTTGATTAGGTGTTACGCATTCATAACGTTACCGAGGCCCACTTCAAAAAAATATTATTCCATTTCAGACACACTGGGAGTGCTCGCTCGTACTGTTGGTAAAAACAATTTCATCTCGTTAGCAGAAGATTGTCTGAAACTTGGAATGAATTTAATGGAGAATGAAAGTAATGACCCTGACATGAGGAGATCAGCGTAAGTAGATATATAGAGAATCGCAGAAGGCAAAAATATAGACATTTTTCAATTTGGATGCTAGGAAGGCCGCATAATAACTCAACTGTAGGATAAAATATAGAATTTCATTTTATCCTACGGCAGAGGAAAGCTGAGAATACGGCTTAATCATGTGGTGAACCACTGCCTCTTGCAGATACCAGTTCCAAATGGTGGTGAAATATTTTGGCTTGTCATATTTCTCATTTTTCCTGTACGTGGACTTGGTTGGTCTGGGAAGCCGTAAGCAGTGCTTTCGTGCATCGGCGAGGCCGCCAGCAGACCTCTCTCATATGATAATCATCCCACACAGGAACTTGCATTTTGACGATCAGAGATGCCTATTCTCCATATCTTTTTCTGGTTCATATATCCTCTTCTGATTCTCATGATTTTATCCCGTAAAGAAAGAAGGGAGGAGTTAAATCGTATATTTAACCTTCAACTGCCCTCTAAGTGAGAAAATGCAGTATTTCCTGTGAATCAACTAAAATAATTAGGTTTCACCATCGTCCATGGTAGACAACACACGCTCAACACACCTTAACATGTGGAGGGGGGAGCAGGAAATCATTTTTATTCTGCTGGAGAGGAAAGGTGAGAATACGGCTTAAGGCCTAACCATGGCCTCTCGTGCAGATACCAGTTTCGAATTGCGGGTGAAAGTTTTGGCTTAACGTTTACTCATTATTCCTGTGCATCAACATAGTTGGTAAAGGAAGCCGTGAGCAGTGCTTGCGTGAACCACAGTGCGCTGGGAGGCGTCCAGCAGACCTCTCGCATTGAACTAGCCCTAACAGGATTCGAACCCAGGATGCTAGTGATGCATAACTCTAAATGTATTCCCAACTCCTGTTCTGACTGAGCTCACCAGGCATCCTTTACTTCTTTGCAATTTGCAATTTGGGCGGTTTTTAGTCGGCTTCTTTTGGGACTGCTTCCAGCCTCGCTTAAAAAAATTAAATACAAAGAACCTTGCAGCCGCAAGATGAAACTCTTCTTTTTTCCAACGTCACATCAGCGGTTTTTAAAAAATTCAATTTTATCACAGATACGGTTTATTCTCTGCCATCGCTACAATTGTGGAAGAGAAAATGTCTCCTTTCCTGAACGTGATCGTTAAACACATGTTGGATTCATTGAGATCCACAGAAGGGGTGATGGTAAGTAAAGTTCTGGGGTCGCATGTAAGAATTTCTGTCTGCGTTTTCAAACATGCAAGGATACTATCGGTGAAAGTGTTAGGAATACACTTTGAGCTTCGCATCTCTGATGCTTCTAAGTTCAAATCCCCAAGTTAGAGGATTGCTGGCTTCCACTGTGGTTCATGTAACTGCTGTAATGGTTTCCTCCACCAAACCTGTCCCAGACCAGCTACTTAGACACCCGAAGAAAAGGTGTTACAACAGAAGAAAATTTGGCTAATGGTCAATATTACATGATATATCTGTGCTTAGAAGATTTCTAATCTCTCTCTGAGTGTCTGGTTTTAACCAAGTTGTATAAAAAGTTCAAATTTATCAATACTGCTATTGAATGACTCCTATTAAGAATATATTCATACCCTTTCAGACACCAACATGCTTGGAAGAAGCCTAGTACCCTGAAATCATTCGCACCTGCCTTTGCAATACTTTTGCCGAAACTGTTTAAAAACCTTGATTTAAACTGAATTGCAACATCATTAGTAATGAAGATGATTCAATGAAGCTCGTTCGTAATATTTTTAACCATAGATACCAATATTTCCACCTCCCAGGCTCACTACACAGAGGAATCGAACGGTGGAGCATCGTCAAAAGATTTCTCGTTCTTGGATGACAATAACCAAGAGACAGATCTGACAACAGAAGCAGATTCACAGGTTTGTTTGATTTAACTTTCATCTACATATCTGAATAAATCACTCTGAGCAAGGCAATATATACAAGTAGTTTTGTACAGGGATGTAAGTTTCAAATTTTTGAATCTAATTGGTATTATGATGTCGTAATAGGTGCCGCAGGCTAAAATTATGAAACTGATTTGCACATTTGTTTAATATTTTTTTTTAAAGGTGCAAATTCGAGCAGTGAGATCCGAATTGATTTCGATTCATGTCCTGTTCGGATGCTTCGAATACGCACTTTTTTAAACCAAAGTTATAAATATATATTTCTCAAAGGTTTTGAAATTTTACATATATGTTAAATATTCGGAATATTTGTACCAGTGGCCACTTATAGAAGGACAGGGTTGAAGTGGAAGTTATTACACCCTGTGCTGAGGCATGGATTAACGAGCCGGACTAGCCGGGACTCGAACCCGAGAAATTTCAATCTGCGAGTCCGATTCCACTAGATTATTACTTGCAAAGGAGAAAATAGCTTTGCTGTGTATCGAGATTTTTCAATGAACTTCTTTAATAAAAATAGAATTCGAAAAGATTTCTATATTTTTCATTGGAATATGTTACATGCAAAGTCGGACGTAGCAGCCAAAAAGAACCGACTAATGAGCACTTATATTGTAAATAGCTGCCTCAAATGTAGTACCAGCGCCCACACTCTTTGGTGTAATAACTTGGTTAGAATCAAAAAGATGATGCCTTTTCAATAACGCTAAGTGGCCACTGGTAGAGGGCCCTTTTCAGAGTCAGAGTCGTCAAACGAAAGTTTATATAAAAAACATCCGAAGAAGTACTGAAGTGCCTTATGTGGTATCTGCCCTGAGCGATGGTAAAGCCATCTGCCTCCACTTAAACTTTCCTTTTAATGAGGGGGTTATTCTCACTGGATATCTGAGTAGTCTGTAGATCCAACTGGTTCAAAGAAGTAAATATTTCTTGATCTTAGGATGACGATGATGACGACATTGAAGGCTTCTCGGTTGGTAATTCTTACATGGACGAGAAATCGGATGCTTGCGAAGCTATCGGAGAAATTGCAAAATATACAAAAACAGAATTTCTGCCGTACTTGCAGTTAGCGTTTGAAGAGGTCAGTTTATCTTATTAAAGTGCAGTGAATGGTATCTGCCCTGGATGATCGTGCAAACTCGTTTTCTATGGCACACAGGAAAATATAACAATTCCAAAGTCTGAACCCGCATCATCACACAGACAAGTCAAATTTTCGAATACACTCAAAAATAAATATATTTTATTACGTAAAGTTTGGACTTTGAGGATCTATATTTGAATTCATAGATTTAAAAAAATAGTCTTTTTTTTATTGCATGATTCATAATATTTTGGAGAAAACTAGCAAAAAAGAATTAACATATTGGTTGAGTTGCCAACTACTTATCCTTCTTCTATGCCTTTGGGTAAGGGGATCAGAGTCATAGATTTGTCAAAATAAACCATATCTATGATTTTACTGATCAAACCAAATGGGCTTTTGGGTTTTGATTGTTCTGTTTCATGTCATTCAAATATTTTTCATGTTCAGGTATTTCATCTTGTGGATTTCCCGCATTCTGATGTGCGGAAAGCAGCTATAGCAGCCAGCGGAGAACTGACGATGTGTGCGCATAAGTTAAAGAATGAACATTGTGAGTTTAAGTCATATGATCCCAGGCACAAATATGTAAGGGTGTGAAACTGCCACAATATTAATAAAATAAACATCTGAATAAAATTTTATTATTGATCCATGACGTCACAACGTAGCCAATCTTATGATGTCAATTTAGTTGGGCCGCATGCTCAGCTTTCCTCTTTCACAGAATAAAAACGAAGGAATAGGATTGAAGAAGATTTCATTTTTACTTTGCGGGAGAGGAAAGCCAAGAACGCAGACTAATCGTATGACGACCCACGGCCTCTAGTTGCAGTTATGTGAAACTGGCTAGGTGTCCACTGTCCAGCAAATCTCTCACATCTACTCAACCTACAAAGGATAATAAGAGTAGTGTCTGGAATAATATCCGAGCACTTTTGCTGATCAAACATTGATGTAAAATCCAAGCTCTCATGCAGATACCGGTTCCAAATCTGGGATGAGGTTTTTGCTCAAACGTTAACTGGTTTGTCTCGTGCATGGACACGGTTGGTGGCAGAAGTCCCCAACTCGTTTTTTTTGTGAACCAGTGTGCTGGCGACGACATATTCTCACCTTCTCGCATTAATCATCAGAATTCGAACAAAAGATGATTAGAGATACTTACCTTAAACAATGTCCTAACGCTTCTACTGATTGAACTAAGTGTCCACTCTACATCCTGATAATATCTTTATTTATTGACAGTTTCTTCCTTCATCTCTCAAATATTTCCCGTCATCTGCAAAACTCTGGTGAAAGACACTGAGCGATTGGTTGTTATGGGTTCCATAGCAACAGCCAATCAGATGGTAGAATGCTGCGGAATGGACTGTTTCGTCAACGGAGAGGCTTCTTTAAAAGTAAACAGTCAAAAATAATTTTTGTTGATACTTTTTCTGTCAAGTATGACTAGTGGATTGTGACTCATGCTTTACAAAACGAATTTCCTTACTGGGTATTTTTCTGAGGACAGCAACAGCCAATTTTATTGCATAAACATAGTACCAGCAATTGCACTTAAAACATTCCAAACAGTGGGGCAAGTGCTGTCTTCGTGGCAGAATAAGAAGTGGTTTTACCATCACACCTGCCACTCACTGCACTTCATTGTCGCAATCTAGACGTTGGTTTCCAGAGTGCAAATGCTGCTACTGCCTTTTGTAGTAGCCATATGGGCGACTGTCAGTTAGTTTCTCCGGACTTTGTTGGGAAGTTTTGAGCTTCCTGGTTCAGGGCTCAATCCGGGGCTCGAATCCAGAGAAATGGCGATGCCAACATGTTTAACCACTAGGTCTCGATTGGTGTAGATTAACAAGCTAGACTTTTGGAACTCAAATCCGAGATTAAACCAGAACAAATGGATTGCTTGTGAACCTTCACCAGTTGCGCATTTATTGTTGTTAATATAATGAGTCCACTCGCTGACTTCAACCTGCGATGCCACCGAGCTTTGACAGTAATTGACAATCTATTTCTTTTGTTTTAGGAACTAATGGCTCCTCTGTTCCTTGTTATGAGCGGAAAATCAGCTTGCCAAGATTCCGAGGATGATAGTTCGGATGTGGATGAGCAAGAGGTGTGTGGGAAAACTTTTTCTTTTTATTTTGGGAGGAGGTTGAGAGGCAATCCAGGAAAAGAAAATTTTCTAAATAGATAATTCACTCTAAGCCAGGGGTTCTTAAACTGGAGGGCACGAATAATCTCGATATTGTAAAGTCGTTTTCTGCTCTTGTCAAAGTGAAAGCGGAATGTTAGTGTAAACTAGATTGCGATAGTTGATATGAGATGTTCATCTGCGTCCTGCAAAGCCACGAATAAAGTTTTTGTCATCCAACAGCTGCACCCTTATTGGAAAAATAAGACATAAATGGATGAATGTTTGTTATATATGATCAATATTGAGATTTAGATGATGCTCAAATCAGAACTTTTATATACATTCATCGTTCATGGGATTTGAACCTACGTCAGGATGATCAGGGTGCTTAGCTCGAAACATATTCCCTGTGCTTTACTGATTGAGCTAACCGGACAGCGTTTGATTATTTCTGGAGGTTTTCCTAACATGTTATAAACCCATCCATAAGAAGCTCTGGAAGTTTTAGATTAAATTACTGCCAATAATATTTAACATGCATAATGCAGAGACAAAGTGCCACCCACGTGTCAAAACTGAACCGCCCGGCCTTTTAATTTGGCCCACCTGATTTTGGTATAAATTGGCCCAGACATTTGGAAAAATTACCAACTTTTTTTCTTGATCATGTGTTTAAACAACCCTTAGTATTCGTATCTCATTCAATCCAGTATGTTTGTTTAACTGTGATCAATTATTTCACCAAATTCCTGGTGTCAACATATTTATGTTTTTAGGCCGAATATGACGAAATGCTGATCGAATACTGTGGTGAAATTTTGCCAGTTTTAGCAGGAAGTCTTGGGACTACAACATTCTTGCCGTATTTTATTGGATTTCTCCCAGCATTGGTATCAAAATTGGTGAGTTTTTCAGTTCATATGGGATCCAACAATATTATATGAAAGTTTGTTTCCAGCTTGTGATAAGTTGCGTCCTCAGTTTTTTGGTGTCGCACTTGTGATAAATTGTGTCAAATGCAGGATATTTTGTGTAAAGCTTGTGATGATTTGTGTTCACTCTATGACATATTGCATCTTGACTTGAGATATGTTGTTTCAAGTTTGTGTTTTATGTTATAGACATTCTGTCTTTAACTTTTGTTTAAATTTGTGATGTTTTCTACCCCTTTTTATTGAAATTCACACTGAGAAAGGCCAAAGGCAGAGCCTAAAAGGAAACAACTAACGGCCACCTAATAGCAAAGAGCTACTAAAGTAGTATCAGCAACTGCAATCCAAACGGCAAACATCCCAAGTGAAACTGAACCGCTGTGGTAAAGCACAATAAGTGGTTTCTGCCCTGGGCGACCGTAAGATCATCTACCACTTGTATGTGTATATTAGATCAAAACTATGAAACTTTATGTCTAACTTGAGATAAATTGCATCTATATTATGTTCAGCTAGTGATACTTTGTGTCTACTGTGTCTGAATGGTTGTGAACTTATAACACATTTCTTTTCTAGAAACCTTCTTGTACAACATCAGAGCGATCATTTTCAGCTGGTACAATCGCAGAAACATTTCAAAAGCTTGGTCCAGGATCAGCAAAAGAGGTTGTGGCGCATGTCATACCCAGTTTATTAGAACTAACAAAGTAAGTCTAATAAGCAAATTTAATTATATATTATTGCCTGTGACTCGACTTAGCAATACAAATGACTTATACTTCCTTGTATGTTTATTAGATTTTCCAATGAGATCGTAGTGTATTTAGACTTTTCCTACATGAATTGAATTATACTTCTAAAAAGTTGAATGAAGGTATATAGCATGTAGACATCACCTATCCACCCTGCACAACTTGCAAACAATTGAATGTATAAATGATAAAATAAAACATCTGGACAGTTCATGTGATAGACGAGTGCGATAAATATAATTACTAGGAAAGAGAGGACATCGCAAGACATTATTTTGTTTCAATAATACTTTCAATGAAGTGTTAATTCTGAAACGCCCATTTCTGTATCCGTATTTATCATAAAATTAAAAATATAAACATCAGAAAGTCGTAGACAGCCAGAAATAAGCGAGAGAGCCATAAAAGATTTTGAGACAAGACTGAAATATGAAAACGTATAAATCAGCACACCACACTCAAATCAGGCTACATATAATATTCCAATCGTGTTTTACGAAAATAAGTAAACACCCTTTTTACTGTATGTAGATTTAAAACAAATAGCATTTTATCGATATTTTCCAAATAGATTTTTATTTTGAATTTCAGAGACAAAGAAACAGAAATACGTAACAATGCTATATTTGGGATCGGAGTTGTCTTACAAAATGCTGACTCAGCAGGTTTACAATATTATCCAACAGCATTGAATACACTGTCACAGGTATTATTTGGGGTTCATGGATATTGACAGAATGACGGCTACTCAGACTTGTGAGGGATATGGCTGTTATAGAGAAATTTGTTTCCAACCCACTATTTTATAATAAATCTATCGTTAGAAGATTCATTTTCTTTTTTTATACCCTGTTCAAAAATAGAGATCTGAAAAATAGAATGCAAATTTGGACGCGAACGGACTAGACGACTCGCAGTTATTTATCGCCATATTTGGTCCATTTTTGTGAACCGCTTGTGAGAATAAAGTGCAAATAGATTTTATCCAACTAACAGTCACTTAAATGGAAAAGAGCTACTGCAAGATATCGTGCCAGCAACTGCACTCTAAAGCAATAAACATCCCATACGTAACTGTCCTGGTAAAGTGTAATGAGTGGGATCTGCTCTGGGCAATATTAAAGCCATCTACCGCTTCTTAATGTAAGATACACTCTGCATATCAGCGATTTCTTTCGAGCACTGCTCCCAATATTACTTCAGGTCATTTCAAATATGTCATTCCAACCAGGTTCTGACAACAGAGAAATCGAGAGGTGTGATTGACAATATACTGGGAGCCGTAGCCAGAATGATTACTGCAAATAGGCAGGCTATACCTGTCGGACAGGTAAGTAAATTTCCTTTTTTAGTGAAATTCACTCTGAGCAAAGCCGGAAGCAGTGCCGAAGAGAAACCAACTGACAACCATGTAATAGCTAAGATTTACCAAAAGATGTACCAGAAACTACACTCTTACTGGAAAACATCCCAAACTGAACTAAACCACCATTGTAGAGTACTGTGATTGATATCTGCCCTGGGTGATGATCAACCACTTATTCTCCGTAAATAATGAAGTTTTTACATTTAGCTCATTGCATTTCTGTGGTCTTTGGAAACACTGACAGTTTTTGTCTTTATTCCCAGGTGATACCTGTCCTACTCAATCATCTTCCCATCGTAGAAGATCATGAGGAGGATTCTGTAGTTTATTCATGTTTATGTCGGATGTTGAACGAAGAAGAAATCAACATTGAAACTAAGACAAGGATTATCAAGCTCTTCGTTAGTGGAATGGAAGAAGTGAACAAAGGTTTGAAATATGGCGATTTCGATATACCAATGAAGCCTTGTCGACGGCGATGCAGTGACCATGCCGATTGATGTAGTCATATCGATGAAGCTGCGTCGATGTATCTGTGTCGATGAAGCTGTGTCAATATAGCCACCAAAATGCGACGAATCTTAGACTTATTAGACAAGCATTTTGTCGCATATTCTTAACTTTATTGATTATTTAGGGGGCATGATAGCGCGCATCTGCATAGCTGTCAAAAAAAAACTTGAATGGGCTTTTTTAAGTTTAAAAATTATAAAAGGGCTTTTCAGTGGTTAAACATGTTAGCATCACAGTTTGAAGATCTTGGGTTCGAGCCCCGGCGGGTCCACCACTCAACCCAGGGTGTAATAACTTGGGTAGGCTAAGCCGAACAGGAAAAGATCATATCTTTCCAGTAATTGTAACCCTGTCCGTCTACTTGAGGCTGCTGTTACAGGGCCTTCTTGGACAGGGTGAGTGGCTATAAATAGAAGCAAAATCTACTGTGCACAATATTTTATACAAATATTTACTGAGTTAAATGCCCTCAAAACTGCTTAAAAACCCTAAAACTTCATTTGGGAATAAAGCTGCTGACCAGGCGTAGAACGTCATAGTCAAAGGAAGGTAAATGTTTATTCCATCATTGTTTTTCAGACGTCCAAGCGTCGGTCATCCAAGAGTTGAAGACGTTACAACAAAGCAAACCAGAACTTGTTAATCAGATTTGCCGAGTTTTAGAACCAGACAATGTTGCAAAGTTCCAGACTGTTTTGCAGAATTCCTGACCAGGAAATATATTTTGTATGGATGAGGGAAGAATTGCGTCTCATTGGTGCTAGGGACATCCATATCCAAAGATATTTCGGAATTTAGATTAAAACTAATTCCATGTTCCGATTAAATATGATCCATTTTACAGTGAAATCATCACATTTTAAAATTTGACACAAATCATAACATTGCGATTAGTCTGGGGGACATGGATTAACTACTTATCCTTCCTCTCATATGTGGTAATGCAAGGACGATGAAGCAAAGGCGAATATGACCAACTGGACAGGGTCGAAGTCTTGCTTCACACATCAATACATTTCTGTAACGTTTCCTCTTTGGACAGACATTTTGAAAATGTTACAAGAGGAAATAAATAAATATTAAACAACAGATGCTTGTCTGATGAAGTCGGACTTTTGCTTGACGAAACATTACAGATATAAATTTGTGTTAAAGTGAAGCAAGACTGCTACCCCATCTAATTAATCATGACTCCACTGTAAAATGGGCAAAAAATAGTAGTTCAGAGTAGTTGGTTAGTATATCATGTATATGCTGCTTCTGGAGACAAGGGCCAAGAATACGGCTCAGCCATGTGGCGGCCACGGCCCATCGTGCATTTCAGAGTTGTAAATGAAGACCCGCTTAGAGTGTAGCCTGGAGTCGCTGTGAAAGTTTGTTTTGACAAACCCTGATACAACTTTTCTTAATGTCAGAAAATTAAATTATAATTTCAAGGTTTTAATTTGTGTGCATTTCAATACATTTTTTAAATCGTTTGGTTGTTTTGGTCTGTAAAGAGCGAGTTATTAAGGATCGAAAACACCTTCCAAGCATCCTATTTGCTATTCGGAATATAAATCCAATCACCTCCAACTTGGTCTGTGATGTTCATATTTTTTTCCTTTTTCGCTATGACCTATGAACTTACCTTTGTAGTGACTGTGTGCGCAAAGTGCCTTGTTGAAGGACATGTTTGGTTTGGTGTAATGGCCAAGCGCCTACCTTCTGGATAGGATATAATTTTAATCCTGCGGGAGAGGAAAGCCGAGAATACAGCTTAACCATATGGCGAATCACGCCTGCAGATACCAGTTCCGAATCGGGGTGAAGGTTTTTGGATAATCGAATTATCTCATTTTCCTGCGCATGGACCTGGTTGGTTGAGAAAGTCGTAAGCAGCGCTTGCGTGAACCGCCGGTGAGGCGTCCAGCGCACCTCTCGCCTATAATCATCCCTCAACGGATTCGAACCTGCGTCATGTCGATCAGAGATGCGTAGCTCTAAGCGTATTCCCAACGTTTTACCGGTTGAGCTAACCGGGCACCCAAGTTCGATCGTGCTAAACAGACCGAGCCGTCAGGGGCAAATAAAAAGGGGTTTGTTCTGTAAACGGCTATTCCACGCCTACCAAGGAGCGAGAAAAAGTTTCAATATTCCCTCCAGTAGAAAACCTCATTTACAGAAGGTATTGATAGGTTGGTCGTGGTGCGACTCTAGTCCAGTCCGTCACCGCCAAATTCATATCTTAGTTGGGATCCACAATGTCAATTCATAAATAGAACTTTCGATTATTATTAGACCTGTTATACCAAAAGATAGATATCTGTACAGACCGGTAGTTGGGTTGAATATACTGTTGCATAATGGTCTTAAAAGGTGATGATTTAGATTTTCCCTACGGTAGATATGGTAATGGAGGAGTGGTAAATGGTTTAACCATTGCCCAGGGCTGATACCACCCATTGCACTTTACCATGATGAATCAGTTCCTTTTGGGATGTTTACCGTTTAGAGTGAGTGCAGTTGCTGATACTATATCTTCTGGTAGCTCTAAGTTATTGAGTGGATTTCAGATTCGCAAACCTAACTTGAGTGACAATCACTGCGTTGACATGTTTCATTATGACATTTTTCCATACCACCAAGAAGCGTGAAAATAAGTCCTAAGTGCTTATATTCCAGTCAATACTCCGAGAGTATTCCTGTCTACTGGCGGCTTAAAACATACCTTACATGTTCACAAAAGAAGCAAAGTCGCATTTATATAGATCATATTTATTACAGATGGTTAGGAAAATTGATCAGAAAAGAACTCCTACAGATTGTTCAGTGGATTCATGAAATTCTTCTTAGCATATTTTCTGTTTATAAAGACAGGGTTACATCAGAGTTGATTATATTCGCTAAATACACAGATGATTATAAAAAATAAATTGGAAACCTACAGATTGTTTGAGTTTTCATAACTCTAAATTGAAAAATGATTTCAATAAATCTGATAATAAAGCAAGAGTGCGGTTGCTGAAGTTACCATATTTCAATAGCTCTTTGCTGTTTAGTTGATTCCGTTTAGGCACTGCTTCCGGCCTTGCTCAGAGTGAAGTTCCTTAAAAAAATGAAGCGAAATTGGTGGGTGCAGAATGAGGCAAATAGCAATAATGAAAAAAGTGGTCGTTGCATACGATAATTAAAGAATTCTTTGAATTGGAAGTAACATTACATGCCGAACATTAACATTACATGGGCAGATTCAGGGCAATGGAAGCATGAGGCTCAATACTTTTCTCATCCATTGTTTCAGTGACTTTCCAGTTGTTTTCGTCCAGATCTAGTTCTTCTATTGTATGTTCTTCTATTGTAAGCTGGAAGCTGGAATAAATAAAACAAAGCTTTTGAAATTGAATGGAATTCTAAAATTATTATTTTTACAGTTGATGGATAGAAGTAAAAACTGTGATAAATGTGATGCTTATTAAGCTGACTCTGCCACGGATAAAGCATCAAACTTCGAGCAGACAACAAGCAATGCAATAACTGCGCTGATGGAGCTGAAAATCTACCGGATCCCATTTTATTGGAAATTTCTATCATATTACCACAATCAAAAATATTATATCGCCAATCATTCGTCATGCGGTTGCCTAAATCACAAAAATTTTTTCCACAAAATTATTCAGACTAAGATTGTTCGGTAGATTGTATACGAGTGCATTGATGAAGTCCTCTGAGTCAACGTCCAACAGAGGCATATAATATAGTCTATGGGCGAGTGTGGGTCAGCGTACGTTCGCCATACTCGTGGGTGCCCAGCACAGCTATATGCCTCTGTGAGATATATAACTTGTTTAAGTCCAGTGCTTTTCAGTTTATTATTATCTACAAAAATATCATGTTCTCATTCCACAGAAATATAAGTTTATTGTAAGCTTTCGTTAGAACATAGTCTAATTTCTTCAGACAAGATTAATCTTGTCTGAAGAAGTTCGACTATGTTTCTTCAGACAAGATTAATCTTGTCTGAAGAAGTTAGACTATGTTCTAACGAAAGCTTACAATAAACTTATATTTCTGTGGAATGAGAACATGATATTTTTGTATATTAGCTTGATATTATCTCATTCGTGTATCCTTGTGAATTCTCTCACACACGGATCCAGGATTGTAAGGAAACAAGGAGGAGGGATAGGTAGTCATCGCAAGATATCAACGAATCACGTATATTATTATCTAGTTGAGTAATTTGTGGAAATAGTGTGATAAATATATTTATTCATTTACAGTTCGTAATATTTGCCTAGGAAAAAGTTATATTTAACTGCTAATAAGATGTGACTTAACGTTAGTCAAATATGAGACCACAGGAAGAACAAACAGTGTGGCATCTCCATTTTTACAGGTGCCTTATAAGATCAAACAGAAAAGTCTAAAACACAACATAGTTCCATGTAATTTCAATAAAAAGGACATCAGTTTGATCTCTCAATGCTTACATTTATTTGAAAAACACAGTCTGGTCCTATGTAACAATCTCTGCTGATGACAATATTTGACCAATCGTTATTTTTTGTTCATAGATTATTTTTTTTGTGGGCCTAAATAGCGCTGTTATAAATAGCGGGATTTACCCGGGGTTAAGGTTATTATAGTTGTCTACAATTGACTGATTAATATGATTATTTTACCAAAACATACATGAAAACGATAGTCAAACGCTCAAGTGGTAGTTTTAATATGACTGATCTATCCAATATCGAACATCTAAGCCGCGAGGTTCATCAGTTGGCGCCAAATCGATGACTTACAGTCTTTTCATGCCCCCAATTTACTTATTTTATGAAATTTATGATCACATTTAATATTACTTCCGCCATGACGGAAATAAACGTCTGAATTTTGAATATCTTACGTTATATTTTCCAGATTGGGTAAGGATGCAAACTTTTATGGATACTCCACACGGTATGAAAAAGGTCTTCCTTTTTTTTCTAGTTTTTTTTTCAAGAAGTCAGAGAAGTGTTCGATTGTTTTAACATTGTCCAGAACAGATACCGTTTACTGGATTCTACTATATCGGTATATTCCTGTATAAAATGTTTTCGGCTTGGGACGCAGTTGCTAGATTTAAATTTGTTAGCCTTTGCATTTTAGGATGTTATGTCGTTTTGGGCGCTGCTCCCAACCATGCTCACATTTCCAATGACTTTTCCAACTCAACTAATGTTTCTCCCAATAATTGTGCCAAGTCTATTATAATTATCTGTTCACGCTAATTCATTGCGCCCACTTGTGATCACTATTTTGTGCATATGCAATATTGACTATTTTAACAATGTAAGATAGAAAGCACAATATTATTCCAGCTCTTTAATAGCAAGGTTTTTATCTTTCATAGTAGAATAAAGTTCTTCTTAATTACTTCTTGTATATGGGAGTTGTTACATGCTGCGTTCGATGCATGATTGACTGAATGTAAAAAACTCAAGTACTATTTGCATCCAGGAATAAAGACCATTTTGGATGTGATTTTTTTATCCGCAGAGCAACGACAGTTTGGAACTTATATATTTTTTTTTAATAAGATCAAGATAAAAACCAACGGCCATAAATTTAATCAAAACCTATATCAATATTTTTAGGATTTTTTTTGTGCTTAAAGTCGATTCAGGTATATGTTCTAATGAAATCCATTTTCCCTCGTTTACACCCTGCACACACATATGTAAAACTAACAAATGCAAGAACAGATAACGATTTCTTAATGGCAGCAATTAAATGGGCATACAAATATGTTGGGAAGAAATGCATCGTATCAGTGGCTTTTCTAAAATAAAATATTAAACGTATAAGTAGCGCATGAGTGGCACAACACCAGCGCTTGGTGGTTTGAAAAATATTAAATATTTTTTCAATAAACAATTTAATGTTTTTAAGGGGTTGAAGAAACCGTTCAACATGTTTTACAAAACGTATTGAATCATGATTATGGTGGGTGTGCACAAAAAATTTGGAATTTTTTTTCATTCTATTTCTTTTTCACTCAAAAGTAATAACAACAACAAATCAATTAATGACATCGACAATGAAAAAGTTTTAATATGCTCCAGCGAATCGTGTTACCCGCAGTAATCGAATAAAAATGCATGAATTATTTTTATTTTAAAATTGTGTGTGTGGTTCATTCATGTGTGATTTTTAGGATATTCTATATACTACCATTTATGGTAATTCGAGAAAAACAACTTAAACTCTAGTCCATAGACTCGATATAATTTTGTTCGATTTTGATTCAAAGATTTACGATTTTATTAAGGGTTTTAATTTACGTCGATAAAGTATGACTTGGATTACTTGAAACCGAGACACAATTTAAAATCGACTCACCCTCCGACAACGAATATCTTTCCTTCAACAACACAGGCTTTGAAACAGCATCTAACATTATTTAATCTGGCAACGGTAGTCCATGTTTCATCAACTGTATCAAAACATTCCCCAATATTCAGGAAATTGTTGCCATCACATCCACCTGTAAAATGAAGATAAAGTTTTCTAACTATTTACCCTGTTAGAACACTTTTCATATAGTATTTGTTTGCCACTTTGCTATCGCTGCAATTTGTCTTTGTGATGTTCATTATTTTGGTGTGGACTAACGACTGCTATGTGCATGTAATTATTAGTCGGCTGGCAAGTGCTTTTTTAAGTTTTACACCCGGATCAAGGGATCCATGATGGCGCCATTCAACGTATGATATGTGTGTGCTTGATTGGCCCTGAAATGCTTCTTGTGTGTCGTGAGAAGCAACTAAAATGGAACAAAGAAGAAGTAGGACAGTTTCACCACCGCCCCAGGGCAGATATCGCTCAGTTTTAAATTTGAGTTGAAGTTTTCTTTGGCATGTTTTCTGCTTAAGAGTGCAGTTGCTGGTGTTATATTTAGTGATAGGTCTCTGAATGACTGTTTTTTGCTAGTTCTCATGATGAACTTCAAATATTGAGAAATTTTCATCTCATTGATTTTGTGTCTTTTCTGTCTTGTTTGTATTTTGTTCTGTGTTGGTGTCATGGATTTGAAATAAATTATGTTATTCTATTATTCTATATTTATAAAACATGAACTCTCACCAATGACATAAATCCTCTCATTAAGTTCAACTGCTACTGCACCATTTCTTGCAGTCGGCATTGAAGGAAGTGTCGTCCATGTTGAATCTGATGGATTGTATTTCATCGCATCAGATATGCGTCTCCCATTGTACCCTCCAATACAGTAGATGAAATCTAGAAAACAAAGAGAAGAAACAGTTCATGTAGGTACAAACTTCGGGATTACTCTATTATATTTTCCAATGTGTCAGAAATGCATGTACGCGGTTTCAGCATCTTTTTTGGTGCGCTCCTGACGTTGCTCAGAGTAAATGGCTAATAACAAAAAACTAGGTGGAAATGAATAAAATGATGTTCACAAACTATGATAAGTAATAGTTCACATGATCGGTTCTTAAACGTGGTAACATTATTGAAAAAATGACAAAAAACGATGTTTTGATATTGATTTGAGCTTCTGAGGAAAAATAATACTGCGGAGCCTGAATAGTAGTTTCGTTTATCCCATTTTCACTCATCAGCAGAAATGTCGATTTCGAATCAAAAAGAATTTGTTGATCTTCTATCAAGCATGGGACTGATTGAATACGTCATCTAAATGACCGGTAATCATGGACAACCTTCTCTATTTTGATGTATGGTTGGCAAATCTTTTCATTAAAAATACTGGCGTGGAAAAACAAGTAGACGGATCTCAATATTATTTTTTTTTATGTTTTTCAAGTCTGTTCTATCAGACCTTTCAGACTATCCACATTATATGTGAATAGAAATAGTTTAGTTGAATAGAAATTTGGTACAAAAAAGTAACTTTTCATATTTATGAAATATTTTTGTAATTTTGAGAGGAACAGTGTTGGATTATTCTTAAGTTGTTTTGAAATTCAATTTTCTGCATTTTTTTATGCAGAAAACACAAAATTCGGACAAAAGATGGACTGCGCCAAAAATGCGCATTTCATGTATTTATCAAGCATGGTTTCTAAGTGCGTTTATTACTCCATACTGTCACCATGCGGTGTTTTGTTGATATTGTTTTGCGGTATTTCTCATAGTGGTGCAATCGCCAGTTCTTTGTTGATGCAACTTTCTTGATAGCAAAAACCTACTAAAAGATGTAGTACCAACAACTGCACTCCAAACAGAAAACGTCCTAAGTAGAACTGAACCGCCGTGGTAAAGTGCAGTGATTGGTATCTACCCTGGGTGATAGTAAAACCACTTTTAAGACTGATTTGACTAGTTAGGACAAATAGGTTTAGTTTTAAATTAAAGCCAAATGTTGATATATATGCAATGTCCATGTAAATTTAAGTATTGTTTCGTAGAGCCTGAATACTACATATACATTCATGTACAACTTTATAGTATTCATCAAACGAAACCTCACAAACTAGTAAATATTCTTAACCAACCTTCTGTTGCCACGACTGATGTGTTAGCTCCTTTCACAGGTTTATCAGTGACATGAGACCAAGTTCCATCAGATGGATCAAACTTCTCAACTGTTTTACTGGTTGTGTTGTAATCATAGAATGCATAGATTGAACCTGGCAATATACATCTATATGTTATTATCTCTATGTGCGTTTTAAGATTGAGTTTCATATAAATCGATAACAGGAATTTACCAAACGAAACAGTGGGATAAATCTTTCGGTAGTAATTAGATTTAGAATCAATTTGTGCTAAACGAGCGAACCAACAAAAAAATTGAAAATGTCACTTCGAGGCACGGGTAAACCCGAACAATTTCAATAGTAAACATGCTCAGTACCTACCATTGCCCTTGCTTAGTGTGGTTCAGGTCAGCTTTGGTCTGGCCTACCTTAGCTATTACGCCTGGATTTGAGCTGAGCTGAAAAAAAAGTCAAAACCTGGTTGGGTGCCCAGGCAGATACCACTCATTACACTTTACCATGGCGGTTCAGTTCTATGAAAATGTTTTGCGCTTAGAATATATCTTGTAGTAGTTCTTTGCTATCACGTGGGCAATAGTTGGGTTTTTTTCGGCACTGTTTCTAACCTTGAAGTGATTTTCAATAAAAAAATAAATAAAGCGTGAATTTGGGAGTTTCGTTTTGAGTAACAAAATATTTAAAATTGAGAACCCCGAGTTGCTTGCGCATTCGCCACTAATATAAAACATTAGTCAAGAGTAGCTGCCCCTATAGTTTTGTAACATTTCTCACCTCCGAATGCAACGGCTGCTACTCTAACCTTTGTCAATATCCGATCTGGTAACTCGACCCACGTAGCATCAGTATCAGTATAATCCAGTTGATAATTGGTTCCATCATCCACAAGAACATATATGATGTCACCAATTAATACAGCAGTGAAATATTTGCAGACAAAATCATCACTGATGGCCTGTTGGTGATATTGAAATGTGTGAGGTATTTGCATGATTACTTACTACTTACTAAATCTCGTTGGAATAATTCAAATTGAATTGATGTTAGCGCAAATGCATAGCAATGTGGAGGTGGTGTTGAAAATTATAATTTTTTGCGAACGAACCTGCATTCTTGTCCATGTTTTGCTTTCAGGAACAAATGCTTGAATTGATCTTGATGTTTTGTCAAATACTGCAATTGCTGGAAAGGAATTTATTATTGATTATTCGTGAATTAAATATTGTTGCTAATATTGTTTGTGATAATTCAGTAATCGATACGAAACTGGGCCCAATCTGAGCGAGATTTGAATATAGGTTAATATATCAGGAAAGAAATGAATTTGGTAACTAAGCAGTATCGTCACGGGCAAAATTCTTGTCCAAAAGAAAATTTAGAATAAATTTAGTCGAACGATATCTAAAACTTTGCTGAAATACGCACATTTTTTCAAAATTTCAAATAATTCAAATTACCGCACTTTCAGAATATCTGACCCATTACGCAAACACAACCATGATTCGACAGCATTCACATGATTATTCGTTGCATCCGTAGTTGTGTAGTTGAACATGGAAATTCAACAGAGACATGAACCGCATTGTATATCAAGTAGGTTGAAACAACTCACCATTACAAGATTTCTTTTGCCAGTTCATCGTAGGTTCTGAAATATGAGAAGTGATTGAGTTCAAAGTATCCTGATATTTCCATATTCACGTGATAGATTATTGGAAGTTTTCACGCACAAGCAATTATATTGATTTTGTGCGATTCCACTGTTGTTTTATTTTTTATTCGATCTGACAGATCTGAATGTTTTAAACTTGTCTTCGGGTTATATAAAAATGTTCATCGCTCGTGACGTTTTGTTGTGATAGCCTTTTGCTATATACCGGTATGTGGCTGTAATTTGTTACCTTTTAGATATTGCTCATGACTTTGCATACAGCGAACTTCGATTAAAAAAAGTGTATTTTCCTAAAATAATCGTATAAGAGACAAAACACATACTTTTCAGAACAATGTCAGAAGCCTCGACTTCAGGTCCAAAGTGCGGAATCATCAGAAGTGCTTTTAGGCAGTGAGTCGAGTTGAATACGAGAGACTGAATAAAAAACATAGATGAAACAGGTATTCAAAAGCTAAGAATGCTAGTTGAGACAACTCAGTGACTTCAAAACTTAAGCGAATACTTCCGTGGAATCGAATCTTCAAGTAGTATACCAAACTAAAGAACATCATATTCAACTAGTTGCAGCAAAAAGCGGTGGAACACTTTTAAAAATCTTTGTTAAAAAGACTGCATATTTACAAAAACAATATCTCTAAAAAAGCGCATCAACTTCTTACTGTCTAAAAGCAAAAATTCACAATTTTGAGACAAAAAATAAAAACCTCATATGTATTGTGATTGAGATCAATTTAAAAAAATACTATTTCGATAAATAAAACATAGAAAACAATATTGCAGTGAAAACATGCAAAACATGTTTGGTTTTTGATAGAAATCTTATCTACAATTTGAAATACTTTAGTGGTGTTACCAGGGCGTGACACTGAAGGCACTTGCCCTCCACATTTTTTTTTATACTTCTAAAATCTATAATGAGGCTTATTACGGGTACGTATATTTAAAGTACGTGCCTCCACAAGATTTAATACTCTCCGTAGTCATACAGAGTCTAGTAAAACAAAGAGAATCAAAGAACATCAAATTCGAGTTGTGCCACTGACCTATTTTAAAGAGTTAGTGAGAATCTCCCAATAAGTGCATTTAATACGTTCTGTAATGTTAGACAATATGAAAAATAGACAAAAAGATAGTTTGTCCAAAGAGAACTCTGAATGAAGAAATTTTATATTGTTGGGCGCGAACGAACGATAGCGTGAACAATTTGGGATCCATGCTCAACAAATGAAGTCACTAATCCAATTTAAACTGATTCAAATAATTTAGTATTTCATTTGCCCAGCGGTAATCCCAAATCAGGATAAAGTATTAAATGAAATAGATAAGATTCTACAAACCTCATTTTCTAATAAAAACTTTCGATAACCCTTTGATATTTCTGACAAGTCCAATTTGCCAAAAAGTTCTTCAAATGCTGATCTCCTGGTATCTGGATCATAACTGGTCCAAATCATCAGTGCTTTGCATTTCACTGCTTCAGAGACCTAGGATTGTAAACAATGATAAGACTTTGCTTGCCCGACGCACCCACATTCATGATTTCATAAAAATAATTATTCTGTAGGAGAAGCATAGAATTCTACAAAACACATATCAACTCATCTCGTACAGTAACTATTTATAAGTCGGGGATAGAGGTTTTACCCAACCAGTATTCTATTCACATTGCGTAGACATGGTTAGTGGATGTAGCTGTAACCTGTGGTAAACAACCTAAGCTGTCCATCGATTCTCTCATAAATAAGTATCCAAATACGATTCGAACTTGTGTGTTTCCGAACACTTATACTAACTGAGGTCACTGGTACAAGCAAGTTGGACTAGTTCGATTAAGCTAGTTCGAAAGTCTGTTTAGAATTTAAAATGAGATTGTAATTAGCACAGAACATGTGTCGTTTCACTTTCAATAACAATGGATTTTATAAATTAATTTTTCACCTTTGTATCTTTTGCTTCAACTAAAAATGAAATGAATTTCTTGTCTGAATGTTTGAAATCATCTTGCACAACAATCGATTGAAAATATTTCAAAGCGAATTTGTTGCAACTTTCAATTAATCCAGCACAGTTGAATGTCTTTGCAATCATCTTCGTTGTATAAAACGATCCTGGACTCAGCTCTTTAACGAGAAACATTTCGATCTTGTTGCACATTCCTGAAAAGGGAGATTCCATTCATTCTGATAACAGAAACTGCTCCCATACCAATACTCGAAGCTTTATGCTACATATAAATGACATGAAACCAGATTTTACACCACGATGTGATGTATATTAGGTTAAAATATAATTTTAGTAGTTGAATCGCTGCAAAGCATACTGGATCTAATTTAAAGAATTATACTCCCGCAGAATCTCTATCTTTCAAAAAGGAATGTTTTAAAATTGAAATGAATTGTTTGAACTTTGACATAAAACTAAAGATTTTTAAATTAATGAAACAACTCACGTTGCAGCTGCATAATATGAGCAGCATTCATCAGTTGTTCACAATTCTCATGATCAGTAACAGAAACTTGTCCAGTGTAAATGAAGTTGATACAATCCTTAACAGAGGCCATTGGGACATTCTTCATTGTGACAATACCAGAACGACTTTCAACATTCTGAAACGAAAGAAACTTACAATAAAACTGACGAGAATTCAAGCAAAGTTTCAGCATCAAAGCAAATCTTGCCACATAGAAGCAGCATTAATATTTGTTGACCACTATCAATGTCGGAAGTAGCAGACCTAAAAGGAACCAACTGATGGTCACTCGTGCTACAAAAAGCTACATAAAATGTAGAATCAGCAACTGCACTGTAAACAAAAACAGTCTATGCAGAACCGAACTGTTATAGTAGGGTGTAATAAGTGGCCTTCTACAACGTTCAATGAATACTTTGGGGCAAATCGAAACCATGAAATTAAGATTTGAATGAAAGTAAGATTTGAATGCTGAACCGAGTAAGATTTGAATGCTGAACCGAGTAAACAATAATGTAAGATGTATCATTCTGGTCAATATCATAGATGAATGTGGTATTGAAATGCGAAAAGCACTTATTAACTTATTCACATAGCATTTGAAAATTGTTAGGATTCTGCAATGTAGGAATGCAAAAGTAAAACACCAAGTAAAAGCTACGAGGGAACCCAAATATGGATTCGTTTCGAATCCGAGATAACGTGAATTTTTTTTATGATTTGGTGCTAAGCAGATATTCGCCCACCATTGTTCTTATATGTTTGGTTCAACAAGTATATCTAGATGTGCTGACAACTAAAGACAAAACGCTCCTATTTGTATGGATTTTGATTTTATTACATAAACTCACCTCGTGAGACAGCATAGCGTGGAAATAATCTGATCCTGCCGATAGAACATTTCTGTGTGCTGGAATCTCTTTATTACCAACTTTTACTATGAAATCACAATGCTCCTTGGTCACTCTCATTCTGAAAATAATTATATATCGTAAGTTCTGCATATTTGTATTGCAATTGATTGTAATTCAATCAGTTCACGTATTATACTAATTAGCTTAATTAAAAATCCAGAAACAAACCACTACACTTGTTTATGTTGCAATTCATTATCTATTGTCTGGTCTAAAACATTATCAAAGTTTTATTTTGTCGAACATGGGACACGGACCCACAGCGTTCCTAGGTCCGATCCATCAACGACTCAAATCAAAACCACCAAAGCGAGAAATTGTGGAACCTACATCGAACATTGAAAGAAGATACGTTACATTTGTCCATGTAACTAGGGTGCATGGAGTGGACATAAACCTTGTTATGTATTACTATCGCCCACGGTAGAAATTGGTCGTTGCACTTTATTATTGTGGTTCAGCCCTCTTTGAAACGCTTTCTTTTTAGACTACATTTTGAAGCTATTTGCCATATAAGTGGATGATAGCTCAATCGCCGTTACTCTTTGGTAAAACTTACCCGTTGAGTTTCCTTAATATTTCAACAGCATGATCCCTCTCATCTGTGTCAGCAGTTGGATCCATTTCCAATTTCAACCAATTAATATAAAACGAGTTAAAAATATTTAGGAACCTTAGGTTTGCACTTCTACAATAGAAATATTTCATTATATATCGATACAACTACACAGATCTATACAATGTTTTCTCGAATGAGCGATTCCGATTTTTAAACAAAATTTTAATCGTTTGTTTGATCATGATCTACTATTTTTATTAAAGTATTAGAGATTCCCATAAATTATTGAAAACTTGGTCATATTCTTTGAAATATTTGTCAAAGTTGGTTTTTTTTAACACATTTTCATTTGTTGAAAATCTCACTATTAGGATTTACCGCACTTGGCCACACAAGATCCGAGAAATGCAAAACTCACCAACATGTTTTTGTGGCGGGACTGGATTTTAGTGGTATTTCTTACTCAATAGCGCCCTAAGTGTCTGTGTAAAGTCCAATGTGAAAAGTGAAAGTGAATGTTGCCGAGAATTGGCCTGGCAAAAATGTTGTGCCGAATAGTTTTGCCAAAAAGTTGAGTTTTGCTGATGAGTGTAAGCTTGGTCAGTCTACACCCATGTATGATTTAAATCATTCTGGTTTCAATCAGGATATGGGTGCTGAGACGTTTGAGAGGTCCCATTGTAGTGCCATGAATAATAGTATGAGAATTGATGTTCAGCCTGATACGTTTGATGGTTCAGGTATGTCACTGGATGATTATTTGTGTCATTTTTCATCTATTCGTGTTTGTAATGAGTGGAATGAACAGATTGCTGGTGCACATTTTGCTGCTTGTATGAGAGGTAATGCTTTGTCTCTGCTGAATGAGCTAACCATACCTGATAGGTATAATTATAGTGTAGCTGTTAGTCATTTGAAGAAGCGTTTCTATCCCGAGGGTAAAGAGGCATATTTTGCTACCTTGTTTAATAACAGAAGAAAATTGACCAGTGAGTCGCCAACTGAGTTCGCTTCTTCCCTCCGCTCATTGTCGAGGAAGGCTTATCCTTCTTTTGATAGTAGAGTTCGAGAAGATCTGATTGAGCAGCGCTTTATATCGGGCTTTCCCGATTTTGAAATGTGTAAAACTCTGATGATCAGACAATCTCAAAGTCTTGATGATTTGATCACTGTTGCTGATGTTTGTCATTCTACTGATGCCACACACACTGGACCTGTTTCACCTTGTGCTGTAAAACCCATGGTTGCTGCTTTAAATGATTATGCGAGTGCTGGTACAAACAAAGAATGTGCAGGTGATTGTGATTTTCGTCAGATTTATAGTGATATTAAGGATATGCTGGAACGAATTGGTTCTATGCTGAGTAGGGGTTTGACTTTTCAGCCTAAGGGTATCAGGAATGGCAATGAGAGTCGCAGAAATGCAATTGCTTGTTACAGTTGTGGTGCCAAAGGCCATATACGTAGGAATTGTCCAGAGCGGTGCCAAATTTGTCATCTCAAAGGACATATAGCTGCCCGTTGTCCCACTGCATATGCTGCTCCGCAAAATATTCAGAACTTTCCTGATTATGCTGCTCAGCAGAATTTTGCTTATCCTTTAAACAGGTCGCAGTAGTACGGCGGAACTCTGTTGCTCCTGAAGATTTGAGTGATTGTTGTATGGACAGAGAATATTGAATTGTTTTTCGAATTTTGTATATCGTATCAAGAATTTGAACACTGGTAATTGTAGGATTGCACATGTTGATCATCTTAGGCCATACGTGACCAAGGATAATGATGATTTGTTTAATTTTAGAAAGGATTTGTTATTTTAGTTAGGGATTGTATTATTTTTCATAGCCATATGATTTTGATTTGTTTGCAATTTTGATTTTAACTGCCACTGTTCATTTCAGTACTGTGTTCTTTGATATTTTTGAACTGTGAATTTGTAAACGGAATTCATACACTGTTTTTTATTTGTTTTTTATATGCTTACCATTTTTTGCTGCTGCTGTTTTTTTAGAGGTATTCTGTTTTTGAGAGAAAATTTTTTATTGAAAGTTTTCTCTAAGAAACAGGGGGGTATTGTGGCGGGACTGGATTTTAGTGGTATTTCTTACTCAATAGCGCCCTAAGTGTCTGTGAAAAGTCCACGATGTCGCATATTGCGCCATCGTTGTGTAAGATGGCTTGGGCTTGCAATGCTTGTGGGGCTTCTGGTTTTGCTGCGTGAGGGACAGGGTCCGGAGTTTATCGTTCTTTGTGTTTTTATCTGTTCCGGCTGTTGTTGTTCATTTCTTGCTTGTTAATAAACTGAGCATCATCTACGAACCTTTTGTGTGAATTTTGCAGCACACAGGAGTCTTCTGAATTAATACTGAGGTGTACAGTTCTTAGCTAACTGTACTGGCGAGCACACTGTTATTTCTTAAAACCGCCCCGCTGCATTTTATTGACTTTATAACCGAACCATTTTCACTTTTCCCTCAATAACGAACCTGTACTGGAATAATCCAGCTCCTGAATGTCCACCACCCTAGCACCCTCGCAATACTGCAAATTCTCTATTAAACTTAAAATACTATATTATAGAACCGTCGATGAAGCTTTATCTGCTTTACTTAACCCTTAGCGAAGTTATCGGCCCTTTGTTATATCTGAAATAACATATTGATTCTTCTACGATTTGTTTTTCATGCTTGCAACTCAGTTCGCTCCTGCGCACCATAGGCATTTTAACAATGGCGCTTGTGTACTTCGCAAAGTCCAGCTGCTCGTGATCTTGAGCCATGGTCTGACTCACGATCCTCAAATCTAATCTAATCTGCATTTGGTAAGCACGTAAACGTTGAATGACATTTTTTGGGGTTTGCCTAAAATAAGGGCTTCATTTCAACCAATTTATATAAAAGCGGTTTTTAAATATTTAGGCACCTTAGGTTTGCATTTTTACAAAATAAACATTCTATTACATACCGATACAATCACACAGATCTTCACAAACTACCGCCTGAATAGGGGATTCCGATTTTTAAACAAAATTTAATAGTTTGTTTGATCATGAGCTACTATTTTTATACAAGTATTAGAGATTCCCATAAATCATGGAAAACATGGTCATATTCTTTGAAATATTTATCAAATTGGGTATTTTTTTAACACATGCCAGTTTTACCTTCATTCGTCGAAAATCTCACTATCAGGAACATGTTTTATTGACTTAATACCTGAACCATTTCCACTTTTCCCTTCATACCGAACCTGTGCTGGAATAATTCAGCCCCTGAATGTCCGCAAGCTTCAAACAACCTCATATTACTGAGAACTCCCTATTAAACTGAAAATGCAATATTATAGAACCGTCGATGGAGCTTAGTCTGCTTTAGTTAACCCTTAGCTAGGTTATCGGCCTTTGTTGTATCTGAAATAACGCTTCGGTAAACATTGCAGTGCAAACAGTGGGGTTAATGTATGTTACGACACGATGATTCTTGCCAATAATTAACTGATCGTATGCGTAGGCGATTACCGTTCGACGATGCTAATATTTGCCAAGCGTAAACCGCATATGAGACGCCTCTCTGCGGCGCGGCCCATCCACGAATAAACAAGATGGAAAAATGGGGTCATTGAAAATATCACAACTCCTACAAGTCTAATAAAGGCAACACTTCAAAACCATGGCGTGAAAGAGAAATATATTTTACATGTATTCGCCGAATTAGAACAACAGCAAAACGATCAGATAAAAGAGCGAACATCGTTAAAAAATTGTTTGAAAAATTGGGGTCATATTGAAAAATTGTAGCTACTATAAATCCAATAATACCAACATTTCAAAACTATTGGGAATTACATTTATAGGCACTCGCCAAATTAGAACATTAGTAGAATGTTTCAAAGGTATCAGATAAAAGCGTCGTAAAAATGTTAAAAATCAAAATTTATTTGGATATACAGGGCGAGATCATAATATATATTGACTCACATTGAAAAATTTTATCGTTATATCTGGAAACGTTATAAAGTTCCGCCGTTGTTCTAAGTGAATGAGTACATGTGAAATATATTTTTCTTCCGTTTCAGAAAACATCCGTATAATTCGTGCAATCGCCTATCATCGCATTTGCCAATTCCCTCCCATTCCACTAACTTAACCTGAAACTTTCCACCACCGCTACATACTGATCACTTTGCCGCGCAAGATCCTAAAAATTCAAAAACTCATCAATATACGTTATCGGCTTTATACCTTTACCCTAATATCAAAGCTGTCCTGGTATAATTCAGCCTCCGAGTGTGAACATGCTTCAAGCACCCTCGCAATACTGCGAATTCCGTATTAAACTAAAAATGCAATATTATAGAACCATCGATAAAGCTTTGTCTGCTTTACTTAACCCTTATCGAAGTTATCGGCCTGTATTGTATCCGAAATAACGCTTCGGTAAACATTGCAGTGCAAACAGTGGGTAAATGTGTGTTACGACACGATGATTCTTGCTAATAATTAACTGATCGTATGCGTAGGCGATTTCATTTTGACGATGCTAATATTTGTCAAGCGTGAGTCAAATATAAGACGCTCTTGGCGGCGCGGTCCATCCACGTATAAACGCAATGAAAAAGTGTCGCCAATAATTTGGAGTTCATACCAGGGCTAATACAGCCATAAAAGAAATTCCCGCAGCTTACGTTTCACTTACATCGAATGAGTTTTTATCAAAAAATACCGTTTTGTATAAAATTTCAATGATTGCTGGGAACAAAGCATGTGTGTTTCCCGAAAATTATTCAGATTCTTGTAATATATTTTTAGCTCATTGAGAATAATATAAAATTAGCCTTAATCTCTGGTAAAACTAAGCTGAAAACTTTACAATTTTAAAATCATAGTGGGCTCACAGCGTACATGCATAAATTTGACGAATTGTTTTCATTTCAGACAAATGTTAATTTATTTTAACAAAAGAAAACTTATTTTTTTAGATGAGGCTTTTAGACGTTATAATTCTTGTAGATCAGCACATAGTGATGATGAAATTATTATTTAACATGATTAATTTTAATGAAATATATTAACCGCAAATTTTGAATCTGCCCATGGTTATTCCCCCGTGAGTTGAGGGCGAAATAAACTATTTCAAAATGTCACAAAATTGCACTCTATATGCGGAAAACATCCCCTAAAAGGACTGAACTGCTATAATCAAGTGCAGTGGAAGGTATCTGCCCGAGGTATATACTTTGACATCGCATTGTTTATACAAACAAATCGTTCATATAATTCATCAGTAAAACCCGATCCAAATAGTTTGGAATATTCAGATCGAAATACAATTTTGCAGATATAAAATAAAGTTAAGAATCAAGATGCATAAAAATAATGTTTATATAAATTATCTCTTAAAGTTCTCAAAAACTTGGGAGCAAACTTTAGAAAATAATGAATAAGGACGCATAAATAAAAGCTAGAAAACAGCGGATATCATAATGAAAGAATGTATTTAAATCATGTATCACACAAATTACATGCACTAGCGTATTTAAAAGGCTATAGTGCTATACCCCACCTCCTCGTCGACTGAAAAACAAAACAAAATGACTTTAAGAAAAGAACTTTAATCACAGGAAACCTCAAAAATTCTACCGCGCGTAGAACATACTACTTATTCAGCTGTGGTGCGTTATCTGCAATCGTTGCGACTGTTGTGGCGCAACCACTGGATGTCCTAAGGACGAGATTCGCTGCCCAAACTGAGCCGAAAGTAAGTATAGCGTCAATTTTTTGTCATAGCGAGAGTTTGCCACCATAGTCATAATATTATTTATGCCAAGCATGTGCCACTGATGAACCGCACCTCAGCAAATTATCTGGTAGACTCATAGTTAGGTCTGCCCATAATATTCGATTCGGAATATTCGAATCATAGATTATTCGATTTTAAATTTCTTTCATATATATGTGTGGATTTTCATGTAAATTACAAGCTGATATAAGAATGCCTTTGTTTGTAATATGACTTTGATTCGAACATTCCTTTCGATTCAGCAAAAATATTCGATTCGATTCTGAAACCTAAAGATATTCGGTTTTGTCCGCCCCTACTCATGGTTTTAATAGGTGGTAGGTTTTATCATTGACCAGGGTAGATACCACTCAGTGTACTTTACCATGGTGGTTCAAAAATCATTTTTAGAACCATCTCAATCTTGAATGGTTATGCGTTAGTTAATTTTACCGAATCGAATATTGAATCAGAAGTCATATAATAAACAAACTAAGGCATCTTTTTATCTTGTTATTAACAAGAAAATTCCCCTCAATTATGAAAAAACTTTGAAGCTATATTTTTGTTGGTTTTAAATTGTTGCAGAAATCTAAGCAAGAATTTCTGATTCGAATATTCCAGATCGGATCGAATATTTTCAACAGTCCTAATGATCTTACTCATTTTATTTCAGATGTTCACCTCAGCTACACCAGCAGCGTTGTACATGGTTCGTAGTGAAGGATATTTCTCGTTATATCGTGGTTTGATTCCGTCTCTCGTTCAAATCGTTTCTTTCTCAGCTATGCAGTTTGGAAGTCGTTCATTTTTTGAAGCTATTTGGGTGAAAAATGGTCTGAAACCGGGTGAGTGAGAATGGTCAAAATCGTTTTGACGTAGGTTCGAGTCACGCAAGGGATGATGTTTTTTTTTGTTTTTATTGAAATTCACATAAGCAAAGCTGGAAGCAGCTCTCAAAAGCGGACCAACCACCGTCCACTCAAAAGCAAAGAGCTACTGAAATATGTAGTACCAGCAACTGCACTTTACCCCGAAAACATCACACGTCGTTGTATCTGCCCTGTGCAATGGTAAGAGGCCCGCTGGACGCCTCATCGGCACACAGTGGTCCAGGTAAACGCACTGCTTATGGCTTCCTCCAACCAGGTTCATGCACAGGAAATATGATAAGCCAATGTTTTTGAAAGAAGTCCACTTATTCGTATAATTCATCACGTCATTGATAACTTTTAAATGAATCATCTTTTTATAGTTAACAAGCTATCTTCCTCGGATATGAGTTAAAAGAAATACTTCTCAACAGGATGGCAAAATCATGTTTTTTTACGTGTCTGAAATGTACTTGTCACTGTGTCATTTTTTCGAATGGACAAGAAATCTTTAGAACCATCAACACTGCTATTTCAAAGCAATATTGATTATTTTAGCCTTTTCTGCAGTTTGGTTTCCACCAGACGCTCAAAATGAACTTTTCACTGCTCTTTGGTTTAGTTCTGTATGAGATGTTTCCTGCTTATAGTGCAATTACTGCTGCTTCATTATCCTGTAACAGCTCTTTATCATTTGAGTGGTCGTTAGCTGCCTCCGTTTAGGCGCTGCCTTCAACCTTGCTTGAACCAAAAACTAAAAAAAACTTTGCATGGAGTGGGCTCACTTCTTATTTTTTATTTTCAGGTAATTTCAGTGAATTCGTATGTGGAGGATGTGCCGGTCTGCTTGCCAAAACATTCGTTTACCCACTCGATGTTGTAAAGAAGAGACTGCAGATTTGAAGTAATTTTTGTTGGCAACATAGGGGTGCGAATGATTCGAAAATACGAGAACCTTACCCTCGTCTATACTTGCACGATACAAGTCTTTGAATCCTTGCAAAAATAACAATTTTTTAATATAAATGAGAGCTGACTGGCATAATGTCAGCTGCATTGCTACTCAGACACCCGAAGGAAATGGGTTTCATCAAAAGGGAGTTTAGCAGATAAGCAGCATTTCATGATATATCTCCTGCTAGAAGAATTTCTTTTTAAGCGTATGGTAGCAACCAAACTATACAAAAAACATTCAAAATCATCGATGCTGCTATGAAATAGTAATAGTTTTCCAAATTATCGTATCGGCTGTGATACCAGTATTTTGAGACATACCGCCTAAAGTGGTTACAAGTTGATGCGTTAAGTAACTACAAAAATGGGTATTTAGACGACTTACACCTGCTGATATGCCTCTATTGAACTTTTGCAATGTCATGAAACAACAACCCTCCCGCATTTAGAGATATGCACCTAGGTCGCGCCTCGTGTGGGTCTCTGAAGCAACACAATAGTATATTTTTTGATAGCAGAACTGGCTTAGCATTTTGGCAGCTTAATGCTGGTACAAAACATACCTCCAGCCCTAATTCGGATCTTCGGAAAGGTTATATTTGAATAATAATATTTGATAGCAGTATTGTTGATTTTCAGTGCAAACGGTCGTAGGTACAGGCTTTAGAATAGCCCTAAGGTATTTCCTGCGTCTTGTAAGAGGTGACTGAAAGGAAGCAAAGAATAGGTAGATGGTTCTACCATCCCCCAGGGCAGATACCACTCACTGCACCACTGAATTTTCTTCCGGTGGATCCTATTGTCTTCGGGTGTCTGAGTAGCAGAGTATTTGCTGGTCTGGCTTACCAGGATACAGAACTGATATATTCAACCTGCGATGCCAATAAAGATTTTGGTTTCATTAGAACTGAATTCAGCAAATGAGCGATATTCCACGACATATCTCATACTAGAAAATTAGAATCAAAATCATCAACACTGCTATGAAATTGATGGTTTTTAAGATTTTTGTTCGCCTTGAAAAGAATATGAAATGAACATTTCAGGCACCTGAAGAAGATCTGCACCCTATCAGCCTGGACTTGCTTAACAAAATGAAACTTCTGTATATTTGCTAATATATTTTCATTTTTTTTTGCAGATACAAGGTTTTGCAGCACCCACTGTTAGTGAAATCCGTCAATATCGAAGTTTTTTCCACTGTTTTAGTGCAATATGGCGTTACGAGGGATTTCTCGCATTTTTCAAGGGATTTAAAGCTGCTGCTCTGAAGTCTTCATTGACATCTGGACTCGTTTTTGCAACTTATCGATTTTTTCGGGAACACATGGAGCCAGACAAGGGCGATTTAACGTAAAAACTGCATCACGAAGATTCTTCGAAATATTTATTGGTGCTGATGGTTCTATTGGGATCGCACCACAGAATTGCACATAAGTTGTATCGCCCCTTCACAGGATTTACTAATAAAAATTGTATTTTTACCTGCACGAAAACACACGCACAGGACTGCTTTTGTGCGAGACCTACCCACACATCGGTTTACCTGTAGATGGGCAATTCAGAAAACCGAATCTGTATGGTTTCAGATCTTCTTATGAAAATATAGCAAACTGTTTTGAGTATGAAACATTGTGTTGCTCAGCAATTGCATTAATATTTTGTATACATTACAAATTAAACTTGTTTTATTCAACTACTTCTTAAGCTCCAAATATCTAGCGTTTGGGTTAGATTCCTGTTGGGGATGATTTTTTTATATATAGAATATCGCTGTAGGTATGGTCGATAGAAGCCAATTAATAGCGAAGAGCTATTCGGGTTCGCTGAACGGGCAAAGTGTTGGGAATACGCTTCGAGCTACACATCTGTGTAATCGCCATATAGTAATATATAGTAGCCTACCTGGTTGTGTAGGCTGTTATCCTGTCAAACAGGATAGAATGGGATTTCATTTTTATCCTGCTGGAGAAAAAACTGACAATACGGTTCAACTATATGGCGATTACGTGAAAGTACAGCTGAAATATTTGGCGAACCACGATCTCTCGTGCGGATACCAGTTTCGAATCGGGGTGAAGGTTTTTGGATTATTGTATTTCTCATTTTTTCCTGTGCATAGGCCTGGTTGGTGGAGGAAGCCGAAAGTAGCGCATCATGATGATCAGAGATGTGTAACTCGAAACGTATTCCAAACGCAAAGCTTAACTGATTGAGCTAACCGGGCACCCCTAGGGTGAAGGTTTTGAGTTTAGACATAGATTACCGTATTACATTTATTTTTTCTGTGCATGGACATGGTTGGTTGCGGAAGTGATCCTAGAGTGACAAATTGCGTTGACATGTTTTATCTGTATCTGGGAAGCATAAAAACGTTGAATGGAATTCTATCTCTCGTCATGAAGTGATCGGTGACAACCAAAGATTATCGGCAACAGTAGATGTACCGATTGATATCGATCTACGGAAATAGGGGCATCACTCCTTGCAGTTGAAAACTATATGAATTGCAATCAAGATGTTCCTGTCCACTGGCGGCCTAAAGTCCATTTATACAAATAAAGCAGAGATGCAGATATGTCGATTATATTCACTACAGATGTTTACAAAAAACTTCTAGAAACTAATGGATTCACAATACTTAGAAAAATAGTATTAGATCATATAATGAATCGAAGAAAACAAACTTCACTGTTCAGTGGATACTGTCCACTACACTCAACTATAGATGTACTTGCAATTAGGGATGGGCAAATCGAATTGCTTCCAAGCACAAAACGATAAAACACACTGTATTGTGCCATAACGACATGGAATGTAGATTGAAAATACATTGCCTTTAAGTCTATTTATGCCGATATTAGTGATTTGTATCTATAAAATTCTTGATTTTTATGATGGAAATAATTTGATCCGAATTCCCAATGATTTCGGTTTTGCTCAGCCCTGCTTGCAATATCAGAGGTCGTTAGTCGAGCTTCTTTGAGCGATGCTTTCAGCCTATCAGTGGTCGGCCTTGCTTGGAGAGAACCTCTAATTTAAAAATATTTACAATTGTAATTCATTCTATTGAAAGCATATTAATATAAAAATCGAATTGAATATAAAATTCTATATCACCACATAAATCGAAATCAGTGGTTGTAGAATGAGATAATCCACAACGATGATCGCTGAGTGGTCGGTGTTTATCTTACTGACCAGGGCAGATACCATTCACTTCAACATAGCGGCACATAGGTCTGAATAGAATATTTTAAACCGACAGTGCAGTAGCTGGCTTACTACCGTAGTTTACGTAACTCTTTATCATAATAGTGGTTGCTAGTAAGCTTTGTTCCAGTGCAGCTTTCAACCTCGCATAGAGTTTGATATATTGCATCAGTATAGGAAGGCAAATCCAATATGTTTTTTTTTTAACTTTTTAATATACACGACTTCATATCAAATGTTTTACAAAGAACAGAACGTATTTCGAGTTGATATTTTGCTGATATCAAATTACGACAAATATCAATCGGATATTTTTGAATCTCTGCAAAATTAACTCGCACACAGAAGAATGCACACGTCAACAAATGTTTGTATGATTTATCTCGAGAAGTTTTAGAAAATAAAGAATTATGGTCAAATCAATGAAATATACGAACAACGGGTTGCATACGATAATTACAGAATGCCTCTAAATCAGAAGTCACATTACATTGACAGATTCAAGCCAATGGAGCCCAAGGATTAATAGCTGTCCCATTCATTGTTTCAGTAACTTTCCAGACGTTTTCATCCGGATCTAGTTCTTCTATTGTATCTTCTTTTATTGCAGAGGACTTGTAGCTGGAATAAATAAAAAAAAAGCTTCTGAAATAGAATGAACTTCTGATATTCATATTCCTACTGTTGATGGGTAAAGGTAAAAACCTGTGAGAAATAAGATATTTATTGAAATTGTTGAAGCTGACCTTGCCATGAATAAAGCATCACACAACAAGCAATAAGTGCGCTGATGGGGCTAAAAATCTACCAGTTCCCATTTTATTGAAAATCATATTACCACAATTGAAAATTTTATATTGCCAATCAGGTGCCATGTAGTTGCCTAAATCACAAATATGGTTTCCACAAAATTATTCAGATCAGGATTGCTCGGTAGAGTGGTATGCATGGAGTCCTGGGAGTCAACGCCCAACACAGGCAGATAATATAGTCTATGGACTAGAGGGGGTCACCGTGCACGCCCACTCCCATAACCCATCGGCCCGGGTATCATTGAATTTGTATTTGAATTTGGCATCAGCGTTCAGCAAAACACTATATTGTCAACATCGATTTACTGAAGCCAATTAAGCTACCTGAAAATTTCGAATTTTGATATAACAGGAATTATTTACTCGTGTAGCTTTAATTAATATCTGTTTTAATATTTAGTTGTGACATATTTCGAAAGACGTGTTACTTGCCAACATTTTTGAGATTGAAAACATATTTTACTGGAAAAGACGTCATAATGCCATATATAAGCATAATATCATTATGTGATAAAAATGTTAGTTAACGAGGGTATTTTCCTCGATTAAAAAGGATAAATCCCTTTCGTCTATCGAATTTTTGGAATAAGGACAAGATAAAAATTTAATGTCCATAAATTTAATCAAAACCTATATCAATGTATTTAGGATTTTTTTCTGGCCAAATTATATTCAAATACAGGTTCGAGCGGAGTTCATTTTCTCTTGACACGCATATGTTAAACAACCAAATGCAAGCACATATAACGATTTCTCACTGGCAGCAGTTGAATGGGTATACAAACCTTTTGAGAGGAAATATATCCTATCCAGTTCTTTTTTAATAAACAATTTAAAATTTTTGAGGGGTCGAATGACTTTTTAATTTTTTTGAAATTGTGTGATTATCCATGTGTGATTTTTATGATTTTCATGTTTTTCAAACGTTCATCGCAGAAGTTTGAGGCCTTTCGCGCCAGGTACGGTGGCGAAAGCGATGGGTCCATCCATTTTTGAATAGAAGTACCTTACAAATAGTAAGATAATAATACATTGATGGAATAGCTACTGACCTCACTGTGGGCTTGAAGCAGCGGACATGGACACAGGGTCAGGTCCATGCTGACGTTGGCAAGTAACACCCGTATTGAAAGATGCCGCAACTAAATCTCAAACAGATAATAATTGAAGCTACATAAGTAAACAATTGTTGTTATAGCAAAATTGGCCAAAACACGAATTCCGTAAATCCATAACAATGAATTTCCACGGTGCACGGTGCAATGCCCATGTACTCGATATATTCTTACTCGATGCTGGTTTTAAGATTTACGATTTTATTAAGGGTGTTAATTTCAATCAGTAAAGTATGACTCGGATTACTTCAAAACCGTGACACAATTCAACATCGACTCACCCTCCGACAACGAATATCTTTCCTTCAACAACACAGGCTTTGAAACAGTGTCTAACATTATTTAATCTGGCAACGGGAGTCCATGTTTCAGCGACTGTATCAAAACATTCCACAATATTCAGGGGATTGTCATTCCACCCACCTGTAAAATGAAGATAAATGTATTTAACTATTTAATCAACTAGAAAATCATGCAATACGATAGAGATATGTTGGGTTAATACATACACTTTTTCATATAGTATTTGTTTGCCACTTTGTTATCGCTGTAATTTGTTTTTGTAGCGTTTATTGTTTTGGTGTGGGCCAACGACTGCTATGTGCATGTAATTATTAGTCGGCTGGCAAGTGCTTTTTCAAGTTTTACACCCGGATCAAGGGATCCATGATGGCGCCATTCAACGCATGGTATGTGTGTGCTTGATTGAGAATGCTTCTTGTGTGTCGTGAGAAGCAACTAAAATGGAACAAAGAAGAATTAGACAGTTTCACCACCGCCCAGGGAAGATATTGCTCATTTTAAATTTTGAGTTGCAGTTTTCTTTGGCATGTTTTCTGCTTAAGAGTGCAGTTGCTGGTGTTATATTTAGTGATAGGTCTGAATGACTGTTTTTTGCTAGTTCTCATGGTTGAACTTCAAATATTGAGAAACTTTCATCTCATTGATTTTGTGTCTTTTCTGTCTTGTTTGTATTTTGTTCTGTGTTGGTGTCGTGGATTTGAAATAAACTATGTTATTCTATTATACTATTTTTATAAAACATAAACTCTCACCAATAACATAAATCTTCCCATTAAGTTCAAATGCAGCTGCATTACTTCTTGCAGTTAAAGCTTCTTGCATTAAAGGAAGTGTCGTCCATGTTGAATCTGATGGATTGAATTTTATCGCATCAGATATGCGTCTCCCATTGTACCCTCCAATACAGTAGATGAAATCTAGAAAAATAATAAGAAATAGTTCAATCAATGTGATTATGTAGGTACAAGCTCCGGGATTACTCTATTATATTTTCCAATGTGTCAGAAATGCATTTACGCAGTTTCTGAATCTTTTTTGGTGCTTCTGACCTTGCTTAGAGTAAATTTCTAATAACAAAAACCTAGGTGGAAATGAATAAAATGATGTTCACAAACTACGGTAATAGTTCATATCAGCGGTTCTAAAACGTGGAAACATTATTGAAAAAATGACAAAACGTTTGATATTGATTTGAGCTGCTGAGGAAAATAAGACAGTGGAGCCTGAATAGTAGTTTCATTCATCCCATTTTCACTCATCAGCAAAAATGTCAATTCAAAATAAAATAAAATTTGTTGATCTTTTATCAAGCATGGGCCACTGATTGAACACGCCGTCCAAAGTAGGATTTACGATTGGGAATCGTGGACAATCTTCTCCATTTTGATGCATTGTTGCCAAACCTTTTCATAAAAAAAAAAACTGGCGCGGAAAAACAAGAAGACCGACCTTAATAATATTATTTAATGTTTCTCATCTCTGGACTCTCAGACCTTTAAATTGAGACTATCCACAGTGTATGCGAATAGAAATAGTTTAGTTGAATAGAAATTTGGTACAAAAAAGTAACCTTTTATGTTTAAGACGATTTTTTTGTAATTTTGAGAGGAATACTGAATTATTCTTAGGTTGGTTAAAATTCAATATTCTGCATTTTTCAAATTTTTATTTTACACAAGATTTAGACAAAGATGAAATGTGCCAAAAATGCGCATTTCATGTATTTATCAAGCATGGTTTCTAAGTGCGTTTATTACTCCATACTGCCACCATGCGGTGTTTTGTTGATATTGTTTTGCGGTTTTTCTCATAGTGGTGCAATCGCCAGTTCTTTGTTGATGCAACTTTCTTGATAGCAAAAACCTACTAAAAGATGTAGTACCAACAACTGCACTCCAGACAGAAAACGTCTAAGTAGAACTGAACCGCCGTGGTAAAGTGCAGTGATTGGTATCTACCCTGGGTGATAGTAAAACCACTTTTAAGACTGATTTGACTAGTTAGGACAAATAGGTTTAGTTTTAAATTAAAGCCAAATGTTGATATATATGCAATGTCCATGTAAATTTAAGTATTGTTTCGTAGAGCCTGAATACTACATATACATTCATGTACAACTTTATAGTATTCATCAAACGAAACCTCACAAACTAGTAAATATTCTTAACCAACCTTCTGCTGCCACGACTGATGTGTCACCTCCTTCCACAGGTTTATCAGTGACATGAGACCAAGTTCCATCAGACGGAACAAACTTCTCAACTGTTTTACTGGTTTCCTCAGAATCATCGAGTGCATAGATTGAACCTGGAAATATACATCTATATGTTATTATCTCCATGTGCGTCAAGATTGAGTTTCATATAAATCAATAACAGGTATTTACCAAAAAGAAACCGTGGGATAAATCTTTCGGTAGAAATTAGATTTAGAATTAATTGTGCTAAACGAGCAAAACAACGAAAAAATTGAAAATGTCACTTCGAGGCATGGATAACCGGAACTCTGGTAAACATGCTCAGTGCCTACCATTGCCCTAGTGTTGTTTGTTGAAGTTCAAGTCAACTTTGGTCTGGCCTACCTTAACTATTATACCTGGAGTTGGGCTGAAGAAATCATAAAGTCAAACCCTGGTTGGGTGCCCAGGGCAGATACCCCTCTTAGCATGACAGACACTACAGACAGACACTACACTTTACCATGGCGGTTCAGTTTCATTAGAAATGTTTTGCGCTTAGGGTGCAGTTGCCTGTATATCTTGTAGTAGCTCTCCGCTATCGAGTTGTCAATAGTTGGTTTTTTTTTGGCACTGTTTTCAATTTTAGAGTAAATTTCAATAAAAAAAAATGAAGCGTGAATTTGGGAATTTATAATTGAGAACCCTGAGTTGCTTGCGCATTCGCCACTAATGTACAACACTAGTCAAGAGTAGCTGCACCTGATAGTTTTGTAACATTCCTCACCTCCGAACGCAACGGCTGCCACTCTACGCTTTGTCAATCTCTGATCTGGTAATGTAACCCAAGTTGCATTAGAATCAGTATAATCCAGTTGATAATTGGTTCCATCATACGCAAGAACATATATGATGTCACCAAGTAATACAGCAGTGAAACCTTTGTGGACAAAATCATCACTGATGGCCTGTTGGTGATATTAAACTGTGTGAGCCATTAATGCCTTGAAAATTATTTTCAAAGGTTTCAAATTTCCAACGAAACTGATGACGAAGCGCATAGCTCATAGTGCCGCATTATTAAACTTGAAACAGGGGGACAGTTACAATATTTTGAAAAAGCGGTAGTCAATTTATGACGTCATAAATAGCGGCAGGGTTGCAAACAACACGAGAACACGAGAGTATTTTTAGAGATTATTCAAATACTCCCGAAAACAGCAAATTTTGAACAAAATGAATATTTGCATCTTTGAAATGTGTTAATAAATTCTCCAACAATCATTTAAAATGTACTCGGTGGCTTCTGATGACAAGAAATCAACATAAAGTCTTTAATATTAAGCACAGACGGTGATAAAAATGTTTTTATACAAAACTGTCATTTTTTATTTCATATTCGAGTGTTTATAAACACAAGAGTATAGTATACTCTCGATAATAAATCCTTATTTGCACCCCTGTAAAGTGCCACATATGGAAATCTTTATGTTGAATTTCAATTCAATTTTGTTAAGGGCTATTTCACATAATTAGGTGAGATAGGGGGAACATGGCGCCATTTGTCTTGATACATTGCAAAACCAGAAATATAAAAACAAACCTTCACTCTTCTCCATGTTTTATTTTGAGGAACAAATGCTTGAATCGATCTTGACTTTATGTCAAATACAGCAATTGCTGTGAAATAAAATATTTCAATCAGTCAATCATTAAACTCACTTATTGAAGCTTATATTGTGTATAGGAAATCAATTGTGTTGGTGATGACACCAACTAAATAATTAGCATGAACGTTGGTTCAAAAGAGGTCTAATGTTGAATGAATCCATGAACTTTTCCAATCAAAACATAAGTATACAAAAGTCAGAATCCGACCCCAGTTACTTGGACGAATATCAACGCGTTTCCAACGTTCAGGCAACGTCGAGACTTGCATTGCTCAGTGTCATTGATTACAAGCAATTATTCTATTTAAACTTCCAACCTTACCTATGGTGCAATGCTCAATTTATATTCGTGATTTGTTACATCTTTTCTATCCATTTTTCATGAATTGGATGTAAAAACGAGTGCAGAATATCTTATTTAGATTTTCAATGAAGAAGAGCTAAGTTACTCGGTTTCGGTAGATTCTTCCTAAAACCGAGTACTTCTCTCTTCCTAGGAAAATCAGCTTACCATTAGGGGGCTTCCTCCACTTGTCCAATGCGAATTCTGTAACATGAAGTGGTTTGTATTAATATCTTATAAAAAAAGAAAATATTCAGAATTGTAGGTATAATAACAACTAAAATAATTTTGCCCAGCTCAGGCGACTGTTGGTTTTTGTTCACAGTATTCAAGTCTGTGTGTCTCTTTGACACAAAAAAACACTGATATGTTTATAAACAGTGGGGAGGGGGGCTCATCGCCCTTGGCCAATACCACTTACTGGCTGCACTCAGTAGTGGTTCAGTTCTGTTTCAGATGTTCCCACTTTTAATGTGGGTACTGGTAATACATTTAATGTAGCTCTTCGTCACATAAACGTCAGTTTATTTTCGAGTGCTGCTTGTTGAAAGTGAATTTCTACAAAGAATCTCGTAATATTCATCTCCCGGAATGAACTTGTTCGGCTAGAAACATTGCCAAAATAACACAAATATCAGATACAGTAATCGCATACTAGACTTGGGTTATTTCTTGGTTAAAATTTAAGACCTCTCGTCTCTGATTGAACTTTTTTCTTTCTAGTTTTTTTTGTTGATTTAGAGACGTTCATTCCTTTTCATCACCCTTTCTTAAATATCTGCAGAAAAACAAACACTTACTTTTTAGATCAATATCTACTCCAGGTCCATCGTATGGAGTCACCATCGTTGGCAGAATGAATTCGAGACAATGAGGAGAGTTGAATACGAGAGACTAAATTGAAAATATAGATCACATAGATATTTAGGAATAAAGTGAGTGGATAGTTCTGATTGATTAAAGGACTAAAATTTGAAACGTTTTAGAAACTAGATTTTAAAAACGTTTTGACTAGATATTAACAAGTAAGGACTGATTAACGATGATTAATACTCGATAACTTCAGAACCTGATAAAAGGTGTAAAAAGTAAAGGTGTAAGAAGCGAGTGGCTGCCACCAGGTAGACTTAGTAAAGCAGGTTCGGTTCGGACACTTGATTTAAAACAAATAACAAAATAATTATATTTCAGCGTTAATGCTGATTCCTAGACGATGCGAACAACCACAAGGCTACACTCAACAAAAATTATTCTGGCCTCGTATTATTACTGGGGTGCACAAAAATACAAGACGACATATAGACTCGAAAAATAGGTCTGAACAATTCAGGTGATTCAACAAGATAAAGAAATTGTAAAACCTCTTTTTCCACTATGAACTTTCGATAGCTCCTCGATATTTCCGACAAGTTCAATCTGCCGAATAGCTCTTCAAATGCAGATCTTCTGGCATCAATGTTGTAATTAGTCCAAATTATCAGTGCTTTGCATTTAACTGCTTCAGAAACCTGGAAATTAAAGTATAAACTATGATATGACTGCATTTGTCCTTTGCACCAACAGTTTTTATATTGAATGGATATCATTTTTATCCTGTGGTGAAGGAAAGATGAGAATACAATAACAACTACTGTAACTAAGTTTTTATTCATTTTTTTCACACGGTAATTTACTCTAAGCATGGCCGGAAGCAGTGTCTAAAAGGAATAAAAAATATGTGGAATCATCAACTGCACTCGAAAGGAAAAACTTCCCCAACGATACTCAACCGCGATGGTTAAATCATCTATCACTTTTCCGTTTAGCCGCATCTCGCAACACACAGGATATATGTTGGGACCATTCCAAAGCCCGTACCTGAAGGGCAGTGTCCATTTCCCCTCATACACGGGTATTTTTTTGTAATTCGAACTTCCGTTTTCTTAACACTTTTCTTGGAAGAGGGCAGTTGCATAGTACGTCAAAATGTCTGTGCGATGCAAATCAAAATTTTACAAATTAATATTTCACCTTTGTTTCTTTTGCTCCAACTAAGAATGAAATGAATTCCTCGTCTGATTGTTTGAAGCCATCTTGTACAACAATCCATTGAAAATATTTCAAAGCGAATTTGTTGCAACTTTCAACTAATCCTGCACAGTTGAATTTGTTTGCAATCATCTTCGTTGTATAAAACGATCCTGGACTCAGCTCTTTAGCAAGAATTATTTCGATCTTGTTGCACATTTCTGAAAAACGATGATTGTTCGAATAAATGATAATTGTTCGGTATTTAGGAATGTTCTTAATCTATAGTATTCTTGATTTCTGATTGGATCACCCTGACCAAAGTCCTGTATCAGCAGCTACTTCTAGACGGAAAGGGTTTGAGTTGTTGGAAAGATATGATATTTCCGGTTGAGCTTAGTCAACCTACCCAGGGTTGAGCTACTGGTATAGATCAACGAGCTGGCTGGACTCAAATACGAGATATTCGAATCTGCCATGTCAACATGACAACCATTGGGCCATCACGCCCACAATGATATAATGCCACATTTTACACCGCGATTCGTTGCAACAGAGCAAGTATGCTGTAGCAAAGTGTATAAATGCAGTGATCGGCTCAAAATAAACCAACCAAATAGCTAACTGATGTCCTAGTTGAAAAGGAATGTTTAAATTCGAGATGAAATCATTCCAACTTCAAGCTAAGTTGTTTCAAATTGCTAAAACCAACTACTCACTCTTCAGTTGCATAATATGAGCAACATACATCAGTTGCTCATAATTCTCATGATCAGTAACAGGAACTTCTCCAGTGTAAATGAAGTTGATACAATCCTTAACAGAACCCATTGGGACATTCTTCATTGTGACAACACCAGAACGACTCTCAACATTCTGAAACAAAAGTAACTTACAATAAAACTGACGAAAATTCGAACAAAATTTCAGGAAATGTGAAGCAACAAAGCAAATCACATACAAGAAGCATCAATATTTACTGACTAATATCAAGGTTGGAAGTAACAGACTCAAAAAGAATTCAAATGATGATCACTGATGCTGCAAAAAGCTACATAAAATGTAGAATCAGCAACTACACTGTAAACAAAAAAATAGTCTATGAAGAATCGAACTGCTATGGTTGGGTGTATAATGAGTGGCGTCTGCCCTGGTTCATCGTAAAACTATCAACCTTTCCTGTATGCCTGTTAATCGCCATCTATAACGTACATTGAATATATTTGCTTACAATTGAAGAAAGAGCGCTTCTATATTTGAAGATTTCGATTCAGACTCACCTCATGAGACAAAATTTTTTTGGAAATAATCTGATCCTGCGGAAAGAACATTTCTGTGTGCTGGGATCTCTTCATTACCAACTTTTATTGTGAAATCACAATGCTCTTTGGTCACTCTCATTCTGAAAAAAATTTATGCAGTTTTACGTATTGTTATTGCAATTGATCATAATTCATAAAAGGATAAATCAGTTTCCGTATTGCACTAAATGGCGATATTCAATGAAAAATACAGATGTCGGTACATTTGCTTAAAAGACCATAGGTTGATTTTTTGCCAATAAAAATGCTTGTAACGCGTACATACTGGAAAATTTTTTTCATTGTCTAAAATGATATAGATGCATGTACAGTATTAAAGCTATGAATATTACTGTATTTTACATAGTATTATAAAAACAATGACTATAGAACACATAGGCGTAAACCATGTGCCAACATGTCACTATACTACCACACTATATTAACCAAAATAATTTTGCAGTCTTATTTGATTTTACTCTGTTTTATCCTTAGTTTCAACAAAAAAAATGAAATTATGTTACAGGCGCGAGAAAAAGGCTTTTTAATTATCATAAATATATTTTTGTGTTGTGGAAACCTATTCCCAACATTTAGCTTTCGGAAGTAAGCACCCAATAAGCCCATTCTTACATTGGTGATTCATGTTACTATGTGTCAGGCGCTAAAAACTAGTTATGGTAACCTAGTTATTTCTTGAACTAGGTAAAGTCGAAAAAAATTATTACAAAACTAGGTGTAAACTATTACTGGGTAACCTAGTTTCATTTTCAAAAGAAGGACAAACTAAGTAATTAAGGTTGAACTCTTCAAATAGTTTATTTTGAAAGCTTGCTTATCATGAAAATATGATTTACCTAGTTTTTTATTCTAGGTGCCGAGTTTTTCAACCAAGTACCTAGTTGTGAATGAAGTAAATTTACCTATTTCACCTGGTAAATTTACTAGGTAAAATATCAAACAAAAAACTCGGTAAAAAGGTAAACTAAGTAAGTGATCTTGAAACTAGGTTGAAGTATTTTGAGTTTAAAATCGGTAAACTAAGTATAATAGGTAATGGCCCAGGGGGTTAACCATGTTGGCATCACAGGATGAAGATCTCGGGTTCGAGTCTCGAGGAGTCCGGCTCATTATTCTCTGCCCACCCAGAGTGTAATAACTTGGGTAGGCTAATCCGAACAGAAAAAACACCTTATCTTTCAAGTCCGTGAATGACTCCTCAAAAACGGAAATGCACGCTGCGCCTTATCATACGCTAATGGTACCGTAATTTATAAACCCAAACGCATGAATTGTAGCATCGCAATTGTAGGACTTTGAATTTGGTGTCATTACAAAATTCAGAGGTAATTTGCGGCAGTTTGCCTTGTTCAGATTCGTTGGAAGGATATTTCAAGCAATTTATCATTGCTAATAGGATAATTTATTTCTATTTGAAAACCCGGCTAATTAATACCGAAACATATTCTTCGATTGCACAATTGTGGGATTTTGATTTGGCATCTTTCCAAAATTCAGAAATAATTTGCGCCCAATTTGCCTCGGTTAGATTCTTTGGAAAAATATTTATTCCAAGCAATACATATTTGCTAATAGAATATTTTATTTTTATTTGAAAACCCGGTTTAAAAAAAAACCGAAAACATATTCTTCGATTTCACAATTGTGGGATTTTCAATTTGTCGATTTTTTTCAAGCGTTGTGCGACATTACGCACACATGATCGTTAGACCCGATGACACGTGCTGTTGAAACAAAAACATACTCCTTTATTGCGAGGTTTTGCAAAGTCTGCAAATCATGCATGATTGGAGCATCATCACTCAAGGCTCTCGCATGACGGGCACTAGAACTGGCCATGATACTAATATTTTAAAATATGAACAAATATAGGCACATGATTGACGAACAATACGCAGAGGGAATTTATTGCGCAAATAGAATATGAACATGTAAAATCTGTGAAATATTTTATTTAGTACAAAAACAATCGCCAATTGCCAAAACCACCATAAACTGACACTCTCCTTATACACATTAGGAAAACACAAAGACATAGCGGTAATATTGAAATAATTAACCCCAAAGATTCAAAGTTTGCGGCGAGATTGTAACATCCAACTAGCGCAAACAGCTGATTTTAGAAATTATTTCAAGGTTATTCCATGTGGCAGCGAAAATAACCCACAAAACATCATTTAGATCATTTTAATGGATGCCCAGCAAACTCTGCGCACCTTTACTGCATTATGTCGTTTCTAGCCCCTGCACCACACCTTAACACGTCATATTTTTTCTGGTAAGTAAAGCAAAAACATGCATATCGCCATTGCTCTCGTACAAAATCTTACCCGTTGAGTGTCCTTAACATTTCGACAGCATGATCCCTCTCATCTGCGTCAGCAGTTGGATCCATTTTCAATCGCTTTGTTGGAATCATTTCCAATTTATATAAAAACGATTAAAAAATACTTAGGCACCTTAGGTTCACAATTCTGCAAAATAAATATTCCATTAAATATCGATACAATTACACAGATCTTCACGAACTGCCGTGTGAATAGGGGATTTCAATTTTTAGGTAAATTTTGTATTTGTATTTGTTCGATCATGAGCTACTATTCAAATATGAGTATTAAAGATTCCCATAAATTATGGAAAACATGACTATATTCTTTGAAATATATTTGTCAAAGGTTTTTTTTTTAACATACATAAGTTTTATTTTATTTGCCAAGCGTGACAACGCTTATTGCTCTTAGTCGCCACCATCTGATAATTTTCTTTTCTCGTGCTTGGGAGAAAGGTAATTTCTGCTATGATACATATCCTGTATTGTATGTATTTCAATATTTGCCGTATTCTCTATCTCCTATGCCAATCGTGTTGCGGTGCCTGGATGGTCGTGCACAGCAGTCTTTACTGCTTCACCTGTGTGCCGATTGTTTATGGTACTTTGGGTGTTGCGTACTTGATGACGTATTCTTCCTTCGCAATTCCTGCCTTATTTTGATTCTATATTATTCTTGTGTAGTTATAATATTTGGCGAAATAAACTACTTGTGTCTTGAGGTTTTAAATTTATATTTATTACTGCGTGTTTTACAAATAAAAAAGAGGATAAATTTGAATACTCATGCCGTGAACATGTCTGTGACTTGTGTTTAGCAAATAAATAGAAAATGAAAAATTTATATTTTCGTTCTATCATGTGGGCAGTTCATCACAATCAAGTGGTACTTGAGGTCTTGTTTGTCGTTATTCACAACGGTACAAGTAACATCTTTCGCATAATGCTTGAATACTTCAAGCAAATTTATTTTAAAAAATATGTAGAAAATTGAACCATCGTAAATGTGACTAGCGATCAATAAAAGCTAACCAATGACATGAGCGGTGCGCGACAAGAATTCAATATAAAACTATAACGTAGGCGCAATATTATTAGAATGACCGGCGTTTACTCATCCTTGATTTCGTGGTGAACGCATTCTGTATATGCAATTTTATTGGGTGCGATCCTGCAATTTGCAGTTTGGGGAGAGCACATTTTTGGTTTATATTCGCACCATGCATTCTGATTCCTAATCATCCTTGCGCCAGAGGCGCCCAAATTTTATTTAGAAAATAGAACATAAATTCCCAAGAATAAAGCAATATATAAATTTTAAAAAGATGAGTCTTGTATGTATGTCAGTACAATAGAAAGCGACCCAGAAATTTCGCCAGAGGCAAATTTGAGAAGTTAAAAGAATTCCCGCTATAGAATGGGACTATGTCTTTAATTCTAGCCATTTACTGGAGTCCGATTGATAAACGCATATCCGCCGCTCAACCTAAAACAGTTTGATTTGGATTGTCGAATCGTATAGCCAGCACTTTTCTAACCATCCAAGGTATCCTGAAAAATTACATGGGAATTCTCAAAAATATTACAAAGAATCTCAATCCTTAAGATTTTTTTTGGCATTATTGGTCAATGTTTTTTCAACATTTCAAAGAAGTCGTTTTATTATGAACTTTATATGTTATTTGTTAGAATAAGTTTTGAATCGTTCTGTGTAAAAAGGGGAAATTTCATGTTTCTAAAACAGTAGCCTTATTATTTTCAATGTTCTTCATAATATACTCAGCATAATATATGAATAATGCTGTGCTATTTTGTCCAAAGTATGTTTCCATAGGTGTAGAAATATGTTATAAACATACTGTAAAAGGAAATAGCGTGACAAATAATTTTTTCGTTAATAAATGACGCCCTTATTATAGATATGTTGCTATTTTAGCACTTTTTCATGAAAAGAGAGGGAAATTTCCCCATGATTCGCACGGTAGAATTTCTTTAAATTTTATTCAAAGATGTAGAAACATATTTTGAACATACTGTTTAAAGGAATAGCGTGACAGATGTTTTTTTCGTCAATCAATGACGCTTTTATTAAAGATATTTTGCTATTTTTGCACTTTTTCGTGAAAAGGGAGGGGAATTTTCCCATGATCCGCACGGTAGAATTTCTTCAAATTTTTTTCATAGATACAGAAATATATTTTGAACGTACTGTATAAAGGAATAACGTGAAAAATATTTTTTTCGTTAATTAATGACGCCCTTATTGGAGATATTTTGATATTTTTGCACTTTTTCATGAAAAGGGAGGGGAATTTCCCCATGATCCGCGCGGTAGAATTCCTTCAAATTTTTTTCATAAGTGTAGTAATATTTCATGAATATACTGTATAATAGAAAAGCGTGACAAATATTTTTTTCATCACTTAATGACGTCCTAAATAAGGATAAATTGTCATTTTTTCATATTTTCGTGAAAAGGGAGGGGAATTTCCCCATGATCCGCACGGTAGAATTTCTTCAAATTTTTTTCATAGATATAGAAATATATTTTGAACATACTGTATTAAGGAATAGCGTAAAAAACATTTTTTTCGTTAATTAAAGACGCCCTTATTGGAGATATTTTTCTATTTTTGCACTTTTTCATGAAAAGGGAGGGGAATTTCCCCATGATCCGCACGGTAGAATTTTTTTAAATATTTTTCATAGATATAGAAATATATTTTGAACATACTGTATAAGGAATAGCGTGACAAATATTTTTTTTCGTTAATTAATGACGCCCTTATTGGAGATATTTTGCTATTTTTGCACTTTTTCATGAAAAGGGAGGGGAATTTCCCCATGATCCGCACGGTAGAATTTTTTTGAATTTTTTTCATAGATATAGAAATATATTTTGAACATACTGTAAAAAGGAATAGCGTGACAAATATTTTTTTCGTTAATTAATGACGCCCTTATTAGAGATATTTTGCTATTTTTGGCACTTTTTCATGAAAAGGGAGGGGAATTTCCCCATGATCCGCACGGTAGATTTTTTTAAATATTTTTCATAGATATAGAATTATATTTTGAACATACTATATAAAGGAATAGCGTGACAAATATTTTTTTCATCACTTAATGACGTCCTAAATAAGGATAATTTGTCATTTTTTCATATTTTCGTGAAAAGGGAGGGGAATTTCCCCATGATCCGCACGGTAGAATTTTTTTGAATTTTTTCATGGATATAGAAATATATTTTCAACATACTGTATAAAGGAATAGCGTGAAAAATATTTTTTTCGTTAATTAATGACGCCCTTATTAGAGATATTTTGCTATTTTTGCACTTTTCCATGAAAAGGGAGGGGAATTTCCCCATGATCCGCACGGTAGAATTTTTTTAAACATTTTTCATAGATATAGAGATATATTTTGAACATACTGTATAAAGGAATAGCGTGACAAATATTTTTTTCGTTAATTAATGACGCCCTTATTGGAGATATGTTTCTATTTTTGCACTTTTTTCATGAAAAGGGAGGGGAATTTCCCCATGATCCGCACGGTAGAATTTTTTTAAATTTTTTTCATAGATATAGAAATATATTTTGAACATACTGTATAAAGGAATAGCGTGACAAATATTTTTTTCGTTAATTGGAGATATTTTTCTATTTTTGCACTTTTTCATGAAAAGGGAGGGGAATTTCCCCATGATCCGCGCGGTAGAATTTTTTTAAATTTTTTTCATAGATATAGAAATATATTTTGAACATACTGTATAAAGGAATAGCGTGAAAAATATTTTTTCGTTAATTATTGACGCCCTTATTAGAGATATTTTGCTATTTTTGCACTTTTTCATGAAAAGGGAGGGGAATTTCCCCATTATCCGCAGGGTAGAATTTTTTTAAATTTTTTTCCTAGGTGTAGTAATATATTTTGAACACACTGTATAAAGGAATAGCGTGACAAATTTTTTTTTCGTTAAATAATGACGCCCTTATTGGAGATATTTTGCTATTTTTGCACTTTTTCATGAAAAGGGAGGGGAATTTCCCCATGATCCGCACGGTAGAATTTTTTTAAATTTTTTTCATAAGTGTAGTAATATTTCATGAATATACTGTATAAAGGAATAGCGTGACAAATTTTTTTTTCGTTAAATAATGACGCCCTTATTGGAGATATTTTGCTATTTTTGCACTTTATCATGAAAAGGGAGGGGAATTTCCCCATGATCCGCACGGTAGAATTTTTTTAAATTTTTTTTATTGATATAGAAATATATTTTGAACAAACTGTATAAAGGAATAGCGTGACAAATATTTTTTTCGTTAATTAATGACGCCTTTATTGTAGATATTTTGCTATTTTTGCACTTTTTCATGAAAAGGGAGGGGAATTTCCCCATGATCCGCAAGGTAGAATTTCTTCAAATTTTTTTCATAAGTGTAGTAATATTTCATGAATATACTATATAAAGGAATAGCGTGACAAATATTTTTTTCATCACTTAATGACGTCCTCAATAAGGATAGAGATATAGTCTATAGACTAGAGATATAGTCTATTATAGAGATATTTTGCCATTTTTGCACTTTTTCGTGAAATGGGAGGGGAATTTACCCATGATCCGCACGGTAGAATTTCTTCAACTTTTTCCCTCGGCGTACAAGTATGGTTTGAACACGCTAGTCAAATACATGTCGTGACAAACAAATATTTCGCTATTTTGAATGAGTATTTATGACTCGTCGAAGGCGGATATAGTAATTGAAAAATCGGTAACTGTCTGCTGGAAGTGTCTGCTAGCTTTATACAGGTAAAATATTCTGCCAATTTTTATTTTGTTGACATTCAGGAATACGATACAGAATACTGAATATGATACTAAACTTTACTAGACCCTAGAATTGATAGAAAGATATGTTTTTTTTCGTGCTCGCCTTAGCCTACCCAAGTTATTACACCCTGACTTGAGCAGTGAGGGGTGGGCATGAATTGACGAGCCGGACCCAAACCGAGATCTTCAACCTGCGATGCCAACATGTTTAACCGCTACCAGCGGTCGGATTAACCGTACGCCATCACGGCCGCCTCAGCTAGACTTGAATTATTCTGCCAACGCTCTAATTTTCATTCAGTACCGATTACACAAACCAAACAAGAACATCTTTATGTCCCAAACTATAATTCATATGCGCGCATATGTATTCTAATCCTCCCTCTATCTACTTGATATAAACCGTCGTATCCCCGCCCGCCTGTTCAGCTTTCACAACACTGAAATGGGGAACTGAAATTCTGGTCGTAAGACAGGTGATTCCCCGATTTCGTCATAATTATTTAAAACACCTTTACAACAACATTTGCCGAACATGATTTAAAATGTTAGTAAAAAATCGTGGAATTTCTGAAATATATTCTTGGAACTATCTAATGGGCAAGGTGATTCCCTATCAGGTTTCAAAACTATATTCATTGATGCGTGGAAAGAACAAATAAAAAAGGGGATAACTTTGAACACTAATGTCGTGAACATGCTAGCCGTGGCGTTAAGACAATTTTATTGGGTGCGATCCCGCAAATTGCAATTCTATCGTCAATCGTTTGGGGAGAGCACATTTTTGGTTTATATTCGCACCATGCATTCTGAAGCCTAATCATCCTTGCGCCAGAGGCACGGAGGATTTATTTAAAAAATAGAACACAAATTCTCCAATTTCAGGGCTAAAAAAGTAAAAATGTTGCACAAAATTACGAACAAAACCACTTTAGTGTGTTTCGACATTCATTATGACGAAAATTACTCAACATTAAAATTATCTGATCGGAAGTTATCAAGCGTGTAGTTGCCGGTTGCCAGTTTTATCATGTACATTCGGAGCAAGTGTTGATAATAATGAAGCAGTATTATTGACGTTTCGATTTTTTAAGCATGTCGTGCACTAAATTTGTATTACTGACTAAACCTACTAAAAATTTAAACTGAGAAATAAAATCCTCAGGCTGTGAAATCTGCTCATTTAAGATATAGGATTAAGTTGATGATCTGGTCTACTTGTGGCATCCGTAACCTTGCGTTGAAGTGTGCTGGTTTATGCTGTAGACTAGTTTTCGGATTTGCTGATATTTTCGGTATTTAATTGCTACTGGTGGAGGCCCATTAAATGATTTTTTCAACAGAGACCGCAGGGTCCTACTAAACAGCGAAAATAGAGAAAAATCAACCACTAAAAGTTATACTACCAAGATCAAATTATTTAAATATATTTTTGGAATTGCAATTTGCGTATTCTGTATTTCAATCCTGAAATGAATGACCCTAATATAATTTCAACACTTTTGCATCCATCATACCGGTACTTTGTTTTTACTCGTCTTCATTCTCCGTTATATTTTCTTTCATACCTATTTCACATACAATATATTCTTTTAGATGTAATTTGATACAGAGTAAAGTTACCAATGGGTTGATGCTGGGTTCGTCACAGGTTGGCAGAATGTCAGCTACTTTGCCACCCAGACACCCGAAGAAAATGGATTTTATCAAAAGAATTTTTATCAAATTGGAAATATTTCATAGTATACCTTTCAGCGCTCTCGACACAGGATAAAAATGTCAAACGCCTTCGATCCTTGCGTACCTTATTTATTAGATGAATATATGGTACGTATGATTTGTTGGTTCTTATTGGTTATTATTATTGACTTTCTCATGGCTATATCGCACGCTTTAAGCTTCGAACCTCTGATCACCAAGTCGCAGGTTCGAATCCTGTGAGGGATGATAATTATATGCGAGATATCAGCTGGATCCCTCTCTGGTGCACGTTGGTTCACATAAGCGCTGCTTATGGCTTCCTCCGCCAAACAGGTCTATGCGCAAGGTTAATGAGAATAATACAAAAACCACCCCCGATTCGGAATTGGCATCTGCACCAGAGATCATGTTTCGCCATATGATTAAGTTGTATTTTTCGCTTTCCTCTCCTGCAGGATAAAAATGATATCCCTATCCTATATTTCTTTAACATTATGGGCGCTACGTTTTTTTATTGAATGACAATGATCGCTCGTCTTCTCATGAAAGCATGTTCAACTCGACATCTTTTCTCTCTTTATTATTGATCTCCCGTGCGTTTGTGTATTATATGAAATGGGAAATTTAGTAATAACTATAATTAGCATGCGCTAATATTTTATGAAGGGTATTCATTCAGATAATATATGTATCGGCATGAAAAACTAATATCGGTCAGGCCCTATGGAATCTATTGGTCAGCCCTGGATATATTTGTGTTGGCAGGGGTAAGGGAACATACTATGTGTGAGATGTCTTCATCTCTCTTGTAAACTATTCTTTATTTTCTTCATAGAATCTTGTTCGACCACTTGTTCTGAAATGTGTCAATGTGACCCAGAGATTGCTTGAAACAGATGAGGTATGTATCAGCCAGGAGGGCAAAATTTTTTTTTCTGCGGGTATCTGAAATGTTCAAATCCTTTTCCAGAGTCGCCAATGTCAGCTACTCAAACACCCGAAGAAAATGGATTCCATCAGAAGAACATTTAGTAAATGGAAATATTTCATGATACGATTCCCGCTATAATAGAAAAATATCTTTTTTTCGAATGCCTGGTAGCAACCCAACTGCAGGAAAAGCATCCGATTTGTCAATACTGCTACAAAACTTGACTTTTTCATACAATTTGTTGACAACCAAACACTCAAAAAATCTTAAAATCTTCTAGCCACAAAAATATCATTAAATATTGGCAAATTTTCTTCAGGCGGAAGTTATATTTTTCGGGTGTCCAGAGTAGCTGTCAGTCTGGTATTAGTCAGAGTTAGGTCATGATTTAGTTTGATTCCTGGCATGTCAGTTTCAGATGATTCTAATACTCAATTCTGAGGTCCAGTATAATTCAAACAGTTGTTGCTTATTCACATTTTTGACCCATAAACCCCCCTCCTGAATGCAACCATGGGTCACTCCTATCTTACCTTTTTCTGAAAATTTTTCATATTTTATACATTTTGGTACTGTGATACTTTGATAATTACTACCAAACACTCAAATAGAGACATTTAAATCTTGTAGCCACAGAAATATCATGTAATACTGGTCATTTACTAAATTTTCTTCTGATGACAACCATGTTATTCGGGTCACTGAGTAGCAGAGTATCTGTCATTTTGACAATCCGGTTTCAATTATGAATAGTTTGTGACTCCATTTAATTCTTGATGACTGATTCAGACGATTTGAATACATATTTCTTAGAGTCCGTATGTTTCAACGGTTTTGTATTATTCACGACTGTTAAATTTTGAACTACAACTAATGGCAAAAAAGTACATGAAATTGACTTTTTTTTTTTCAATTTTACTAAACAATAAGTGGATCTACTGAGCTCCTGCAACTGACCTAAGGCGATTCGCAATAATAGAAGACCTACCTTAAGCTGTCGGCCTCTACAGCTGACATTGTAATTCTGAATTCAATCTTTATAGCTTTTTTTTATTCTACTTTTGTCTGAATTTTTGGAACTAATATCACCTTTTCCTCGTTTCCAGGACAAAGCTGCAGAAATTCTTGAAATCTTCGAAACATTGATCGAGACCGAAGTCAGTTTTATTTCACCATATGTAAAAGATCTAGTGTTATTTTCTCTGCAGGTAAGTTCCAGAATGGACCAGTTTGGTTCTTTTACATATTCAATTTTGATTTGATGCCCTGTAAGTGTGGGCTTAGTATATGTTGGCACCGCAAATTGAATATCGCGGGTCCGAGGCCTGGTGAGTCCAGCTCGTTAATCCATGTTCACCACTCAACCCATTATAGGCTATGCTTAACAGGAAATGATCATATCTTTCCAGCAATTCTAACCCTTTCGGTCTGTATGTGGCTGGCGGTACAGGGCCTTGGTTAGGGTGATCCACTCCAAGAAGTGGCATTGAAAAAACATTTCAGCATGTCGTAAGTCAGCCAGGAGCAATGCCTGAATGGAATGTAGTTCCTACTTTTTGTAGTGGCTCTTTGCCTCCTAAGTGTCATTTACTTGTTTCCTTTTAAACGGTGCGATTTCATTTTTATCTTGCGTGAGGGGAAAGCGGAGGATACCACCCAATCATATGGTGAACCACGGCCTCTCGTGCAGATACCAGTCGGGGTGAATTATTTAATTCATTATATTTCTCATTTTTTCTGTGAGTGGACTTCTTTGGTGGAGGAAGCTCCAAATTGTCCAGCAAGAGAGGCGTCCAGCACTCCTCTTGCACATAATCATCATCATGCAAAGCTTATTCGCAACGCTTTTCAGATTGAGCTAACCCAGCACCCTGTATCATAGATGCAGTGCCTCCTCTTTTATAACCACTCTTGGGAATGGGGAACCTGACCAGACTCGCCGGGACTTGAACCTGAGATCTTCAACCTGTGATGCCAACATGATGCACTAGGCCATTGCAGACTGTCATGCTGCTTTTTTTATTGATTACAGATTGCAGCAAAATCAGACTTGGAAGAGTTCGGGCTTTGTCACTACTAAGATGGATATTCAAGTTAATGAAGAAGGTCAGTTATTTATTTTCATCGGCAAAAATCGGCATCGTAATATGAGTGATCTTTATTCGATTTGTTTCAGACTGTCAGAATGCTGACCTTGCTAATCAGACACCCGAAGAAAATGTTTCCATCCGGGAGGAAACTTGGCGAATGGGCATTAATCCATGACATATCTATGGCTGGAAGATTAAATGTCTCTTCTTGAGTGTCTGGTAGTAACCAAACTGTATCAAAAGTTTCAAAATCATCATCACTGGTATGAAATAGCAGTGTTAATGGTTTTAAAGCTTATTTGTTCTTTCGAAAAAATGATTTCGCGCATTTCGAACATTTGAAGAAGGCAAGATTCTTCCATCTTTGTTTGTTTTTGTTGCTGCTTGGAGTGAATTTCTCTGAAGAATGTGGTTTCTTTTTTCAGGCAGTCATCAAATTATCATTAATTGAACCGATATTGGACAATATATTTCCGATTATAACTTCGCCCGAGAACGACGATGAGATCAATTTTGCATCTGATGATGCAGAATCGGAATATCCTATTTCTTCTGCTGTATATGTGAGTATATATTAAGATTTTGAATTTGTTTTGGTTGGTGCAAATTTGGTTGATAAGAGACATTTAAAAAAACACCCTATTATGTTCCAGTAAGATATTTATGAAGAAATATTCTCTATTTTCTTCTGTTTAAAGTCGTTTTCTTTGGGTGTCCGAGTAGCAGTGTTAGTCTACCATGCATTGGTAATGAAATAATGAGGAGTTAAAGCCTCAAGTTCGACAAGATGGTAGTGATCTGCAATTTGCTTAGTTGAGTCCTATTCACTGCTTTACTCTCCTGAAGGATAAAAATGAAAAAAATGAGATTGAAGTCGTGGAAACTTAGAAAATCCTTGTTGATTGATCTTTTAATTTTCAGATCATTGATGAACTGGCACTGCATTTGCCTCCTGAGAGATTGTTTAAAGCAATTGTAAGTATTGTTGTTTTATTATAATTGAATGTATCGCACTTAAAACAAAGCTCTATATTAGCACAGACTAGAGCTGAGCATATCGGTAGGACGGTAAATACCGGCATTGAGTTTTCCAAAATACTGTTTACCGTTATTTTTTCGCAATGTCGGTTTGCCGTGATACCGGTATTTTGTGACATACCTCCTAAAATGGTTACAAGTTGTTGCGTTATCGCGCCAAGGAGCATAAAAAACGGGTCTTGACATACCAGGAATGTTGGCATTTTACTTACACTTGCACCTGTTGGCAAACTCGATTGACCTTTTTAAACAACAACCCGCCTGCATTTAGAGGTATGCTGCTGATTTTTTTTCACTAGGTTGCGCCTCTCATGGGTCTCTAAGACAACACGATAGCATTTTTTTGATAGCAGAAAATGGCTTGACATTCCAGTAATGCTACAGACAGATCATAAAATATTGCCCAGTTTCTAATCTGTTTTCTTCGGGTGTCTGATATTTTGCCACCATGGGTCAGAAATTTTTCCTTTTTGTTTATTATATCAAGTTGAATTGTTTCTTTTACTCTGTGTCAGTGAGGGCTTTAGAAGTGGTATACGGTTTTACCGTTGCCCAGGGCAGATATTACTCACTGCACTCTATATATTGGTATTTTACTTTCATTTGGAAAGTAAAAATAATCAAACTGATCTTTCTCCTAACATACCTTAATATTTTTTTCAGTCACCTGAAGCCTTTTCTGGAAATCGTATGTCGAGCCTCGTTGAGTGAACACCAAGGAGTCAGATCCGCTTCATTATTTGCCATCGGACAATTTTCTGAACATTTACAGGTAAATGGGTATTTATGTTAAAGATGATCTCATCTTAAGTTACGACCTCTCGCGCAGATACCAGTTTCGAATCTGGGTGGAATATTCGAGCTTATCATATTTTTCCTGTTCATGGACTTGGTCGGTGGAGGAAGGTGTAAGTAGGGCTCTCGGGAACCACCGTGCGCCTTCGAGGCGCCCAGCAGACATCTGGCATATAATCATCCTCCCCTAGAAGATTTGAACGTTCGTCTTAATCAGAGATGCATATCTCCAAGCGTATTGTCATTGCTTTACCGATTGAGCTAACTGGGTAGAATAGTCTAGAATTCTGATCAAGAAACAGGATTAGAATTGCTGGAAAGATATGATTTTTTTCTGTTCAGCTCTGCCTACCCAAGTTATTTCACCCTGGGTTGAGTGGTGGGCTTGGATTAACAAACTGGACTCGTCGGGACTCGAACCTCAGATCTTCAACCTGCGACGCCAACATGTTTAACCATTTATCCATGTTTTCTCAAACTATTTCATTTTTGAGGGGAAATTGCAAAGACAGCTTTGTTTGTTTATTATAAGACTAGGGTGGTCGGTTGGCTTAATCGGTAAAAGCGCTTTCACTGGCGACCTGGGTTTGAATCCCATGTGGAATACTTATATGCGCTGAGATTGCAATGCACAGGTTGGGCACATGAGAGGTCGTATTTCATATGGTTAAGCTGTATACTCGACCTTCCTCTTCCGCAGGGTACAAATGATATTCTCTCCTAATTTGTAATTTCCAAAAAAAATTATTTAATCCTATCTCATTTTAGCCTGATATCAGTAAATTCTCTGCAGAAGTGATGCCGTTACTTTTCGAAATTTTTAAGAAAACCTCTGAATCGAACAAAGGAATCACAAGGGCTTATTACGCAGTGGAAAATTTTGTTGAAAATTTAGGTGAGTGGATTTTGGTGGACATGGTCGTTTATTCGAAAGCGATCAGTTGGGATCGAGCATGGGTTGTTGGTATCATCAGCATCGACGTGTAAGATGTGACCAAGATCACTGCACTTCACCATAGCAGTTCCATTCAGAATGTTTTCCGCTTAGAGTGCAGTTGCTGTTACTACATTGATGGTTTTGAAGCTTTTTTGTCTATCATAAAGAAATGACATTATCATTTCAGACACCTGAAGAAACACAAGATTTTGTCATCGGTAATATCAGTCTCAAATACCCTTTCCCACTCAAAGTGAGAATATGTCACCGATGCATTATGTATTTTCTCAGTAAGTGCCAAACTCTGAAGACTCTGAACTAGAAAAAGTCAAGTTTTATTTTATATTGCAATTGACTCTGAGGAAGGCCGTAAGCATTGCCTAAACGAAACAAACTAACATACTGAACCACTATAGTTAAGTGTAGTTAGTTGTATCTGCCACACGCAGGAAATACATTAGGACTATTCTAAATCCCCTACCTACAGGGGGATATTAATTCTCTTTTGGATTTATGTTTCAAAATTACCTTGCATTTTTTGTTGATATTTGCGTTATGAGACTACTGTCTATTTCTTTAAGACAATGACATCCTTCCGTACCTTGATCGATTGATGAGTCATCTTCTAACGACGTTGCAAACTTGTGAGAAAATCCATACAAGGGAGCTGGTGGTCAGCGCAATAGGGGCTGTCGGTAAGTTTTTTTTTTACTTGGAGTGGATCACCCTGATCAATGCCCTGTACCAATGGCCACTTATAGACGAACAGGGTTATAGTTGTTGGAAAGATATGATCCTCTGGTTCTGCTTGGCCTACCCAAGTTATTACTCCCTGGGTTGGGTGGTAGGCATGGATTAACGAGCCAGACATGCCAGGACTTGAACCCGAGATACTAAATCTGATGCCAATATGTTAACCACTAGGCCATCGTGCCCGCTGAGTAAACTAAGTAATGGAATAGAGACTTGTACTTTTGAGGGTGTTGCCTTGCACGTAATCGCCCTTGAGCACTTACATAATTGCACTAATTTAATTCTCATAATTCCGTAATAATTACGAGACACATTCTGTCACCTTGGATTGGTCATGGTTTCCAGTCTCTATCCCTGTTCCCTTATAAGTGGTCTCTCCCATATCTGATCAGGAACTTGTCAACAGATCCTCAGATATATTGAGCCTCGGCGGCGTGATCTTTCAAAGGTACATACTTGACAAATCATGTTGGGGCTTGATGGTACAGGCTTAAGAGAAAACAAAGAAGTGGTAGAAGTGGTTTTAGCATCACCCGGGGCAGATATCATTCAATGTACTTTACCATAGGAGTTCTGTTTTATTTGCGATATTTTAGAGTGCAATTGCTGCCTTGCTCCGGGTGATCCACCCAACTAGGTGATTATATAATAAAAATAAATGTTTTTGAATTGCGGTTTCAGTTTCGCCCAGGGCAGATACCATTGCTGCATTTTTCCACTCAGGGTGCACTTTCTGGTGCTTAGTAGTAACTCTCCGCCATATAAGTGCCCTTTACTTGGTTACTTTCAGGTATTGCTTCAAGAATTCATTAATGAAAAATATTAATAATTTCAGCCAACTCAGCCAAAGAGAACCTCTTGCCATACCTGGGAGAAATTTTATCACAACTAAGAGTTTGCTTACCGACCATGAATCAGCAAAACGAACAAACAACGACTCAGCAAAATGAAGAAGCTGAAAATTTATCATTGCTACATATGCAAACATTGGGTGGGTTTTATATCATGATTTTGCTGCACGGTAGAGCAATTTTCAGAATATTCAGAATTTTTAGTTAGATTCATTTTCGAATCAAATATGAAATTGTAAAAGCTGCAATATACGATTGCGTGGATTATGTTTTCTCTTAGTTTGATTTGAACGTCTGTCAAGATTTGTGCTTTGCAGATTTGTGAGTACAGTTCTTAAACGAGCAAATATGTATTGCCATTTTTGTTCTGTTACTCGGTAGGAGTAAGAGGTGACCAAAAGGAAGCAAGGAAGTGATGGGAAGTTTTAACATTGCACAGGGCAGATACCACCCATTGCGCTTTTACCTTCAGCGGTTCAGTCACTGTACAAATGCTGCTATTACATTTTGTAGTAGGTCTTTGTTATTAAGTGGCCGTTTGTTGGTTCCTTTCAGGCGCTAGTTCTGGCCTTGCTCTGCGATTTTCAATCAGAAAAAAAAATTTAAAATATAAAAATATGTTTCATTTTATCCTCGTATTTCATGCAACACAAGGGCAAAATGAAAAACAAATGTTAAAAAATAAGAAAAGAACGAGAAAGTTCATTGGGGCCTTAACATCTCTATTATATAAATTCGAAGACAATTTATTGCCATCGAATCGGATTCAGAGAGACTGAATCAATTTTGATGACAATAAATTATCGGAAATGAACTTTATTTTCCAGTATGCAACTAATAATGTTTACAATTATATCTGGTTATGAGATTTATTTTGCTTCTTGCTGAGGTTATCGAGCAACATCCCAATGGCTATGGCTTACAGTGTCTCGCCCTGGGGCACCCCGCATGTAGTGCTCTTTAAAGGCTTTTTTCGTTCATTGATCTTGATTAGGTGTTACGCATTCATAACGTTACCGAAGCCCACTTCAAAAAAATATTATTCCATTTCAGACACACTGGGAGTGCTCGCTCGTACTGTTGGTAAAAACAATTTCATCCCGTTAGCAGAAGATTGTCTGAAACTTGGAATGAATTTAATGGAGAATGAAAGTAATGACCCTGACATGAGGAGATCAGCGTAAGTAGATATATAGAGAATCCAGCTTCCAGCCTCACTTAAAGTGAACTTCAATAAGAAATTAAATACTAAAGAATCTTGCAGCCGCAAGATAAGCTTTTCTTTTTTGCAATTTCACATACGGTTTTAAATAAAATCATTTTCATCACAGATACGGTTTATTCTCTGCCATCGCTACAATTGTGGAAGAGAAAATGTCTCCTTTTCTGAACGTGATCGTTAAACACATGTTGGATTCATTGAGATCCACAGAAGGGGTGATGGTAAGTAAAGTTCTGGGGTCGCATGTAAGAATTTCTGTCTGCGCTTTCAAACATGCGAGGATACTATCGGTGAAAGTGTTAGGAATACACTTTGAGCTTCGCATCTCTGATGTTTCTAAGTTCAAATCCCCGAGTTAGAGGATTGCTGGCTTCCACTGTGGTTCATGTAACTGCTGTAATGGTTTCCTTCACCAACCCTGTCCCAGACCAGCTACTTAGACACCCGAAGAAAACGGAGTTACAACAGAAGAAAATTTGTCAAATGGTCAATATTACATGATATATCTGTGCTTGGAAGATTTCTAATCTCTCTTTGAGTGTCTGGTTTTAACCAAGTTGTATAAAAAGTTCAAATTTATCAATACTGCTATGGAATGACTCATATTAAGAATATATTCATACCCTTTCAGACACCAACATGCCTGGAAGAAGCCCAGTACCCTGAAATCATTCGCACCTGCCTTTGCAATACTTTTGCCGAAACTGTTTAAAAACCCTGATTTAAACTGAATCGCAACATCATTAGTAATGAAGATGATTCAATGAAGCTCGTTCGTAATATTTTTAACCATAGATACCAATATTTCCACCTCCCAGGCTCACTACACAGAGGAATCGAACGGTGGAGCATCGTCAAAAGATTTCTCGTTCTTGGATGACAATAACCAAGAGACAGATCTGACAACAGAAGCAGATTCACAGGTTTGTTTGATTTTACTTTCATCTACATATCTGAATAAATCACTCTGAGCAAGGCAATATATACAAGTAGTTTTGTACAGGGATGTAAGTTTCACATTTTCCAATCTAATTGATATTATGATGTCGTAATAGGTGCCGCAGGCTAAAATTATGAAACTGATTTGCACATTTGTTTAATATTTTTTATTAAAGGCACAAATTCGAGCAGTGAGATTTGAATTGATTTCGATTCATGTCCTGTTCAGATGATTCGAATACGCACGTTTTTAAACCAAAGTTATTAATATATATTTCCCAAAGATTTTGAAATTTTACATATATGTTAAATATTTGAAATATTTGTACCAGTGGCCACTTAGAGAAGGACAGGGTTGAAGTGGAAGTTATTACACCCTGTGCTGAGGCATGGATTAACGAGCCGGACTCGCCGGGACTCGAACCCGAGATTTTCAATCTTGCGAGGCCGATTCCACTAGATTATTACTTGCAAAGGAGGAAATAGCTTTGCTGTGTATTGAGATTCTCAATGAACTTCTTTAATAAAAATAGAATTCGAAAAGATTTCTATATTTTTCATTGGAATATGTTACATGCAAAGTCGGACGTAGCAGCCAAAAAGAACCGACTAATGAGCACTTATATTGTAAATAGCTGCCTCAAATGTAGTACCAGCGTCCACACTCTTTGGTGTAATAACTTGGTTAGAATCAAAAAGATGATGCTTTTTCAATAACGCTAAGTGGCCACTGGTAGAGGGCCCTTTTCAGAGTCAGAGTCGTAAAATGAAAGTTTATAGTAAAATCATCCCAAGAAGTACTAAAGTGCATTATGGGGTATCTGCCCTGAGCGATGGTAAAGCATTCTGCCTTTACTGAAAATTTCCTTTTGATGAGTGTTATTCTCTCTGGATGTCTGAGTAATCTGTAGATCCAACCGGTACAAAGAAGTAAATATTTCTTGATCTTAGGATGACGATGACGACGACATTGAAGGCTTCTCGGTTGGAAATTCTTACATGGATGAGAAATCGGATGCTTGCGAAGCTATCGGAGAAATTGCAAAATATACAAAAACAGAATTTCTGCCGTACTTGCAATTAGCGTTTGAAGAGGTCAGTTTATCTTATTAAAGTGCAGTGAATAGTATCTGCCCTGGATGATCGTGTAAACTCGTTTTCTATGGCACACAGGAAAATACACCAATTCCAAAGTCTGAGCCCACATCATCACACAGACGAATCAAATTTTCGAATACACTCAAAATTAAATATATTTTATTATGTAAAGTCATAGATTTGTTAAAATAAACCACATCTATGTGTTGATGCATATTCCCAAATCAAACTAAATGGGCTTTTGGGTTTTGATTCTTCTGTTTCATGTCATTCAAATATTTTTCATGTTCAGGTATATCATCTTGTGGATTTCCCGCATTCTGATGTGCGGAAAGCAGCTATAGCAGCCAGCGGAGAACTGACGATGTGTGCGCATAAGTTAAAGAATGAACATTGTGAGTTTAAGTCATATGATCCCAGGCACAAATATGTAAGGGTGCGAAACTGCCATAATATTAATAAAATAAACATCTGAATAAAATTTTGTTATTGGTCCATGACGTCACGACGCAGCATATGATGTTAATTTAGTTGGGCCGCATGCTCAGCTTTCCTCTCTCACAGAATAAAACCGAAGGAATAGGATTGAAGAAGATTTCATTTTTATTCTGCGGGAGAGGAAAGCCGAGAATGCAGACTAATCGTATGGCGACCCACGGCCTTTAGTGCAGATACTAGTTTCGAATCCGTGGAATTTATTTCGGCTTATCATATTTCTCATTTTTCCTGTATGTGGACTTGGTTGATGGAGGAAACCCGACGAGACGTCTAGCAGACGCATAATTTTCATCCCTCAGGGGATTCGAACCTGCCTTTTCAACAGTCAGACTGAGCTAACCGGATACCCGGGTATAGGATAGCGTTTTTATCCTGCGTGAGGAGAAAGCTGAGAATGCAATATAACCACATGGCGAACCACAATCTCTCGTGCAGATACCAGTACCAAGTCTGGGCTTTGCTCAATGTTACCTGTTTCTTCCTGTGGATTGACGTAGTTGGTGGAGAAGGTCCTAGTCTGCAGTTATGTGAAACTGGCTAGGTGTCCACTGTCCAGCAAACCTCTCACATATACTCAACCTACAAAGGATAATAAGAGTGGTGTCTGGAATAATATCCGAGCACTTTTGCTGATCAAACATTGATGTAAAATCCAAGCTCTCATGGAGATACCAGTTCCAAATCTGGGATGAGGTTTTGGCTCAAACGTTAACTGGTTTGTCTCGTGCATGGACACGGTTGGTGGCAGAAGTCCCCAACTCGTTTTTTTTGTGCACCAGTGTGCTGGTGATGACCTGATATTCTCGCCTTCTCGCATTAATCATCAGAATTCGAACAAAAGATGATTCGAGATACTTACCTTAAACAATGTCCTAACGCTTCTACTGATTGAACTAAGTGTCCACTCTACATCCTGATAATATCTTTATTTATTGACAGTTTCTTCCTTCATCTCTCAAATATTTCCCGTCATCTGCAAAACTCTGGTGAAAGACACTGAGCGATTGGTTGTTATGGGTTCCATAGCAACAGCCAATCAGATGGTAGAATGCTGCGGAATGGACTGTTTCGTCAACGGAGAGGCTTCTTTAAAAGTAAACAGTCAAAAATAATTTTTGTCTGTCAAGTATGACTAGTGGATTGTGACTCATGCTTTACAAAACGAATTTCCTTACTGGGTATTTTTCTGAGGACAGCAACAGCCAATTTTATTGCATAAACATAGTACCAGCAATTGCACTTAAAACATTCCAAACAGTGGGGCAAGGGCTGTCTTCGTCGCAGAATAAGAAGTGGTTTTACCATCACACCTGCCACTCACTGCACTTCATTGTCGCAATCTAGACGTTGGTTTCCAGAGTGCAAATGCTGCTACTGCCTTTTGTAGTAGCCATATGGGCGACTGTCAGTTAGTTTCTTCGGACTTTGTTGGGAAGTTTTGAGCTTCCTGGTTCAGGGCTGAATCCGGGGCTCGAATCCAGAGAAATGGCGATGCCAACATGTTTAACCACTAGGTCTCGATTGGTGTAGATTAACAAGCTAGACTTTTGGAACTCAAATCCGAGATTAAACCAGAACAAATGGATTGCTTGTGAACCTTCACCAGTTGCGCATTTATTCTTGTTAATATAATGAGTCCACTCGCTGACTTCAACCTGCGATGCCACCGAGCTTTGACAGTAATTGACAATCTATTTCTTTTGTTTTAGGAACTGATGGCTCCTCTGTTCCTTGTTATGAGCGGAAAATCAGCTTGCCAAGATTCCGAGGATGATAGTTCGGATGTGGATGAGCAAGAGGTGTGTGGGAAAACTTTTTCTTTTTTTTTGGGGGGGAGGTTGAGAGGCAATCCAGGAAAAGAAAATTCTGTAAATAGATAATTCACTCTAAGCCAGGGGTTCTTAAACTGGAGGGCACGAATAATCTCGATATTGTAAAGTCGTTTTCTGCTCTTGTCAAAGTGAAAGCGGAATGTTAGTGTAAACTAGATTGCGATAGTTGATATGAGATGTTCATCTGCGTCCTGCAAAGCCACGAATAAAGTTTTTGTCATCCAACAGCTGCACCCTTATTGGAAAAATAAGACATAAATGGATGAATGTTTGTTTTATATGATCAATATTGAGATTTAGATGATGCTCAAATCACAACTTTTATATACATTCATCGTTCATGGGATTTGAACCTACGTCAGGATGATCAGGGTGCTTAGCTCGAAACATATTCCCTGTGCTTTACTGATTGAGCTAACCGGACAGCGTTTGATTATTTCTGGAGGTGCATAATGCATAATGCAGAGACAAAGTGCCACCCACGTGTCAAAACTGAACCGCCCGGCCTTTTAATTTGGCCCACCTGATTTTGGTATAAATTGGCCCAGACATTTGGAAAAATTACCAACTTTTTTTCTTGATCACGTGTTTAAACAACCCTTAGTATTCGTATCTCATTCAATCCAGTATGTTTGTTAACTGTGATCAATTATTTCACCAAATTCCTGGTGTCAACATATTTATGTTTTAAGGCCGAATATGACGAAATGTTGATCGAATACTGTGGTGAAATTTTGCCAGTTTTAGCAGGAAGTCTTGGGACTACAACATTCTTGCCGTATTTTATTGGATTTCTCCCAGCATTGGTATCAAAATTGGTGAGTTTTTCGGTTCATATGGGATCCAGAAATATTATATGAAAGTTTGTTTCCAGCTTGTGATAAGTTGCGTCCTCGGTTTTTTGGTGTCGCACTTGTGATAAATTGTGTCAAAGGCATGATATTTTGTGTAAAGCTTGTGATGATTTGTGTTCACTCTGTGACATGTTGCATCTTGACTTGAGATATGGTGTTTCAAGTTTGTGTTTTATGTTATAGACATTCTGTCTTTAACTTTTGTTTAAATTTGTGATGTTTTCTACCCCTTTCTTATCGAAATTCACACTGAGAAAGGCCAAAGGCAGAGCCTGAAAGGAAACAACTAACGGCCACCTAATAGCAAAGAGCTACCAAAGTAGTATCAGCAACTGCAATCCAAACGGCAAACATCCCAAGTGAAACTGAACCGCTGTGGTAAAGCGCAATGAGTGGTTTCTGCCCTGGGTGGCCGTAAGATCATCTACCACTTCTTTAGTTGCCTCTTACGGCACGCAGGAAATACGTTAGGACTATTCGAAAACCTGTACCTACAGGCCTTAAGAAGATTTCCTAAATAAAATATTGAAACCGTGGCATATTACTTCATTTTGATTTCAATGGATGTGTATATTAGATCAGAACTATGAAACTTTACGTCTAACTTGAGATAAATTGCATCTATATTATGTTCAGCTAGTGATACTTTGTGTCTACTGTGTCTGAATGGTTGTGAACTTCTAACACATTTCTTTTCTAGAAACCTTCTTGTACAACATCAGAGCGATCATTTTCAGCTGGTACAATCGCAGAAACATTTCAAAAGCTTGGTCCAGGATCAGCAAAAGAGGTTGTGGCTCATGTCATACCCAGTTTATTAGAACTAACAAAGTAAGTCTAATAAGCAAATTTAATTATATATTATTGCCTGTGACTCGACTTAGCAATACAAATGACTTATACTTCCTTCCAAGTTTATAAGATTTTCCAATGAGATCGTAGTGTATTTAGACTTTTCCTACATGAATTGAATTATAACTTCTAAAAAGTTGAATAAAGCTATATAGCATGTAGACATCACCTATCCACCCTGCACAACTGGCAAACAATTGAATGTATAAATGATAAAATAAAACATCTGGACAGTTCATGTGATAGGCGAGTGCAATACTTATAAATATAATTACTAGGAAAGAGAAGACATCGCAAGACATCATCTTGTTTTACTAATACTTGCAATGAAGTGTCGTATTTTTCATAAAACTAGTGGAAATATAAACATTCGAAAGTTTGTTGACAGCCAAAAATAAGTGAGGGAGCCATAAGAGATTTTAAGACAACACTGAAATATAAAAACGTGTATATCAGCACACCACACTCAAATCAGGCTACATACAATATTCCAATCGTTTTACCAAAGTACGAAAACATCCTTTTACTGTATGTACATCTTAAAAATAAACTGTATTTTATCGATAAATTAGATTTTTATTTTGAATTTCAGAGACAAAGAAACAGAAATACGTAACAATGCTATATTTGGGATCGGAGTTGTTTTACGAAATGCTGACTCAGCAGGTTTACAATATTATCCAACAGCATTGAATACACTGTCACAGGTATTATTTGGGGTTCATGGATATTGACAGAATGACGGCTACTCAGACTTGTGAGGGATATGGCTGTTGTAGAGAAATTTGTTTCCAACCCACTATTTCATAATATATCTATCGTTAGAAGATTCAAACATTTTCTTTTGTCCTGCCTGCTCAAAAAATAGAGATCCGAATAATAGAATGTGGACACGAATGGATAATTTGCAGTTATTTATCGCCATATTTGGTCCATTTTTGTGGACCGCTTGTGGGAATAAAGTGCAAATAGATTTTATCCAACTAACAGTCACTTAAATGGAAAAAATGAACTACAAGATATCGTGCCAGCAACTGCACTCCAGGCGGAAAACAGCCCATACGTAACTGTCCCGGTAAAGTGTAATGAGTGGGATCTGCCCTGGGCAATAGTGAAGCCATCTACCGCTTCTTACTATAAGATACACTCTGCATATCGGCGATTTCTTTCGAGCACTGCTCCCAATATTACTTCAGGTCATTTCAAATATATCATTCCAACCAGGTTCTGACAACAGAGAAATCGAGAGGTGTGATTGATAATATACTGGGAGCCGTAGCCAGAATGATTACTGCAAATAGGCAGGCTATACCTGTCGGACAGGTAAGTAAATTTCCTTTTTTAGTGAAATTCACTCTGAGCAAAGCTGGAAGCAGTGCAGGAAAGAAACCCAACCAACAACCCCTTAATAGCTAAGAGTTACCACAAGATGTAGTACCAGAAACTACACTCTAAGTGGAAAACATTCCAAACAGAACTAAAGCACCAAGGTAAAGTACTGTGATTGATATCTGCCCTGGGCAATGACCTTCCACTTGTTCTCCGTAAATAATGAAGTTTTAACATCTAGCTCATTGCATTTCAGTGGTCTTTGGAAACACTGACAGTTTTTGTCTTTATTCCCAGGTGATACCTGTCCTACTCAATCCTCTTCCCATCGTAGAAGATCATGAGGAGGATTCTGTAGTTTATTCATGTTTATGTCGGATGTTGAACGAAGAAGAGATCAACATTGAAACTAAGACAAGGATTATCGAGCTCTTCGTTAGTGGAATGGAAGGAGTGAACAAAGGTTTGAAATATAACAATGTTGATATACCAATGAAGCCTCTTTGATGTAGCCTCGACGGCGATGTAGTGGCCATGTCAATTGATGTAGTCTTGTCGATGAAATCACGTCGTTGTAGTGGCCATGTCAATTGATGTAGTCTTGTCGATGAAATCACGTCGTTGTAGTGGCCATGTCAATTGATGTAGTCTTGTCGATGAAATCACGTCATTGTAGTGCCCATGTCAATTGATGTAGTCTTGTCGATGAAATCACGTCGTTGTGGTGGCCATGCCAATTGATGTAGTCTTGTCGATGAAGCTGCGTCGATGTATTTGTGTCAATATAGTTACCAAAATGCGACGAATCTTAGACTTATTAGACAAGCATTTTGTCGCATATTCTTGACTTTATCGATTATTTAGGGGGCATGATAGCGCGCATCTGCATAGCTGTCAAAAAAAAAACTTGAATGGGCTTTTTTAAGTTTAAAAATTATAAAGGGCTTTTCAGTGGTTAAACATGTTAGCGTCACAGGTTGAAGATCTCGGGTTCGAGCCTCGACGGGTCCACCATTCAACCCAGAGTGTAATAACTTGGGTAGGCTAAGCCGAACAGGAAAAGGTCATATCTTTCCAGTAATTGTAACCCTGTCCGTCCATAAGTGGCCGCTGTTAAAGGGCCTTCTCGGGCAGGGCGATCCACCCCAAGAAATGGCTATAAATGGAAGAAAAATCTACTGTGCACAATATTTTATACAAATATTTACTTGTAAAATGCCCTCAAAACTGCTTGAAAACCCTAAAACTTCATTTGGGAATATAGCTGCTGACCAGGCATAGAACGTCAAAGTCCATTCCATCCTTATTTTTCAGACATCCAAGCGTCGGTCATCCAAGAGTTGAAGACATTACAACAAAGCAAACCAGAACTTGTTAATCAGATTTGCCGAGTTTTAGAACCAGATAATGTTGCAAAGTTCCAAACTGTTTTGCAGAATTCCTGACCAGGAAATATATTTTGTATGAATTAGGGAAGAATTGCGTCGCATTGGTGCTAGGGAAGCCCATGTCCAAAGATATTTCAGAATTCTGATTAAAACTAATTCCATGTTCCGATTAAATATGATGCATTCTACAGTGAAATCATCACATTTTAAAATTTGACACAAATCATAACATTGCGATTAGTCTGGGGGACATGGATTAACTACTCATCCTTCCTCTCATATGTGGTAATGCAAGGACGATGAAGCAAAGGCGAATATGACCAACTGAACAGGGCCGAAGTCTTGCTTCACACATCAATACATTTCTGTAATGTTTCATCTCACACCAAAGTCTACTTCTTCGGACAGACATTTTGAAAACGTTACAAGAGGAAATAAATAAATATTAAACAACAGATGCTTGTCTGATGAAGTCGGACTTTTGCTTGACGAAACATTACAGATATAAATTTGTGTTGAAGTGAAGCAAGACTGCTACCCCATCTAATTAATCATGACTCCACTGTAAAATGGGCAAAAAATAGTAGTTCAGAGTAGTTGGTTGGTATATCATGTATATGCTGCTTCCGGAGACAAAGGCCAAGAATACGGCTCAGCCATGTGGCGGCCACGGCCCATCGTGCATTTCAGAGTTGTAAATGAAGACCCGCTTAGAGTGAAGCCTGGAGTCGCTGTGAAAGTTTGTTTTGACAAACCCTGATACAACTTTTCTTAGTGTCAGAAAATTAAATCATAATTTCAAGGTTTTAATTTGTGTGCATTTCAATACATTTTTTAAATCGTTTGATTGTTTTGCTTTGTAAAGAGCGAGTTATTAAGGATCGAAAACACCTTCCAAGCATCCTATTTGCTATTCGGAATATAAATCCAATCACCTCCAACTTGGTCTGTGATGTTCATATTTTTTTCCTTTTTCGCTATGACCTATGAACTTACCTTTGTAGTGACTGTGTGCGCAAAGTGCCTTGTTGAAGGACATGTTTGGTTTGGTGTAATGGCCAAGCGCCTACCTTCTGGATAGGATATAATTTTAATCCTGCGGGAGAGGAAAGCCGAAAATACAGCTTAACCATATGGCGAATCACGCCTGCAGATACCAGTTCCGAATCGGGGTGAAGGTTTTTGGATAATCGAATTATCTCATTTTCCTGCGCATGGACCTGGTTGGTTGAGGAAGTCATAAGCAGCGCTTGCGTGAACCGCCGGCGAGGCGTCCAGCACACCTCTCGCCTATAATCATCCCTCAACGGATTCGAACCTGCGTCATGTCGATCAGAGATGCGTAGCTCTAAGCGTATTCCCAACGTTTTACCGGTTGAGCTAACCGGGCACCCAAGTTCGATCGTGCTAAACAGACCGAGCCGTCAGGGGCAAATAAAAAGGGGTTTGTTCTGTAAACGGCTATTCCACGCCTACCAAGGAGCGAGAAAAAGTTTCAATATTCCCTCCAGTAGAAAACCTCATTTACAGAAGGTATTGATAGGTTGGTCGTGGTGCGACTCTAGTCCAGTCCGTCACCGCCAAATTCATATCTTAGTTGGGATCCACAATGTCAATTCATAAATAGAACTTTCGATTATTATTAGACCTGTTATACCAAAAGATAGATATCTGTACAGACCGGTAGTTGGGTTGAATATACTGTTGCATAATGGTCTTAAAAGGTGATGATTTAGATTTTCCCTACGGTAGATATGGTAATGGAGGAGTGGTAAATGGTTTAACCATTGCCCAGGGCTGATACCACCCATTGCACTTTACCATGATGAATCAGTTCCTTTTGGGATGTTTACCGTTTAGAGTGAGTGCAGTTGTTGCTGATACTATATCTTCTGGTAGCTCTAAGTTATTGAGTGGATTTCAGATTCGCAAACCTAACTTGAGTGACAATCACTGCGTTGACATGTTTCATTATGACATTTTTCCATACCACCAAGAAGCGTGAAAATAAGTCCTAAGTGCTTATATTCCAGTCAATACTCCGAGAGTATTCCTGTCTACTGGCGGCTTAAAACATACCTTACATGTTCACAAAAGAAGCAAAGTCGCATTTATATAGATCATATTTATTACAGATGGTTAGGAAAATTGATCAGAAAAGAACTCCTACAGATTGTTCAGTGGATTCATGAAATTCTTCTTAGCATATTTTCTGTTTATAAAGACAGGGTTACATCAGAGTTGATTATATTCGCTAAATACACAGATGATTATAAAAAATAAATTGGAAACCTACAGATTGTTTGAGTTTTCATAACTCTAAATTGAAAAATGATTTCAATAAATCTGATAATAAAGCAAGAGTGCGGTTGCTGAAGTTACCATATTTCAATAGCTCTTTGCTGTTTAGTTGATTCCGTTTAGGCACTGCTTCCGGCCTTGCTCAGAGTGAAGTTCCTTAAAAAAATGAAGCGAAATTGGTGGGTGCAGAATGAGGCAAATAGCAATAATGAAAAAAGTGGTCGTTGCATACGATAATTAAAGAATTCTTTGAATTGGAAGTAACATTACATGCCGAACATTAACATTACATGGGCAGATTCAGGGCAATGGAAGCATGAGGCTCAATACTTTTCTCATCCATTGTTTCAGTGACTTTCCAGTTGTTTTCGTCCAGATCTAGTTCTTCTATTGTATGTTCTTCTATTGTAAGCTGGAAGCTGGAATAAATAAAACAAAGCTTTTGAAATTGAATGGAATTCTAAAATTATTATTTTTACAGTTGACGGATAGAAGTAAAAACTGTGATAAATGTGATGCTTATTAAGCTGACTCTGCCACGGATAAAGCATCAAACTTCGAGCAGACAACAAGCAATGCAATAACTGCGCTGATGGAGCTGAAAATCTACCGGATCCCATTTTATTGGAAATTTCTATCATATTACCACAATCAAAAATATTATATCGCCAATCATTCGTCATGCGGTTGCCTAAATCACAAAAATTTTTTCCACAAAATTATTCAGACTAAGATTGTTCGGTAGATTGTATACGAGTGCATTGATGAAGTCCTCTGAGTCAACGTCCAACAGAGGCATATAATATAGTCTATGGGCGAGTGTGGGTCAGCGTACGTTCACCATACTCGTGGGTGCCCAGCACAGCTATATGCCTCTGTGAGATATATAACTTGTTTAAGTCCAGTGCTTTTCAGTTTATTATTATCTACAAAAATATCATGTTCTCATTCCACAGAAATATAAGTTTATTGTAAGCTTTCGTTAGAACATAGTCTAATTTCTTCAGACAAGATTAATCTTGTCTGAAGAAGTTCGACTATGTTTCTTCAGACAAGATTAATCTTGTCTGAAGAAGTTAGACTATGTTCTAACGAAAGCTTACAATAAACTTATATTTCTGTGGAATGAGAACATGATATTTTTGTATATTAGCTTGATATTATCTCATTCGTGTATCCTTGTGAATTCTCTCACACACGGATCCAGGATTGTAAGGAAACAAGGAGGAGGGATAGGTAGTCATCGCAAGATATCAACGAATCACGTATATTATTATCTAGTTGAGTAATTTGTGGAAATAGTGTGATAAATATATTTATTCATTTACAGTTCGTAATATTTGCCTAGGAAAAAGTTATATTTAACTGCTAATAAGATGTGACTTAAAGTTAGTCAAATATGAGACCACAGGAAGAACAAACAGTGTGGCATCTCCATTTTTACAGGTGCCTTATAAGATCAAACAGAAAAGTCTAAAACACAACATAGTTCCATGTAATTTCAATAAAAAGGACATCAGTTTGATCTCTCAATGCTTACATTTATTTGAAAAACACAGTCTGGTCCTATGTAACAATCTCTGCTGATGACAATATTTGACCAATCGTTATTTTTTGTTCATAGAATATTTTTTTGTGGGCCTAAATAGCGCTGTTATAAATAGCGGGATTTACCTGGGGTTAAGGTTATTATAGTTGTCTACAATTGACTGATTAATATGATTATTTTACCAAAACATACATGAAAACGATAGTCAAACGCTCAAGTGGTAGTTTTAATATGACTGATCTATCCAATATCGAACATCTAAGCCGCGAGGTTCATCAGTTGGCGCCAAATCGATGACTTACAGTCTTTTCATGCCCCCAATTTACTTATTTTATGAAATTTATGATCACATTTAATATTACTTCCGCCATGACGGAAATAAACGTCTGAATTTTGAATATCTTACGTTATATTTTCCAGATTGGGTAAGGATGCAAACTTTTATGGATACTCCACACGGTATGAAAAAGGTCTTCCTTTTTTTTCTAGTTTTTTTTTCAAGAAGTCAGAGAAGTGTTCGATTGTTTTAACATTGTCCAGAACAGATACCGTTTACTGGATTCTACTATATCGGTATATTCCTGTATAAAATGTTTTCGGCTTGGGACGCAGTTGCTAGATTTAAATTTGTTAGCCTTTGCATTTTAGGATGTTATGTCGTTTTGGGCGCTGCTCCCAACCATGCTCACATTTCCAATGACTTTTCCAACTCAACTAATGTTTCTCCCAATAATTGTGCCAAGTCTATTATAATTATCTGTTCACGCTAATTCATTGCGCCCACTTGTGATCACTATTTTGTGCATATGCAATATTGACTATTTTAACAATGTAAGATAGAAAGCACAATATTATTCCAGCTCTTTAATAGCAAGGTTTTTATCTTTCATAGTAGAATAAAGTTCTTCTTAATTACATCTTGTATATGGGAGTTGTTACGCGCCACGTTCGACGCATGATTGACTGAATGTAAAAAACTAAAGTACTATTTGCATCCAGGAATAAAGACCATTTTGGATGTGATTTTTTTATCCGCAGAGCAACGACAGTTTGGAACTTGTATATTTTTTTTTAATAAGATCAAGATAAAAACCAACGGCCATAAATTTAATCAAAACCTATATCAATATTTTTAGGATTTTTTTTGTGCTTAAAGTCGATTCAGGTATATGTTCTAATGAAATCCATTTTCCCTCGTTTACACCCTGCACACACATATGTAAAACTAACAAATGCAAGAACAGATAACGATTTCTTAATGGCAGCAATTAAATGGGCATACAAATATGTTGGGAAGAAATGCATCGTATCAGTGGCTTTTCTAAAATAAATATTAAACGTATAAGTAGCGCATGAGTGGCACAACACCAGCGCTTGGTGGTTTGAAAAATATTAAATATTTTTTCAATAAACAATTTAATGTTTTTAAGGGGTTGAAGAAACCGTTCAACATGTTTTACAAAACGTATTGAATCATGATTATGGTGGGTGTGCACAAAAAATTTGGAATTTTTTTCATTCTATTTCTTTTTCACTCAAAAGTAATAACAACAACAAATCAATTAATGACATCGACAATGAAAAGTTTTAATATGCTCCAGCGAATCGTGTTACCCGCAGTAATCGAATAAAAATGCATGAATTATTTTTATTTTAAAATTGTGTGTGTGGTTCATTCATGTGTGATTTTTAGGATATTCTATATACTACCATTTATGGTAATTCGAGAAAAACAACTTAAACTCTAGTCCATAGACTCGATATAATTTTGTTCGATTTTGATTCAAAGATTTACGATTTTATTAAGGGTTTTAATTTACGTCGATAAAGTATGACTTGGATTACTTGAAACCGAGACACAATTTAAAATCGACTCACCCTCCGACAACGAATATCTTTCCTTCAACAACACAGGCTTTGAAACAGCATCTAACATTATTTAATCTGGCAACGGTAGTCCATGTTTCATCAACTGTATCAAAACATTCCCCAATATTCAGGAAATTGTTGCCATCACATCCACCTGTAAAATGAAGATAAAGTTTTCTAACTATTTACCCTGTTAGAACACTTTTCATATAGTATTTGTTTGCCACTTTGCTATCGCTGCAATTTGTCTTTGTGATGTTCATTATTTTGGTGTGGACTAACGACTGCTATGTGCATGTAATTATTAGTCGGCTGGCAAGTGCTTTTTTAAGTTTTACACCCGGATCAAGGGATCCATGATGGCGCCATTCAACGTATGATATGTGTGTGCTTGATTGGCCCTGAAATGCTTCTTGTGTGTCGTGAGAAGCAACTAAAATGGAACAAAGAAGAAGTAGACAGTTTCACCACCGCCCAGGGCAGATATCGCTCAGTTTAAATTTGAGTTGAAGTTTTCTTTGGCATGTTTTCTGCTTAAGAGTGCAGTTGCTGGTGTTATATTTAGTGATAGGTCTCTGAATGACTGTTTTTTGCTAGTTCTCATGATGAACTTCAAATATTGAGAAACTTTCATCTCATTGATTTTGTGTCTTTTCTGTCTTGTTTGTATTTTGTTCTGTGTTGGTGTCATGGATTTGAAATAAATTATGTTATTCTATTATTCTATATTTATAAAACATGAACTCTCACCAATGACATAAATCCTCTCATTAAGTTCAACTGCTACTGCACCATTTCTTGCAGTCGGCATTGAAGGAAGCGTCGTCCATGTTGAATCTGATGGATTGTATTTCATCGCATCAGATATGATGCGTCTCCCATTGTACCCTCCAATACAGTAGATGAAATCTAGAAAACAAAGAGAAGAAACAGTTCATGTAGGTACAAACTTCGGGATTACTCTATTATATTTTCCAATGTGTCAGAAATGCATGTACGCGGTTTCAGCATCTTTTTTGGTGCGCTCCTGACGTTGCTCAGAGTAAATGGCTAATAACAAAAAACTAGATGAAAATGAATAAAATGATGTTCACAAACTATGATAAGTAATAGTTCACATGATCGGTTCTTAAACGTGGTAACATTATTGAAAAAATGACAAAACGATGTTTGATATTGATTTGAGCTTCTGAGGAAAATAATACTGCGGAGCCTGAATAGTAGTTTCGTTTATCCCATTTTCACTCATCAGCAGAAATGTCGATTTCGAATCAAAAAGAATTTGTTGATCTTCTATCAAGCATGGGACTGATTGAATACGTCATCTAAATGACCGGTAATCATGGACAACCTTCTCTATTTTGATGTATGGTTGGCAAATCTTTTCATTAAAAATACTGGCGTGGAAAAAACAAGTAGACGGATCTCAATATTTTTTTTTTTTTATGTTTTTCAAGTCTGTTCTATCAGACCTTTCAGACTATCCACATTATATGTGAATAGAAATAGTTTAGTTGAATAGAAATTTGGTACAAAAAAGTAACTTTTCATATTTATGAAATATTTTTGTAATTTTGAGAGGAACAGTGTTGGATTATTCTTAAGTTGTTTTGAAATTCAATTTTCTGCATTTTTTATGCAGAAAACACAAAATTCGGACAAAAGATGGACTGCGCCAAAAATGCGCATTTCATGTATTTATCAAGCATGGTTTCTAAGTGCGTTTATTACTCCATACTGTCACCATGCGGTGTTTTGTTGATATTGTTTTGCGGTATTTCTCATAGTGGTGCAATCGCCAGTTCTTTGTTGATGCAACTTTCTTGATAGCAAAAACCTACTAAAAGATGTAGTACCAACAACTGCACTCCAAACAGAAAACGTCCTAAGTAGAACTGAACCGCCGTGGTAAAGTGCAGTGATTGGTATCTACCCTGGGTGATAGTAAAACCACTTTTAAGACTGATTTGACTAGTTAGGACAAATAGGTTTAGTTTTAAATTAAAGCCAAATGTTGATATATATGCAATGTCCATGTAAATTTAAGTATTGTTTCGTAGAGCCTGAATACTACATATACATTCATGTACAACTTTATAGTATTCATCAAACGAAACCTCACAAACTAGTAAATATTCTTAACCAACCTTCTGTTGCCACGACTGATGTGTTAGCTCCTTTCACAGGTTTATCAGTGACATGAGACCAAGTTCCATCAGATGGATCAAACTTCTCAACTGTTTTACTGGTTGTGTTGTAATCATAGAATGCATAGATTGAACCTGGCAATATACATCTATATGTTATTATCTCTATGTGCGTTTTAAGATTGAGTTTCATATAAATCGATAACAGGAATTTACCAAACGAAACAGTGGGATAAATCTTTCGGTAGTAATTAGATTTAGAATCAATTTGTGCTAAACGAGCGAACCAACAAAAAAATTGAAAATGTCACTTCGAGGCACGGGTAAACCCGAACAATTTCAATAGTAAACATGCTCAGTACCTACCATTGCCCTTGCTTAGTGTGGTTCAGGTCAGCTTTGGTCTGGCCTACCTTAGCTATTACGCCTGGATTTGAGCTGAAAAAAAAGTCAAACCCTGGTTGGGTGCCCAGGCAGATACCACTCATTACACTTTACCATGGCGGTTCAGTTCTATGAAAATGTTTTGCGCTTAGAATATATCTTGTAGTAGTTCTTTGCTATCACGTGGGCAATAGTTGGGTTTTTTTCGGCACTGTTTCTAACCTTGAAGTGATTTTCAATAAAAAAATAAATAAAGCGTGAATTTGGGAGTTTCGTTTTGAGTAACAAAATATTTAAAATTGAGAACCCCGAGTTGCTTGCGCATTCGCCACTAATATAAAACATTAGTCAAGAGTAGCTGCCCCTATAGTTTTGTAACATTTCTCACCTCCGAATGCAACGGCTGCTACTCTAACCTTTGTCAATATCCGATCTGGTAACTCGACCCACGTAGCATCAGTATCAGTATAATCCAGTTGATAATTGGTTCCATCATCCACAAGAACATATATGATGTCACCAATTAATACAGCAGTGAAATATTTGCAGACAAAATCATCACTGATGGCCTGTTGGTGATATTGAAATGTGTGAGGTATTTGCATGATTACTTACTACTTACTAAATCTCGTTGGAATAATTCAAATTGAATTGATGTTAGCGCAAATGCATAGCAATGTGGAGGTGGTGTTGAAAATTATAATTTTTTGCGAACGAACCTGCATTCTTGTCCATGTTTTGCTTTCAGGAACAAATGCTTGAATTGATCTTGATGTTTTGTCAAATACTGCAATTGCTGGAAAGGAATTTATTATTGATTATTCGTGAATTAAATATTGTTGCTAATATTGTTTGTGATAATTCAGTAATCGATACGAAACTGGGCCCAATCTGAGCGAGATTTGAATATAGGTTAATATATCAGGAAAGAAATGAATTTGGTAACTAAGCAGTATCGTCACGGGCAAAATTCTTGTCCAAAAGAAAATTTAGAATAAATTTAGTCGAACGATATCTAAAACTTTGCTGAAATACGCACATTTTTTCAAAATTTCAAATAATTCAAATTACCGCACTTTCAGAATATCTGACCCATTACGCAACACAACCATGATTCACAGCATTCACATGATTATTCGTTGCATCCGTAGTTGTGTAGTTGAACATGGAAATTCAACAGAGACATGAACCGCATTGTATATCAAGTAGGTTGAAACAACTCACCATTACAAGATTTCTTTTGCCAGTTCATCGTAGGTTCTGAAATATGAGAAGTGATTGAGTTCAAAGTATCCTGATATTTCCATATTCACGTGATAGATTATTGGAAGTTTTCACGCACAAGCAATTATATTGATTTTGTGCGATTCCACTGTTGTTTTATTTTTTATTCGATCTGACAGATCTGAATGTTTTAAACTTGTCTTCGGGTTATATAAAAATGTTCATCGCTCGTGACGTTTTGTTGTGATAGCCTTTTGCTATATACCGGTATGTGGCTGTAATTTGTTACCTTTTAGATATTGCTCATGACTTTGCATACAGCGAACTTCGATTAAAAAAAGTGTATTTTCCTAAAATAATCGTATAAGAGACAAAAAACACATACTTTTCAGAACAATGTCAGAAGCCTCGACTTCAGGTCCAAAGTGCGGAATCATCAGAAGTGCTTTTAGGCAGTGAGTCGAGTTGAATACGAGAGACTGAATAAAAAACATAGATGAAACAGGTATTCAAAAGCTAAGAATGCTAGTTGAGACAACTCAGTGACTTCAAAACTTAAGCGAATACTTCCGTGGAATCGAATCTTCAAGTAGTATACCAAACTAAAGAACATCATATTCAACTAGTTGCAGCAAAAAGCGGTGGAACACTTTTAAAAATCTTTGTTAAAAAGACTGCATATTTACAAAAACAATATCTCTAAAAAAAGCGCATCAACTTCTTACTGTCTAAAAGCAAAAATTCACAATTTTGAGACAAAAAATAAAAACCTCATATGTATTGTGATTGAGATCAATTTAAAAAAATACTATTTCGATAAATAAAACATAGAAAACAATATTGCAGTGAAAACATGCAAAACATGTTTGGTTTGATAGAAATCTTATCTACAATTTGAAATACTTTAGTGGTGTTACCAGGGCGTGACACTGAAGGCACTTGCCCTCAACATTTTTTTTTATACTTCTAAAATCTATAATGAGGCTTATTACGGGTACGTATATTTAAAGTACGTGCCTCCACAAGATTTAATACTCTCCGTAGTCATACAGAGTCTAGTAAAACAAAGAGAATCAAAGAACATCAAATTCGAGTTGTGCCACTGACCTATTTTAAAGAGTTAGTGAGAATCTCCCAATAAGTGCATTTAATACGTTCTGTAATGTTAGACAATATGAAAAATAGACAAAAAGATAGTTTGTCCAAAGAGAACTCTGAATGAAGAAATTTTATATTGTTGGGCGCGAACGAACGATAGCGTGAACAATTTGGGATCCATGCTCAACAAATGAAGTCACTAATCCAATTTAAATTGATTCAAATAATTTAGTATTTCATTTGCCCGGCGCTAATCCCAAATCACGATAAAGTATTAAATGAAATAGATAAGATTCTACAAACCTCATTTTCTACTAAAAACTTTCGATAACCCTTTGATATTTCTGACAAGTCCAATTTGCCAAAAAGTTCTTCAAATGCTGATCTCCTGGTATCTGGATCATAACTGGTCCAAATCATCAGTGCTTTGCATTTCACTGCTTCAGAGACCTAGGATTGTAAACAATGATAAGACTTTGCTTGCCCGACGCACCCACATTCATGATTTCATAAAAATAATTATTCTGTAGGAGAAGCATAGAATTCTACAAAACACATATCAACTCATCTCGTACAGTAACTATTTATAAGTCGGGGATAGAGGTTTTACCCAACCAGTATTCTATTCACATTGCGTAGACATGGTTAGTGGATGTAGCTGTAACCTGTGGTAAACAACCTAAGCTGTCCATCGATTCTCTCATAAATAAGTATCCAAATACGATTCGAACTTTGTGTGTTTCCGAACACTTATACTAACTGAGGTCACTGGTACAAGCAAGTTGGACTAGTTGGACTAGTTCGAAAGTCTGTTTAGAATTTAAAATGAGATTGTAATTAGCACAGAACATGTGTCGTTTCACTTTCAATAACAATGGATTTTATAAATTAATTTTTCACCTCCGTTTCTTTTGCTTCAACTAAAAATGAAATGAATTTCTTGTCTGAGTGTTTGAAATCATCTTGCACAACAATCGCTTGAAAATATTTCAAAGCGAATTTGTTGCAACTTTCAATTAATCCAGCACAGTTGAATGTCTTTGCAATCATCTTCGTTGTATAAAACGATCCTGGACTCAGCTCTTTAACGAGAAACATTTCGATCTTGTTGCACATTCCTGAAAAGGGAGATTCCATTCATTCTGATAACAGAAACTGCCCCCATACCAATACTCGAAAATTTATGCTACATATAAATGACATGAAACCAGATTTTACACCACGATGTGATGTATATTAGGTTTAAAATATAATTTTAGTAGTTGAATCGCTGCAAAGCATACTGGATCTAATTTAAAGAATTATACTCCCGCAGAATCTCTATCTTTCAAAAAGGAATGTTTTAAAATTGAAATGAATTGTTTGAACTTTGGCATAAAACCAAAGATTTTTAAATTAATGAAACAACTCACGTTGCAGCTGCATATATATGAGCAGCATTCATCAGTTGTGCACAATTCTCATGATCAGTAACAGGAACTTGTCCAGTGTAAATGAAGTTGATACAATCCTTAACAGAGGCCATTGGGACATTCTTCATTGTGACAACACCAGAACGACTCTCAACATTCTGAAACGAAAGTAACTTACAGTAAAACTGACGAGAATTCGGGCGAAATTTCAGCATCAAAGCAAATCGCGCCACATAGAAGCAGCATCAATTTTCATTGACTACTATCAAGGTCTGAAGTAGCAGACCTGAAACGGAATAACTGATGATCACTCATGCTAAAAAAAGCTAGATAAGATGTAAAATCAGCAACTACACTGGTAAACAAAAACAGTCTATGCAGAACCGAACTGCTATAGTAGAGTGTAATGAGTTTCTACAACGTTGAATGAATACTTTTGGGCAAATCGAAAAATCCCCATCTACCAGGCATGAAATTAAGTTATATGATTTGAATGCTGAAGCAAGTAAACAATATTGTAAGACGTATCATCCTGATCAATATCATAGATGAATGTGAAATTCAATGCGAAAAGTACTTTTCCAGTATTTTTTCCACATAGCATTTGAAAATTATTAGGATTCTGCAATGTAGGAATGCAAAAGTAAAACGCCAGGTGAATGCTAGGAATGAGCCCAAATATGGATTCGTTTCGAATCTGAGATAACGTGAAATTTTTTTATGATTTGGTGCTAAACAAATATTCGCCCACCATTGTTCACATTTGTTTGGTTCAACAAGTATATCGAGATGTGCCTACAATTGAAGAAAAAACGCTCATATTTGTATGGATCCTGATTTTAATCACATGAACTCACCTCGTGAGACAGCATAGCTTGGAAATAATCTGATCCTGCCGATAGAACGTTCCTGTGCGCTGGAATCTCTTCATTACCAACTTTTACTATGAAATCACAATGCTCTTTGGTGACTCTCATTCTAAAAAAATTATTATAAACCGTAAGTTCTGCACATTTGTATTGCAATTGATTGTAATTCAATCAGTTCACGTATTATACTAATTAGATTAATTAAAAATACAGAAATAAATTACCACACTTGTTTATGTTGCAATTCAATGTCTATTGTCTGTTCCAAAATATTATCAAAGTTTTATTTCGTCGAACATGGGACACGGACCGACATCGTTTCCTAGGTCCGATCCATCAGCGACTCAAATCAAAACCACCAAAGCGAGAAATTGTGGAACCTGCATTAAACATTGACAGAAGATACGTTACATTTGTTCACGTAACTACCGCCCGTGGAGTGGACATAAACCTTGTTATGTATTACTATCGCCCTGGGTAGAAATCGCTCGTTGCACTTTATTGTGGCTCAGTCCTCTGAAACGCTTTCTTTTCAGACTACATTTTGAAGCTATTTGCCATATAGGTGGATGTTAGTTCCATCGCCGTTGCTCTTCGGTAAAACTTACCCGTTGAGTTTCCTTAATATTTCAACAGCATGATCCCTCTCATCTATGTCAGCAGTTGAATCCATTTCCGATTTCAGCCAATTAATATAAAACGATTTAAAAATATTTAGGCCCCTTTGGTTTGCACTTCTACAAAAGAAATATTTCATTATATATCGATACAATCACACAGATCTATACAATGTTTTCTCGAATGAGCGATTCCGATTTTTAAACAAAATTTGAATCGTTTGTTTGATCATGAGCTATTATTTTTATATAAGTATTAGAGATTCCCATAAATTATGAAAACATGGTCATGTTCTTTGAAATATTTGCTAAACTTGTTTTTTTTAACACATTTTCTTTGTCGAAAATCTCACAATTAGGATTTACCGCACCTTGCCACACAAGATCCGAGAAATGCAAAACTCATCAACATGTTTTATTGACTTTATAACTAAATCATTTTCACTTTTCCCTCAATAACGAACCTGTGCTGGAATAATTTAGCCCCTGAATGTCCACCACCTTCTGTCACCCTCGCAAAACTGCGAATTCTCTATTAAACTTAAAATACTATAATTATAGAACCGTCGATGAAGCTTTGTCTGCTTTAGTTAACCCTTAGCGAAGCTATCGGCCTTTGTTGTATCTGAAATAACGCTTCGGTAAACATTGCAGTGCAAACAGTGGGTTAATGTGTGTTACGACACGATGATTCTTGCCAATAATTAACTTATCGTATGCGTAGGCGATTTCCATTTGACAACGTTTATATTGGTCAAACGTGAGTTGCATATGAGACGCTGTCCAGCCACGAATACACGCAATGAAAAATGTTCGGCAAACAATTTCTAAGTTCATCTCAGATCTTCTAGAGACTGAAATAAATTCCCTAAATTTGTTGTATCCCCGGGTTTAGCAATTTGCGTGTATTCACTAATTATATTCATTAGTTGTGCAGGATTTAAACAATGACCATCGTAACAATGCGTCCACAGGTTTTATCATGCGACACACTCGAACGAGGAGGTCATATTGATTCTTCTACGATTTGTTTTGGGCACTCATGCTTGCAACTCAGTTCACTCCTGCGCACCATTGGCATTTCAACCGTGGCGCTTGTGTACTTCGCAAAGTCCAGCTGCTCGTGTTCTTGAGCGTAGCCATGGTCGGACTCAAGATCCTCAAATCTAATCTTAAGCTGTCATCAAGGAGTTCACCTGTTCATTCTCATTCGATAAGCACGTAAACGTTGAATGACATTTTTATGGGGTTTGCTCAAAATAAGGGCTTCATTTCAACCAATTTGTATGAAAGCGATTTTTTAAATATTTAGGCACCTTAGGTTTGCACTTTTACATAATAAAAATTCTATGACATACCGATACAATCACACAGATCTTCACAAACTACCGCCTGAATAGGGGATTTCGATTTTTAAACAAAATTTTAATCGTTTGTTTGATCATGAGCTACTATTTTTATATAAGTATTAGAGATTCCCATAAATTACGGCAAACATGGTCATATTCTTTAAAATATTTGTCAAATTGGGTATTTTTAACATTCGTCGAAAATCTCACTATCAGGAACATGTTTTATTGACTTAATACCTGAACCATTTCCACTTTTCCCTTCATACCGAACCTGTGCTGGAATAATTCAGCCCCTGAATGTCCGCAAGCTTCAAACAACCTCATATTACTGAGAACTCCCTATTAAACTGAAAGTGCAATATTATAGAACCGTCGATGAAGCTTTGTCTGCCTTAGTTAACCCTTAGCGAAGTTATCAGCCTTTGTTGTATCTGAAACAAGGCTTCGGTAAACATTGCAGTGCAAACAGTGGGTTAATGTGTGTTACGACACGATGATTCTTGCCAATAATTAACTGATCGTATGCGAATGCGAATGCGATTACCGTTAGACGATGCTAGTATTTGTCAAGCGTAAACCGCATATGAGACGCCTCTCTGCGGCGCGGCCCATCTACAAATATACGCAATGGAAAATTGGGGTTATTGAAAATATCACAACTCCTACAAGTCTAATAAAGTCAACATTTCAAAACCATGGCGTGGAAGAGAAATATATTGTACATGTATCTGGAAACGTTATAAAGTTCCGCCGTTGTTCTAAGTGAATGAGTACATGTAAAATATATTTTTCTTCCGTTTCAGAAAACATCCGTATAATTCGTGCAAGTCTCCCTCTCCTATCATCGCATTTGCCAATTCCCTCCCATTCTACTCACTTAACTTGAAACTTTCCACCACCGCTACATACTGATCACTTTGCCGCGCAAGATTCTAGAAATTCAAACACTCATCAATATACATTATCGGCTTTATACCTTTACCCTAATAACAAAGCTGTACTGGTATAATTCAGTCTCTGAATGAGAACATGCTTTAAGCACCCTCGCAGTACTGAGAATTCCCTATTAAACTAAAAATGCAATATTATAGAACCATCGATGAAGCTTTGTCTGCTATACTTAACCCTTAGCGAAGTTATCGGTCTTTGTTGTATCTGAAATAACGCTGCGGTAAACATTGCAGTTCAAACAGTGGGTTAATGTGTGTTACGACACGAGAATTCTTGCCAATAATTAACTGATCGTATGCGTAGGCAATTATCGTTAGACGATGCTAATATTTGTCAAGCGTGAGTCATATTATAAACGCAATGAAAAAATGTCGCCAATAATTTGGAGTTCATACCACGGCTAATACGGCCATAAAAGAAATTCTCGCAGCTTACGTTTCACTTACATCGAATGAGTTTTTCTCAAAAAATACCGTTTTGTATAAAATTCCAATGATTGCAAACGCTGGAAACAAAGCATTTGTGTTTTCCCGAAAATTATTCAGATTCTTGGAATATATTTTAGCTCATTGAGAATATTATAAAATTAGCCTTAATCTCTGGTAAAACTAAGCTGAAAACTTTACAGTTTTAAAATCATAGTGGGCTCACAGCGTACATGCATAAATTTGACGAATAGTTTTCATTTCAGACAAATGTTAATTTTTTTTAACAAAAGAAAAGTGTTTTTTTAGATGAGGCTTTTAGACGTTATAATTCTTGTAGATCCGCACATAGTGATGATGCGATTATTATTTAACATGATCAATTTTAACGAAATATATTAACCGCAGATTTTAATGTTTTGAATGGTTATTCCCCCCGTGAGTTGAGGGCGAAATAAACTATTTCAAAATGTCACAAAAACAATTGCACTCTATATGCGGAAAACATCCCCTAAAAGGACTGAACTGCTATAATCAAGTGCAGTGGAAGGTATCTGCCCGAGGTATATGATTCGACATCGCATTGTTTATACAAACAAATCGTTCATATAATTTATCAGCAAAACCCGATCCAAATAGTTTGGAATATTCAGATCGAAATACAACTTTGCAGATATAAAATAACGTTAAGAATCAAGATGCATAAAAATAATGTTTTGGGAGCAAACTTTAGAAAATATTGGATAAGGACGCATAAATAAAAGCTAGAAAACAGCGGATACCATAATGAAAGAATGTCTTTAAATCATGTATCACACAAATTACATGCACTAGCGTATTTAAAGGGCTATAGTGCTATACCGAACTTCCTCGTCGACTGAAATACAAAACAAAATGACTTTTAAGAAAAGAACTTTAATCACAGGAAAACCTCAAAAATTTTACCGCGCGTAGAATATACTACTTATTCAGCTTATTTTAGGCCTTGAAATACATTTTTGTTGAAAAATTCGTGCATCCGGCTTTTAAAATTGAATGGAATTTTAATATCCATAATTGTTCTACCCTCGTCCAGGGCAGATACCACTTACTGTGCTTTACCATAGCAGATCAGTTTAGTTTGAAATGTTTTCCGCTCAGAGTACAGTTGCTGGTAGTAGATCTTTGCTATTAAGTGGCCGTTAGTTGGTTACTTTTAAAGACTGCTTACATTATATATATATTACTTCACTTTCAACTTTCACTTCTCCACTGTCAGATGTTCCTCCGCTGGTTATAGGACGTGTTATTTTCGTGCTTGAAAAAGTGACGATGCACAGCCGAGTAAACATAGATACATCATTTTCAAAGAATAGTAGTTTTCACTTGATCGCGGATGTATTTTGTAGGCTTTTACGATATTGTTTCATGGAACTCGTTACATTGCCTCCTCTTTGTTTCACACGATATCACAGATTCTAACTGAAATGCTAATACAAAGTCCGTGGAGGAAAACATCGTGTAATCCGTGCATTTTTTTTGCCAGTTTGCGAAAAATCGGTATCAAAGCAGCAGTTCAATTTTGTATGGAATGTTTTCCGTTTGTTTGTCGTCATTGTTTTTTTTTTAATTCATAGAGATCTGTGTAAAATGATTAATTGCTAGGTTTTTCTATGATTCTTCTTCCAGTTGCGCTTGAAGATAATTTATATTAACAGAATCTGGAGTAGCGGCCTGATGTAGCGGATAGGACTGATTCGAGGATCGCACACCTACGTTCCATGCCTGCCCAGGGAATAAACAAGACGACGTCGCAATCAATGATACCGTCTTTTTTGTTACTCCGCATATCTGAATCAAATCAGTTAATAAAAGCTCTATATTAATTTGCTTAATATCTTTGTAGACTTGATGCGTGATATTGTTACTGGAATTTCGTTGCCGGAATTAATGATAAATTGCGTCTATATTCAGTTCAACTCTTGACAGTTTGTGTTTACTGTATGGAATTTGTGATGCCTAATATGATTTGCGAATACACTGTGCCTGAATAGTTGTTTTGTTCAAGTCTACCTCATATTATATTTTGTACTAGTTTCCTAACTCTTGGTATATTGTGTCCCCTTTGTGCCATAATTTGATGTGTTATGTTATGCCTATTCCTTTATTTCTGCCTTGTGATCTATTTTTGTTCCGTGTCATTTTGTCTTGTGATATAATATGTCTGTTCTGTAATATTTTGTGTGATAATTCAAAACTAGTCAATTACATAGTTCTCAGTCAGGAGAACGTATTCTATATTAAATGGAACATTTTGGGAATCAACTAACATTATTTTAAATATCGGACAGGCGGCTGTTAAAATTCCGTATAAATTGTGATAATTTTTTTTCACAGTATGGAATTTTAATTTTGTGTGTGACTTGTGATAAATTCTGTCGATTTGCCATTTTGTATCCAACTTGCAATAAATTGAACCTACTGTATGGAATCTTGTGTCCAACTTGCAATAAATTGAACCGACTGTATGGAATCTTGTGTCCAACTTGCAATAAATTGTACCTACTGTATGGAATCTTGTGTCCAACTTGTGATAAATTGTGTCTACTTCAGTGAACTAGTTACATTCAAGAAGCAGATACTCAGAATTTATTAAACCAATGTGGGTTTTAACCAATAAGACCATAACTATAACATTATGAACTAAATACACAACTATAAAATAGAAACAATACACTAAGCACTAAGTAGTGACACCCGAGGTACTAAATCTAGAATGAACGGCACAGCAAGTGAACCACATGGTGAACGGTCACCTACACGCATGACCCTACACGCATTCAATGAACCATCGATTTTACTAAACGGTTTCTTGACATCTCATGCATGACAATATTTGTTTTATTGAAATTCACTCTCAGCAAGGCCGGAAGCAGCTCGCAAAGGAAACCAACCATCAGCCACTTAATAGCAAAGAGCTGCTAAAAGATGTAGTAGGAGTAACTGAACTCTAAACGAAAAACATCCCCGACAGAACTGAACCGTCATGGTAAAATGTAGTTAGTCGTTTCTGCCCTGGTCGATGTTAAAACCATATAAACCTTTTGGTGCCCTGTTTACAAAACGCAACTAGTAAATGCATTTATGAGCTCGCCAATCTGCTTTGAAACATTCACTGTGCAAAAGAACCGTATTTTAAGACGTGTTAGATGATTTTTCCATTTCCCAAAGTAAATACCGCTCACTGCTCTTTACCGTAGCAGTCCAGTTCCGTTTGAAATGTTTTCCACTTAATGTGCAGTTGCTGGTACTAGATCTCTTTGCTATTAAGTTGCCGTTAATCGGTTCTTCTTTGGCACTTAACATAGAGTTTTAACAGAAAAAAAATCTTTTTTATATGGGGTTTTACTAACTGGCACTTACCTATAGGCGAATAAGTCGACCAGGGAATTCATGAGTTTACTGCTTAGACCAAGACTACCAAAGTTAGTAAACCTATGGTTGAGTGGTGTGTAGGGCTGTGCAAAATACTCGACGAGTGATTCATGAATCATAAATTATTTAATTCGTAGTGATTCGAAATCAATAGATTCAAAAAGTATATATTTTCAGAAAATATATTTGGGTGTTTTAAGCAATGTATCCTTTGGGTGTCTAATGAATCCAATTCATTTATTTTTTTAGGGATTTACAATAGGATTTCATTATATTCATATTGAGCTTTTTTACAGCGACTTCTTGGAGTGAGTCACCCTGACCTAGGCCCTGTAACAGTGACCACTCATAGACGGACAGTGTTAAGATAATTGGAAAGATATGATTTTTTCCTGTTCGGCCCAACCTACCCAAGTTCTTACACCCTGGGTTGAGTTGAGTCGAGTCGTGAGCATAGATTAAAGAGCCAAACTCGCCAGGACTCAAACCCGAGATCTTCAACTTTCCATGCCAACATGTTAATCACTTGCCCATCATTGCTCCCAGCACAGAGCACTTGAAAGTACATTTTGCTGTGTTTGTGTCTGAATTATCTTTTAAGTAAATTTTCTGATACGTGTAATTCTGCCAGGATGTTAGAAGGGATTAGTTGAATTCGATACTAAGAGTCTGAATCTTGTCTAAAGAATAAACTATTCTCCACATTTTGATCTCTTGAACAATTTTTTAGGCAAGGGCGAAAGCAGTGTCAGAGGAAACCCATTAAAGAATTTTTTTTTTCATCGAAATTTACTCTTGAGCAAGTCTTGAAGCAGTGCCTAAAAGGAACTGGAAAACATCCCAAACTGAACCGAACCACCATGGTAAGGTGCACTGAGTGGTATCTGCCCTTGGCAATTGTAAAACCATCTACCACATCTTTAAATAGCTACCCATTGGAAAATAGCTACAACAAAATGTAGTGCCGCAACTTTAATATAAGGAAAAAACAAAGGGCAACTGAGTTACTATAATAAAGCACATTCAGTGGTGTCTGCCCTAGGCAATGACAAAATCATCCACCACTTCTTATTCCTCATTGTCTTCCCTATTTCTTCACTCAGTTCTGTTCATTCGAGTTCTTCACAAACGTTGTCACCAAATTGTTCCGCACTCTTGGCAAGAGACAATGAAAGACATGACGACTCATGGGGTCTGTGGTGCGTTATCTGCAATCGTTGCGACTGTTGTAGCGCAACCACTAGATGTCCTAAGAACGAGATTCAGTGCTCAGACTGAGCCGAAAGTAAGTATAGCGCCAATTTTTGTCATAGCGAGCGTTTGCCACCATAATCATAATTTGATTTATGTCAAGCTTGTGCCACTGATGGGTCATACCTATTTATCTAGTAGACTCATAGTTAGGTCTGCCCAAAATATTCGATTCGGAATAATATTCTATTCAATTTCTGCAACAATGCGAAATCAACAAAATGATAATTTTTAATTTTTTATCATAAATACGTGTGGATTTTCATGTAAATTACAAAAAATGAATTATAATCTTGAATGGTTAGGGGTGGGTTAGTCATTTAATCATATAATAAACAAACAAAGACACCGTTTTATCATCTTCTAATTTACGCGAAAATTCCCACTTATTTATAAAAAAATTTGAGGCTATATTTTTGTTGATTTCAATATATTGTTACAGAAATTGATTCAATACTTTCTGATTCGAATATTCCAGATCGGATCGAATATTTTGGACAGTCCTAATGATCTTACTCATTTTATTTCAGATGTTCACCTCAGCTACACGGGCAGCATTCTACATGGTTCGCAGTGAAGGATATTTCTCGTTATATCGTGGTTTGATTCCGTCTCTCGTTCAAATCGTTCCTTTCTCAGCTATGCAGTTTGGAAGCCCTTTAAGCTATTTGGTAGTAATTGTAGTATTTGGTATTAAGCTAATCGGTAGAATGTTAAGAATACGTTTTGAGCTGTGGATCTCTGATCGTCTTGACGTAGGTTCGAGTCACGCAAGGTATGATGATATATATATATATATATATTTATTGAAATTCACTCTAAGCAAGACCGGAAGCAGCTCGCAAAGGGGACCAACCACCGTCCACTCACAATCAAAGAGCTGCTAAAATATGTAGCACCCGCAACTGCACTTTATTCCGAAACCTTCACAAACGGAACAGAACCGTCGTTGTATCTGCCCTGTGCAATGGTAAGAGGCCTGCTGGTCGCCACATCGGCATACAGTGGGTCAGGTAAACGCACTGCTTATGGCTTCCTCCAACCATGAACAGGAAATATGATAAGTCAATGTTTTTGAAAGAAGTCCATTTATTCGTATAATTCATCACGCCATTGATAACTTTCAAATGAATCAACTCTTTTATAGTTAACAAGCTATCTTCCTCGAATATGATTTGAAAGAAATATTTCTCACCAGAATGGCAAAATCTTGGTTTTTCTCGTGTGTCTGAAATGTACGTGCCAATGTGTCATTTTTTTCGAATGAACAAGAAATCTCTAGAATAGATCATAGCAATATTGATTATTTTTAGTCTTTTTCTACAGTTTGGTTTCCACCTGACGCTCAAAATGAACTCACACTTTGGTTTAGTTCTGTATGAGATGTGTTTCCAGCTTATAGTGCAGTTACTGCTACTTCATTATCCTGTAACAGCTCTTTATAATTTGGGTGGTCGTTAGCTGCCTCCGTTTAGGCGCTGCTTTCAACCTTGCTTGAACCAAAAACTAAAAAAAACTTTGCATGGAGTGGGCTCACTTCTTATTTTTTATTTTCAGGTAATTTCAGTGAATTCGTATGTGGAGGATGTGCCGGTCTGCTTGCCAAAACATTCGTTTACCCACTCGATGTTGTAAAGAAGAGACTGCAGATTTGAAGTAATTTTTGTTGGCAACATAGGGGTGCGAATGATTCGAAAATACGAGAACCTCACCCTCGTCTATACTTGCACGATACAAGTCTTTGAATCCTTGCAAAAATAACAATTTTTTAATATAAATGAGAGCTGACTGGCATAATGTCAGCTGCATTGCTACTCAGACACCCGAAGAAAATGGGTTTCATCAAAAGGGAGTTTAGCAGATAAGCAGCATTTCATGATATATCTCCTGCTAGAAGAATTTCTTTTTAAGCGTATGGTAGCAACCAAACTATACAAAAAACATTCAAAATCATCGATGCTGCTATGAAATAGTAATAGTTTTCCAAATTATCGTATCGGCTGTGATACCAGTAATTTGAGACATACCGCCTAAAGTGGTTACAAGTTGATGCGTTAAGTAACTACAAAAATGGGTATTTAGACGACCTACACCTGCTGATATGCCTCTATTGAACTTTTGCAATGTCATGAAACAACAACTCTCCCGCATTTAGAGATATGCACCTAGGTCGCGTCTCGTGTGTCTCTCTACTAAAGCCTGTACCTACGACCGATTGCACTGAAAATCAACAATTGCACTCAAAATCATCAATAGGCTGGAGGTATGTTTTGTGCCAGCATAAAGCTGCCAAAATGCTAAGCCAGTTCTGCTATCAAAAAATATACTATTGTGTTGCTTTAGAGAGACACAACACAATAGTATATTTTTTGATAGCAGAACTGGCTTAGCATTTTGGCAGCTTTATGCTGGCACAAAACATACCTCCAGCCTATTGATGATTTTGAGTGCAATTGTTGATTTTCAGTGCAATCGGTCGTAGGTACAGGCTTTAGAATAGCCCTAAGGTATTTCCTGCGTCTTGTAAGAGGTGACTTAAAGGAAGCAAAGAATAGGTAGATGGTTCTACCATCCCCCAGGGCAGATACCACTCACTGCACCTTACCATGGTGGTTCACTTCCGTTTGGGATGTTTCCGCTTAGAGTGTAGTTGCTGGTACGACATCTTTTAGTAGCTCTTTGCTGTAAAGTGGCTAAGAAACAAATAATTGTGCCCATTCGCTGAATTTTCTTCCGGTGGATCCTATTGTCTTCGGGTGTCTGAGTAGCAGAGTATTTGCTGGTCTGGCTTACCAGGATACAGAATTGATATATTCAACCTGCGATGCCAATAAAGATTTTGGTTTCATTAGAACTGAATTCAGCAAATGAGCGATATTCCACGACATTTCTCATACTAGAAAATTAGAATCAAAATCATCAACACTGCTATGAAATTGATGGTTTTTAAGATTTTTGTTCGCCTTGGAAAGAAGATGAAATGAACATTTCAGACACCTGAAGAAGATCTGCACCCTATCAGCCTGGACTTGCTTAACAAAATGAAACTTCTGTATATTTGCTGATATATTTTCATTTTTTTTTTTGCAGATACAAGGTTTTGCAGCACCCACTGTTAGTGAAATCCGTCAATATCGAAGTTTTTTCCACTGTTTTAGTGCAATATGGCGTTACGAGAGATACCTCGCATTTTTCAAGGGATTTAAAGCTGCTGCTTTGAAGTCTTCGTTGACATCTGGACTCGTTTTCGCAACTTATCGATTTTTTCGGGAACACATGGAGCCAGACAAGGGCGATAGAGGGTGATTTAACATGAAAACTGCATCGCGAAGATTCATCGAAATATTTATTGGTGCTGATGGTTCTATTGGGATCGCACCACAGAATTGCACATAAGTTGTATCGCCCTTCACAGGATTTACTAATAAAAATTGTATTTTCACCTGCACGAAAACACACGCACAGGACTGCCTTTGTGCGAGACCTACCCACACATAGGTTTATCTGTGGATGGGCAATTCAGAAAACCGAATCTGTATGGATTCAGATCTTCTTATGAAAATATAGCAAACTGTTTTGCGTGTGAAACATTGTGTTGCTCAGCCATTAATATTTTGTACACATTACAAATTAAACTTGTTTTATTCAACTACTTCTTGAGCTCCAAATATCTGTGTGGTCGATAGAAGCCAATTAATAGCGAAGAGCTATTTGGGTTCGCTGAACGGGCAAAGTGTTGGGAATACGCTTTGAGCTACACATCTGTGTAATCGCCATATAGTAGCCGTATTGTCGGCTTTCTTCTCCAGCAGGATAAAAATGATATCCTATTCTACTCAATTTGGAACTCGTGTCTGGTTGTGGTTTGCTATATAAATCCAGCTGTGCTGTATTCTCTGCTTTCCTTTCCCGCATGATAAAAACCTGAATCATATCCTAATTATCAGCTGGATTACAAGTTAAGAGTTTGACACAACAATTGACGTAGCCTACCTGGTTGTGTAGGCTGTTTTCCTATCAAACAGGATAGAATGGGATTTCATTTTTATCTTGCTGGAGAAAAACTGACAATACAGTTTAACTATACAGCTGAAATATTTGGCGAACCAGGATCTCTCGTGCGGATACCAGTTCCGAATCAGGGGGAAGGTTTTTGGATTATTGTATTTCTCATTTTTTCCTGTGCATGGACCTTGGTTGGTGGAGGAAGCCGAAAGCAGCGCTTATGTGAATCACCTTGTACCAGCGAGGTGTCTAGCAGACCTCTCGCATGTAATTATCATACCTCACAGGATTCGAACCTGCATCATGACGATCAGAAATGCGTAGCTCGAAGCATATTCCCAACGCAACGCTTAACTGATTGAGCTAACCGGGCACCCCTATGGTGAAGGTTTTTAGCTTAGACATAGATTACCATATTACATTTATTTTTTCTGTGCATGGACATGGTTGGCTGAGGAAGTGATCCTAGAGTGACAAATTGCGTTGACATGTTTTATCTGTATCTGGGAAGTATAAAAACGTTGAATGGAATTCTATCTCGTCATGAAGTGATCGGTGACAACCAAAGATTATCGGCAACAGTAGATGTACTGATTGATATCGATCTACGGAAATATGGGCATCACTTCTTGCAGCTGAAAATTACTATATGAATTGCAATCAAGATTCCGAAAATATTCCTGTCCACTGACGGCCTAAAGTCCATTTATACAAATAAAGCAGAGATGCAGATATGTCGATTACCTTTACTACAGATGTTTACAAAAAAAAAAAAAAAAAAACTTCTAGAAACTAATGGATTCACAATACTTAGAAAATAGTATTAAGATCATATAATGAATCGAAGAAAACAAAATTCACTGTTCAGTGGATACTGTCCACTACACTCAACTATAGATGTACTTGCAATTAGGGGTGGGCAAATCGAATTGCTTCCAAGCACAAAACGATAAAACACTGTATTGTGTCATACCGGCATGGAATGTAGATTGAAAATTCATTGCCTTTAAGTCTGTTTTGCCGATATTAGTGATTTGTATCTATAAAATTCTTGATTTTATGATGGAAACAATTTGATCAGAATTACCAATGATTCGGTTTTGCTCAGCCCTGCTTGCAATGTCAGAGGTCGTTAGTCAGGTTTCTTTGAGCCTTGGTTAGGGAGAATCTCTAATTTGAAAATATGTACAATCATAATTCATTCTGTTGAAAGCATATTATTTTTTTTTATAGCCACTTCTTGAGTGGATCACCCTGTCCAAGGCCCTTTAACAACGGCCACTTATAGACGGACAGGGTTACAATTACTGGAAAGATATCATCTTTTCCTGTTCGCTTAGCCTACCCAAGTTATTGCACCCTGGGTTGAGTGATGGGCATGGATAAGCGAGCCGGACTAGCCGGGGCTCGAACCCGAGATTTTCAGCCTGTGATGCCAACATGTTCAACCACTAGACCTTCGCGCCTCACAAAATATATACAAAAATCTAACGGAATATAAAATCCTATATAACCACATAAATCGAAATCAGTGGTTGTAGAACGAGATAATCCACAATGACGATAGCTGAGTGGTCGGTGTTTATCCTACCGACCAGGGCAGATACCATCCACTTCAACATAACGGCACATTGGTCTGAATAGAATGTTTCAAGCCCACAGTGCAGTAGCTGGTTTTCTACTTCACCGTAGTTTACGTAACTTTTTGCCATAATAGTGGCTGCTAGTAAGCTTTGTTTCAGTGCTGCTTCCAACCTTGCGTAGAGTTCGATATATTGCATCAGTATAGGAAGGCAAACAGAATATGTTTTTTAACTTCTCAATCTACTCGACAAATGTTTTACAAAGAACAGAACGTATTTCGAATAAATATTTTGCCGATATCAAATTACGACAAATTTCAATCGGATAATTTTGAATCTCTGCAAACTTAACTCGCATACGGAAGAATGCACACATCAACAAATGTTTGTATAATTTATCTTCTGAATTCATTCAGGAAAATTAGAAGAATCAGAAAGTTAAGAATTTTGGTCAAATCAATGAAATATACAAAACAGCGGGTTGCATACGATAATTACAGAATGTCTCGCAATCGGAAGTCACATTACATGAACAAGTTCAAGGCAATGGAAGCCCAAGGTTGAATATTTTTCCAATTTATTGTTTCAGTAACTTTCCAGATGTTTTCTGCAGGATCCAGTTCTTCTATTGTGTTATTTGACCCCGAGCTGGGATAGATAAAACAATAGGTTTTTAAAATCGACTGGAATTCTAATATTTATGTTCCCACTCAAGATGGATTGAGGAAAAATTCCTGCGCTAAACTGACTATTATTATTGTCAAAGCTGACCGTGCCACGGATAAAGCATCAAACTTTGAGCAGACAACAATACACAAGTGTTACTTCCCAACATTTTTGAGATTAAACACATATTTTACTGGAAATGACGTCATAATGGCATATATTAAAGCATAATATCATTATATGATTAAAATGTCAGTTAACGACTGCTTTTCCTTTACTAAAAAGCATAAATCACTAAAAAAAATGTTTTTGTCACTTCATCTGCCGTTTTGGTGTTTTTTGCTCAAATTATCATGAATGTTAGCTTTCTTTGTCCAGTAATTTCAAACCCGCCACCGAGGTGTAATGTACGCGCCTTCTCCCTCTTGCGCTCAGTCGGATTGACTAGGGTGTGTAGACGTTTTGTGTTTTGGTTAATTTCTTAGGTTTTCCAGGAAGGCACATCGAAGCCTTACGAAAGGGGAATGTCGATGAAAAAAGACATTGGGCTGATTTCTCAGTCTCCGCTCTTGACAATATCTGACCAATGTGTATTATTTATTCGGTGATTATTTATTCGGTGGGTCGAAATAGCGCTTTTATAAATAGCGAGATTAACCTGGGTTAATGTTATTTAAAGTTGTATACAATTGACTGATTGATTTGATTGACCACATACATAAAAATGATCGAGCAGTCAAACAATCTAGTGGTAGTCTTAATAGTAATTTTAGTCTCGAGCCTGAATTCCAAATGGACGCATCTAAGCCGCGAGATCCATCAGTCGGCACCAAATTGACGACTCACGCTTTTTTCATGCTCCCGTTACTTACGTTAACGGTATGTAGTTTATGATCATATTCATCTTCATTTCAGGCATAACGGAAACAAATGTCTGAATTTTTGAATCTCTCACTTCATATTTTTCCCGATTGCGTAAGGATGCAAACTTTTATGGATACTCCACATGGTATGAAAAAGGTTTTCCTTTTTCTCTACTTTTTTTTTCAAGAAGTCAGAGAAGTATTCGATTGTTTTAACATTGTCCAGAACAGATACCGTTTACTGGATTCTACTATATCGGTACATTCCTGTATAAAATGTTTTCGGCTTGGGACGCAGTTGCTAGATTTAAATTTGTTAATTTTTGCATTTTTAGGATGTTATTAAATCGTTTGGACGCTGCCCCAAACCATGATCACATTTCCAATGTTTTTTCAAACTTTTCAACTCAACGAAAGTTGCTCCCAATAATTGTGTCAAGTCTATTATATATAATCATTTGTTTGCAACCACTCGTGATCATTGCACCCACTCGTGATCACTATTCTGTGCATTTGCAATATTCACTATTCTAACAATGTAAGATAGAAAGAACATTATTATTCCAGCTGTTTAATAGCAAGCTTTCATCTTTCATAGCAAAATAAAGTTATTCTTAATTACATCTTGTATATGGGCTTTACGCGTCGCGTTCGACGAATGATTGACTGACTGTAAAAAACTCATGTACTATTTGCATCCAGGAATAAAGAGCACTTTAGATGTATTTTTTTCTTTCTCAGAGCAACGACAACTTCGAGGTTATATAATATTTTTAATAAGATCAAGATAAAAATTAATGGCCATAAATTAAATCAAAACATATATAAATTTTTTAGAAATTTTCATTCTGCCCAATTTCGATTCAGATATAAGTTCTAATGGAATCCATTTTCTTTCGATTACACCCTGCACACACATATGTAAAACTACCAATTTGCAAGAACAGATAACGATTTTTTAATGGCAGCAGTTGAATGGGCATAAAAATTTTTGCATAAAAATATTTTTTTTTGCTATTTGTTGGTTTTGATATGAATTATATTAGCAAAAAGAATCTACCATTTATGAAAATTCGAGAAAAACAACTTAATTGGTATGTTACGCTGAATAAAATGAAGTCACATAATGATATTAGGCCTTAAACATGGCATTATGACGTCATCTCCGGTGAAGTATATGTTTATAACATCTCAAAAATGTTGGCAAGTTACACATATATTAAAATATGCCACAACTTAATCTCAAAACAGATAATACTTGAAACTGCATGAGTAAATAATTGTTGTTTTAGCAAAATTGGCCAAAACACGAATTCCGTAAATCCATGTTAACAATAAGTGCGAATGAATTTGCACAGTACACTGTACACTGACCCACTGTAGCCCATAGACTCGATATATTCTTGCTTGATTCTGGTTTAAAGATTTAGGTTTTATTGAGGGTTTTTAATTTCCATCGATAATGTATGACTTGGATTACTTGAAACCGAGGCACAATTCAACAACAACTCACCCTCCGACAACGAATATCTTTCCTTCAACAACACAGGCTTTGAAACCGTATCTAACATTGTTTAATCTGGCAACAGTAGTCCATGTTTCAGCAACTGTATCAAAACATTCCACAATATTCAAGTGATTGCCATTCCACCCACCTGTATAATGAAGATAAAGCTCTTTAACTATTTAATCAATTAGAAAATCATGCAATGACGATAGAGATATGTTGAGGTAACGCATAAGCTTTCCATTTAGTATTTGTTTGCCAATTTTATCACTGTAAATTGTATTCAATGTTTATTGTTTTGATGTGGACTAACGACTGCTATGCGCTTGTAACTATTAATTGGCTGGCAGGTACATTTTCAAGTTTTACACACGGATCAAAAAATCCGTTATTGCATCATTCAACGATCGAGTAATTTTGTGTTATTTATCGTATTTTTCAAGTCTAGTTCGTATTTTGCTGCATGTGTTTGTTTTACGTTGACAACGAAAATTTCATAATAAACAATACTCTTTTGTCATCCTACATTTCTAACACACTCACAAGTGCCGTATTCAGAACCTCGTTGGGTTGGTTGGGAAAATTTAAAATTTTTACAAAGTTAATTTATGACACCATAATTGATCGCGTCTCAGGCAAAAAAAATGTTCTAAAAAAAATAGTGTTTTTATTATCATAAAACAGCCAAAGCATCATACCGAATGCACAACACAATTTTGAAAAATAGTTTTTTTTTTTAAATTCTCAGGATTTGAAGGCACTTAAAAAGCCATTCTACAATGTTTTTGGTCGGCAAGGGCTGGAGGCCCACCTTGCCCCATAAATAAGTTAGTCCCCTCACCCATGATATAGATCTTCCCATCAAGTTCAACTGCAGCTGTGTGAGATCTTGCAGTCGGCATTGAAGGAAGTGTCGTCCATGTTGAATCTGATGAATTGAATTTCATCGCATCTGATAGGAATCTTCTTCCATTGTCCCCTCCAATACAGTAGATGAAATCTAGCAGATGAAAAAGGCAATATTTCATTCAATGTGACACTGTAGGTGCAAGTATAAAAACTACTCATCTACTACACTACTAAAGTCTCATAATTTTTGATAATCAACTGGTTCTTTTGGGTGACTTTTCAACCTTGAAAAAAATAAATTGCTAATAACAAAAAATAAGAACGAACATTATTGAAAAAATGGCAAACACGACATTTTAATGTATTGAGATTCAAAGTATATAATACTGCGGAGTTCACTATAATGTAGTTCAATCGAGTTTCATACAATAGCATAAATACCTATCTAGATTATCAGAGGTTTTGTTGATCTCTTATCAAACCGTGTCAGTGGCTGATCACGTCGTTCAAATTAAGATTTATGATCGGGAATTGTGAGCAGTGGTTCGCCACTTCGACGTTGTTGGCAAAAATCTTCTCATTGACAAACTGCCATTAAAACCAATGAGATGATCTTAATAATATTAATTGTTTTTTAATCGATATGTTTTTGATCCTCGACTATGGTGTCACTTGAATCTGTAGTTAAATTTCCGAATTGATTGCGATCAGAAAAATTATACGAATCACCGCGCCACATGATCCATGGCTAATTGTAAATCCCAAAGAATAAATTGCTCAATTACCATACCGAATAATTCATTTCCATCAATGTTATTAATTAAATTGTATGTAAATATCTGATTGATTCTTTAAAAGGATGAAAAAAAAACATAATCCTTCTGTTCAATCCTTGCGTAACTTTATATCATTCCTAAAACAAATTTTTACAAGCTAGTATATATTCCTGAACCAACCTTTTGTTGCGCTACAACTGACGTTAAACATCCTTCCACAGATTTATCAGTGACATGAGACCAAGTTCCATCAGATGGATCAAAACTCTCAACTGTTTTACTGGTTTTGCAAGAATCATCGAATGCATAGATTGAATCTGGGAACAAATATCTATATTAAGGTGGTTACAAAAAGGTAAATGCAACCCCTCAGAAGAAGCGGTTGGGCAAAAAACATACAGAAAATTCAAGTTATTAAAAATTTAGAATATTTAAAAATGATTTTAGGCTTTATTCTACCTATAATTGTTTTTATTTCTGTACAAATTTGCCAAAATAGTCGAAAATAACAGAAAAAATTAGAAATTTTCGTAGTTGCCCGAGTTCATTTTTGAACCAAAAATTTCAAACCACTTTTTCAAATGACCTGAAACATTTTGTGCTGTTCCTCTACCCAACTGCTCCTTTTGAGGAGTTGTAGCTAAGTTTTTTAAGAGTTTCATTTTTATGATCCACCCTAACACCAAGTTTCATCTCAACTGATAACAGAAAATTACAGGAATGAAAATGTGGGATGAATCTTGAGGCGTATTTTAATCAATGTCAAACTTAATTCAAAAATGTCGTTCAAAAATCAGAACAGGTTAACATGGACTGCTTCATTATTTTATTCAAGTTCTCTCACACGATATATAGAGACAACTGCGTTAAAGTCATTTAAAAATCCGTACCTGCATGTGGCAAAAGAATATAATAATAAAATATATAGTTTATTTTCATTGCTCACTTTAAACATATGAATCAGAGAGCTTGAGGTTGTTCATGCATTCGTCACAAACGTACACACCTAGTCAAAGCAGGACTTTAACAGTTCGTTTTATATATTTACAACACTTCTCACCTCCAAATGCAACCGCAGTCACTCTTCTCTTTGTCAATGTCCGATTTGGTAAACTAACCCAAGTGCCATCAGTATCAGTACAATTCAGCTGATAATTGTTTCCATTACTCACAAGAACATATATGATGTCACCAAGTAATACAGCAGTGAATTGTTTGTTGATGAAATCATCACTGATGGCCTGGTCATATCATAGACATGTATGAGTTTTGCATAAGTTCTTCCATAGAGGTCCAAAATTAATGTAATCACAAATGTGTAGCAACGAGTACATAGTGACGTATTAACTTGATTATTCATTCAAATCGACTAAAAAATGCACCGGTGGTGCAAAAAATATCCTCTTCTCGCAAACTGGAGGTGCACAATTTTTTTAAATGGTATTTCAAAGTATTAACTTCTTATTCTTTGTACTAGAGACGGATGTTTTAGATTTCCTCGTTTTAAAACATGTCTAAAGCAGTTGTGTATTTAGGCGTCGTCAGATGGGGCGTAGCATCATTTGCATCGAAACATTCCAAAAACTGAAATATAGAAACAAACCTGCATTTTTCTCCATGTTTTATTCTGAGGAACGAATGCTTGAATGAATTCCGATTCTCTGTCAAATACAGCAATTGCTGTGGAATAAAATATTTTTTTCAGTTAAACATTAAACTCAATTATTGAAGCTTATATTGTATATATCAAATATTGATCACTGATGCTACAAAAAGCTACATAAAATGTAAAATCAGAAACAACTCTGTAAACAAAAAATGGTCTATGCAGTACCGAACCGCTATGGCAGGGTGTAATGAGTGGCATCTGCCCTGGGCAATCTTAAAACTATCAAACTTTTCTTTATGCCTGTTAATCGTCGTCTACAACGTCAATTTGATATATTAGCGCAATTATACAGTCCGCATCTACGAGACATCTAAGTAAATTATATGCTTCAAATGCTGAAAAAACAAGAATGTAAGATTGTATCACATTGCTCACTATCACAGATGAAAGTGGAATTGAATGGGAAAAAGTACCATTAAGTTTATATGCAGAGCATTTGAAGACTGTTTGAATTCCGCACCGACTCAATGCAAACAGGAACTCTTCGAACAATGTTAACATTTGAATGTTTTTTAAACAATGTAGGAATGCAAAAGTAAGGCGCGAAGTAAATGCTACGAATGAGCTAAGTATGGTTTTGTTTCGAATCTGATTATATTGTGTATAGAAAATCAATGTGTCGGTGATGACAGCAACTGAATAATGAGCATGAACCTTGATTCAAGAGAAGTCATAATATTGAATCAATTTCGTGATCTTCTTCTCACCAAAACGTAAGTATACAAAAATCAGAAACTGATCCCAGTTAATTGGAGGGATATCAAGACATTTTCAACGTTCAGGCAATGTCAGGATTTACATTGCTCAGTGTCATTGATTACAAGCAATTATTCTATTTGAACGTGCAACCTAACCTGTGGTGCAATGCTAAAATAATATTCGTGATGCGTTAGATCTTTTCCATCCATTTTTCATGAATTGGATGTAAAAACAAGTGAAGAATATTTATTTAGATTTTCGATGAAGACGGGCCAAATTACTCGGTTTCGGTATATTTTTTCTAAACGCTGAGTACTGTGCCAAACCAAGTACTTCACTCCTCTCAAGAAAATCAGCTTACCATTAGGGTGCTTCCTCCACTCGATCAATGCAGCTTCTATAAAAGGAAGTGGTTTTTAATAATATCTTATAAAACAAATATTCAGAATTGTCGTTATAAAAACAACTAAAACGATTTTGCCCAGCTCAGGCGACTGCTGGTGGTTTTTGTTCACAGTATTCAAGTCTCTGTGTCTGTTTGACACAAAAACATTGATATGTTTATAAACAGTGGACAGAAGTGGGGGAGGGGGTTTCATCGCCTTTGGCCAATACCACTTACTGGCTGCACTCTGTAGTGGTTCAGCTATGTTTCAGATATTTTCAAATTTTAATGTGGGTACTAGAAATACATTTAATGTAGCTCTTTGCCACATAAACGTTCGTTTTTTTTCGAGTGCTGGTTGTTGAAAGTGAATTTCTGCAAAAGAATCTAGTAATAGTCATCTCCCGGAATGAACATGTTGGGCTAGAAACATTGCCAAAAAACACTCATATTAGATACAGTAATCGCATACTAAACTTGGGTTATTTTCATTGTTAAAACTGAAGACCTCTCGTCTCTGATTGAACTTTTTTCTTTCTATTCTTTTTTTTGTTGATTTAGAGATATTTATTCTTTTCCATCAATTTTTCTTAGATATTTGCAGAAAAAACACTTACTTTCTAGATCAATATCTGCAGCTTCTACTCCAGGTCCACCGTATGAAGTCACCGTTGTTGTCAGAATCAATTCGAGACAATGAGCAGAGTTGAGTACGAGAGACTAAATTGAAAATATAGATCACACAGACATTTACAAGTAAAATGAGTGGAGAGTTCTGATTGATTAAAGGACTAAAATTTGAAATGTTTTAAAAACTTTGATCGATATGTTTTGACGATATGTTCTTCAAAGTAGAAAGGTTCGGATACTTGATGACTTCAAAACAAACAACAAAATAATTTCAGCGTTAATGCTGATTCCTAGACGATGCAAACAATCAAGGGGACACACTCAACAAAAATTATTCTGGACCCGTATTATTACTGGCGTGCACAAAAATACAAGACGACGTATAGACTCGAAAACATGTCTGAACAATTCAAGTGATTCAACAGAATAAAAAAATTGCAAAACCTCTTTTTCCACTATGAACTTTCGATAGCTGCTCGATATCTCCAACAAGTTCAGTTTGCCAAATAGCTCTTCAAATGACGATCTTCTGGCATCCATGTCGTGATTAGTCCAAATTATCAGTGCTTTGCATTTAACTGCTTCAGAAACCTTGGAAGTAAAGTGTAGACAATAATATGACTGCATTTGTCCAATGCACCAAGTGTTATTATATTGAATGGATATATTTTTATCTTACGGGAGAGGAAAGATGAGAATACAATTTGAGCGCACGGCTTGTGCAGTTACCCGTTCCACGTGGGAAATAGAAATTTTACCTGACAAGTTTCCAATTTACAACGCATGGATATGGTCGGTGGGTGTAGTCGGTCATAACCAGCGATTACACGAACTACTGTACCTAAGTTTTTTAATTTTTTTATGGAAATTTACTTTTAGCATGGCCGGGAACAATGTCTAAAAGGAACCAACTAACGGCCACTATATAGCAAAGAGCTACTTAAAGATGTAGAAGCAGCGACTGCACTTAAAACGGAAAACATCCCCAACGATACTCAACCGCGATGGTTAAATCATCCATCACTTTTTTGTTTTCTTTTACCCGCCTCTTGCATAAAGTAGAAAATTTGTTGGAACCATTCTAAATCTCGTAACTGTAGGGCAGTGTCCATTTTCCCCTCATATACAAGTATTTTTGTGATTCGAACTTTCGTTTTCCTAAACTTTTCCTGGAAGAGCTATCTGGGCAGTTGCATAGTACGTCAAAATGTCTGTGCGATGCAAATTCATAGATTTTGCAAATTAATAGTTCACCTTTGTATCTTTTGCTCCAACTAAAAATGAAATGAATTCCTTGTCTGATTGTTTGAAATCATCTTGCACAACAATCCATTGAAAATATTTCAAAGCGAATTTGTTGCAACTTTCAACTAATCCTGCACAGTTGAATGAGTTTGCAATCATCTTCGTTGTATAAAACGATCCTGGACTCAGCTCTTTAACGAGAAACATTTCGATCTTGTTGCACATTCCTGAAAAGGGAGATTCCATTCATCCCGATAACAAAAACTGTCCAATAGCCAATACTCGAAGATTTATGTTACATATGAATGACATGAAACCATATTTTACACCACGATTTGATGTATATTAGGTTAAAATATAAGTTTAGTAATTGAATCGTCGCAAAGCATAGTTATACAAACTAGATCAAATCTAAACAGTTATACTCCCGCGAAATCTCTATCATTTAAAAAGAAATGTTTTGAAATTGAAATGAATTGTTTGAACTTTGGCATAAAACTAAAGATTTTTAAATTGATGAAATAACTCACTCTTCAGCTGCATAATATGAGCAGCATTCATCAGTTGTGCACAATTCTCATGATCAGTAATAGGAACTTGTCCAGTGTAAATGAAGTTGATACAATCCTTTACAGAAGCCATTGGGACATTCTTCATTGTGACAATACCAGAACGACTTTCAACATTCTGAAACGAAAAGAAACTTACAGTGAAATCGTTACACTTTCTTGCTGAGTGCTTTCGTTTTGTTGTTTTTGTTATTGTAAGTTGCGAATTCCCACTGGTCTGGAGCAAACATAAAACCGAACAACTGACGATCACTAAAAAGCTAATAAGACGTAGAATCATAGACTGCACCACAAACTGAAAATATTCCAGCAAACTGCTATAATAAGACGCAGTAAGACGTATCTGACTGAAGAATGGCAAAACCAACCACATTTTCTTCGCACCTTTTCAGTCGCCTTTTATGACACACTTCAGGGAAGTTTGGAGGTTCGCGCCTGCAGGGCATGAAATTGAATATTGTGGTTTGATGTCAAAGCAAGTAAACAATAATGATAGATTGTATCGTGCTGCTCAATATCAGATGAATGTGGACTTGAAAAAAAAGTAATTTATTTGAATAGCATTTAAAGATTGTTATACAGACCAGTGTTGGGAACTAGTCTCTTTACTCCAAGTCGAAGGACACGCAAGTTGCGAGTTAACCACAAGTGTTACAAAAATATATTTGAATTTGGAGTCTCAAGTCCTTTCGGGTCATGCATTTACGAGCGCAGGTCGAGTCACGAGTCGATTTCTAAATTTCTTTTCCCTTCAACATCAATTACAGGGAATGTGCCGCTTCTGATTTTTAAATACCCATCATCATTATTGGGTAGACGAACGCGGATTTCACATATCATTCTGAAAGGCCCTTTTTTTCAAAAACTGTTTACAGACTCGATGCTAAATCCTTATCTCGAGTCTCGTCGCCTCTGCATTTTGTCAAGTCGAGTCCGAAGAGTAATTTTGCTGAGACGAGTCTGATACAGACTCAATGCAAACGAATTTTTCAAATAAGTTGTATGTTTTTTTTAAAAAACAGCTCGGAATGTAAAAGTGATCCGCGAAGATAAAATTATGATGGTGCCCAATGTCGATTCGAATCTAAGAATGACATGGACTTGATTTGGTGCAAATCAGATAATGGCCCACCATTGCTCACATTTGTTTTGTTCAACAATTATATCGAGATGTGCTTACAAGTGAAGAAATAACGTTTCCATTTGTATAGTGTTTTATTTTTTTCCTATTTGCATGGATCCTGATTTTATTACATAAACTCACCTCGTGAGACAGCATAGCTTGAAAATAATCCGATCCTGCGGATAGAACATTCCTGTGTGCTGGGATCTCTTCATTACCAACCTTTACTGTGAAATCACAATGCTCTTTGGTTCCTCTCATTCTGAAATAAAAAATATGAATCGTAAGTTGAACGTATTTGCAATGCAATTGACACTAATAATCAGCTCCCGTATTGTAAGTGACTATATTCAATTTGCATTCCAATTAGATTTTACTCTGAGATCGTTGGATCCCTTCCCAATATTCTGCTTTCGGAAGCAAGCATTGGGTATAAGCCCATTCCCCATCTCCAATTTTTCGTTTGCCAAGCAAATGCCACAAATTAACCGCGCCTTTACATCGCGATAGATCAGTGACTTATGTTCCTATGTCTATGGGTCAGTATCTAACAACGCACACGCATTCGAGCAAATATAAAGGACACGGAAGCAATATTGCAATAATTAACCGAATGATTACGTATTTACAGCAAGATTTTCAAATCCAACAGCTATTTTAGGAATAATTTCAAAGTTATTTCATGTGGCACGGAAACAAAAACCAACAAAACGTGTTATAGATCTGAAATTTAAATGAAAACGCAGCAAACTATGCGACCATTTTGGTCAAAAGCTTACTTTGTTATTTCTAACACGTCATATTTTTCTAATAAATAAAGCCAAAACATTTTCATCGCCATTGCTCTCGTAGTAGAACTTACCCGTTGAGTTTCCTTAACATTTCAACAGCATGATCCCTCTCATCTGTGTCAGCAGTTGGATCCATTTCCAATTTCAGTTTCTTTGTTGGAATCATTTTTAATTTATATAAAAACGATTTAAAAATATTTAGGAGCCTTAGGTTTGCAATTCTAAAACAGAAAGATTTCATTACATACCCATTACACAATTACACAGTTCTATACAGTGTCTTCGCGAAAAAGCGATTCCGATTTCCAAACTAATTTTGAATTGTTTTTTTGATCATTTTCTTTTTTAATATATTTATCAAGAGCCCTGCAGGTACGGGCTCTAGAATAGTCCTAACGTATTTACTGCGTGTCGTAAGAGGCGACTAAATGGAAGCAATTAAGTGGTAGATGGTTCTATCATCACCCAGGGCAGATACCACTCATTGCACTTTACCACGGTGGTTCAATTCCGGTTGCGATGGTGACAGTGCAGTTGCTTGTACTACGTCTTTTAGTAGCTCTTTGCTATTAAGTGGCCGTTAGTTAGTTCCTTGTAGGTTATGCTTCCGGCCTTGCTCAGAGTGAATTTTAATAAAAAATATATATAGATTAGAAATTCCCATAAAATATGGCAAACATGACCATATTGTTTGAAATGTTTGTAAAAGCATATATCAGTTTTTCTTAATTTGGCAAAAATCTCGCTATCAGAATTTACCAGGAATGCCCTCGTCTTTCATCGCGTTGGTCAAATCCCATTCCACTAACGTGATTCGAAACTTTCCACCACCTCTACATACCGATCACTTTGCCGCGCAAGATTCTAGAAATTCAAAACTCACCATTATATTTTATGGACTTAATACGTAAAACATTTTTACTTTAACTCCTCCCTCAATATCACACCTGTACTGGTATAATTCAATAATGCGATATTATAGAACCATCGATGAAGCTTTTCTGCTCTACCTAACCCTTAGCGAAGTTATCGGCTTTCGTTGTATCTGAAATAACGCTTCGGCAAACATTGCAGTGCAAACATGTGTGTTACGACACGATGATTCTTGCTAATAATTAACTGATCGTATGCGTAGGCGATTACCGTTAGACGATGTCAATATTTGTCAAGCGTGAGTCGCATATGAGACGCTTCTCGGCGGCGCGGCCCATCCACGTATAAACGCAATGAAAAATGTTTGGCGATGATTTCTGAGTTCATCCCAGGGCTAAAACTGACTGAAATAAATTCACCCGGCTTATGCTTCACTTATATCGAAGTAATTTTTCTGAAAAAAAATATTACGCACTGTATAAAATTTCAACGAATGCAAACACTGGTAACGAAGGATGTGTTTTCCCCGAAAGATATTCAGATTTTTGTAATATATTTTTAGCGCATTCCAGTATCAGCTTAAATCACCCGTAAAACTGAGCTAAAATTTTTAAAATTCTGAAATCATCGTGGTCTCACGAAGTACATACACTAATTTCACGGCCTTTTCCCATTTTCAACCAATCTTATATTTTAACAAAAGAAAATTGAATTTTTCTAGGTGATACTCTTTGACGTTACAATTCTTGTAGATCCGTGATGAGTGCGTCACATAGTGCGATCCGTCATGGGCATGACTGGATTGGATTCCCACCTTACTGTCAAGCCATGTAGTGAACCCAAACTTGCATTCCAGTTCCCAGTTTAAAATGAAGCATTTATTTTAGCCGCGGGTTGAGTGATGTGCGTGAATTCACTTACTGCATTCATTATCTGTGCGAAATCTCAACATAATGACCATTGCTCTTTTTATTTTTAAGTAATATTGTCTCACGTGTTAATTAGATGCAAGCGAACGCACGTTCATCCTATGTTTCACCGATATTCCCCGCCGAAACGCGGTCCATTGGTTCACATTATGCAAATCTTAGAAAATTCTTAACATTGGGCAGTAACATTGATTTTCATTGCTTTTACATGTAATAGAATCAGTTTCTTTACAAATTATCCATTATAGTTGAAAATAACAAAGAATTAGTAAAAAATTGGAAGATTTTTGCTGTTGCCAGATTTCACTGAAACTGAAAATTTCAAACCACCGGCCTAGCTTTTTTCAATGAGCTGAAATTTTTCGTGGGTTGTTTTTTGCCCGACCGCTCCTTTTGAGGGAGTTGTAGCTATGTTTTTCAAAAATTTCATTTTTTTGGACCACCCTAGTATACATACAGAAATGCGTAACAATGCTATATTTGGGATCGGAGTTGTTTTACAAAATGCTGACAACGCAGGTTTACAACATTATCCAACAGCATTGAATACACTGTCACAGGTATTATTTGGGGTTCATGGATATTGACAGAATGACGGCTACTCAGACTTGTGAGGGATATGGCTGTTATAGAGAAATTTGTTTCCAACCCACTATTTTATAATATATCTATCGTTAGAAGATTCATTTTCTTTGGTATACCCTGTTCAAAAAATAGAGATCTGAAAAAAAGAATGCAAATTTGGATACGAACGGACTAGACGACTTGCAGGTATTTATCGCCACGTTTGGTTCATTTTTGTGGACCGCTTGTGAGAATAAAGTGCAAATAGATTTTATCCAACTAACAGTCACCTGAATGGCAAAAATCTACGGCAAGATATCGTGTCAGCAAATGCACCCTAAGCGATAAACATCCTAAACATAACTGTCCGATAAAGTGTAATGAGTGGGATCTGCCCTGGGCAATGGTAAAGCCATCTACCGTTTCTTAATATAAGATACACTCTGCATATCAGCGATTTCTTTCGAGCATTGATCCCAATATTACCTTAGGTCATTTCAAATATATCATTCACCAGGTTCTGACAACAGAGAAATCGAGAGGTGTGATTGACAATATACTGGGAGCCGTATCCAGAAAAAAAATCTTTTAAAAAGCAACAAATGATTTTACCCATTTGCTAAATTTTCTTCTGGTGGATCCCATTGTGTTCGGGTGTCTGAGTAGCAGAGTATTTGCTAGTCTGGCTTACCAGAATATAGAACTCATATATTCAACATGCAATGCCAATAAAGATTTTGGTTCCGTCAGAACCGAATTCAGCAAATGAGCGATATTCCACGACATTTCTCATACTAGAAAATGTTGTTTTTTTAGTGTCTGTTAGCGACCTAACTGTGCGAAATGGTTCAAAATCATCAACACTGCTATAAAATGGATGGTTTTTAAGATTTTTGGTCGCCTTGAAAAGAAGATGAAATGAACATTTGAGACACCTGAAAAAGATCTGCACTCTATCACCCTGGACTTGCTTGACAAAATGAAACTGTTGTATATTTGCTGATGTATTTTCATTTTCTTTTGTAGATACAAGGTTTTGCACTGTTAGCGAAATTCGTCAATATCGAAGTTTTTTCCACTGTTTTTGTGCAATATGGCGTTACGAGGGATTCCTCGCATCTGGACTCGTTTTTGCAACTAATCAATTTTTCGGGAACACATGGAGCCAGATAAGGGCAATAGAGGGTGATTTAACGTGAAAACTGCACCACGAAGATTCATCGAAATATTTATTGGTGCTGCTCTATTGGGATCGCACCACAGAATTGCACACAAGTTGTATCGACCCTTACAGGATTTCCTAAAAAAATTCGCATTTCCCTGCACACACACACACACAGGACTGCCCTTGTGCGAGACCTACCCACACATCGGTTTACCTGTGGATGGGCAATTCAGAAAACCGAATCTGTATGGATTCAGATCTGCTTATGAAAATATAGCAAACTGTTTTGAGTATGAAACATTGTGTTGCTCAGCCATTACATTAATATTTTGTATACATTTCAAATTAAACTTGTTTTATTCAACTACTTCTTGAGCTCCAGAAATATAACATTTGGGTTAAAATTATGTTGGGGGTGATTTTTTTTTATATATAGAATATCGCTCTATGGTCGATAGGAACCAATTAATAGCGAAGAGCTACTAGGATTAGCTGAATCGACAAAGTGTTGGAAATACGTTTCGAGCTACACATCTGTGTAATCGCCATATAGTTAAATTGTATTGTCAGCTTTCCTCTCCAGCAGGATACAAATGAAATCTTGTCTATCCCGTTGATAGGAAAACAACCTACTTAACCAGGTAGCCTACGTCAAATCGTGTGTCAAACTCTAACTTGTGAACCAGCTGATAATTAGGATGCGATTCGGGTTTTTATCATGCGGGAAAGGAAAGCAGAGAATACGACACAGCTTGATTATATGGCGGACCACACACAACCTCTTGTGCAGACACGAGTTCCGTATTTGGTAGAATAGGATAGGATATCATTTTTATCCTGCGGGAGAGGAAAACCAAGAATACAGCTTAACCATATGGCGAACCACGACCCCTTCTGCAGATTCCAGTTCCGAATCTGGGTGAAGGTTTTTGGATTCTCGTTTTTCTTATTTTTTCTGTGCATGGACATGGTTGGTTGAGGAAGTGATTCTGGAGTGAAAGGTCGTTGACATGTTTTATTTGTATCTGGGAAGCATAAAAACGTTAAATTGAATTCTTATCCATCACAAAGTAATCGGTGACAACTGAAGATTATCGGCAACAGTAGATGCCCTACGGAAATAGGGGCATCACTTCTTGCAGCTGAAAATAACTTTAGGAATTGCAATCAAGATTTCGAGAATATTCCTGTCCACTGGCGGCCTGAAGTTCATTTATACAAATAAAGCAGAAATGCAGTTATGTCGATTATATTCACTACAGATGTTTACAAAAAACTTCTAGAAACTAATGGATTCACAATACTTAGAAAATAGTATTAGTATTAGATCATATAATGAATCGAAGAAAACAAACTTCACTGTTCAGCGGATCTAGAATGACGCGATTAACAATACTTCAAATAGTAATCAATTCAACCACTGGTATATATTGGCACACGTACCATCAGCCGGAAAACCAAAAGAAATTTGAATTTCTTGACCAAATCGATTTTATTTTCAGGTATTAAATATTTCGATGCTAATATTAGTAATTTGTATCTATAAAATTCTTGATTTTTATGATGGAAACAATTTGATCCGAATTCCCAATGATTCGGTTTTGCTCAGCCCTGCTTACAATGTCAGAGGTTGTTAGTCAGGTTTCTTTTTGCGATGCTTTCAGCTCTCTAAGCAAAAAATATGTACAATTGTAATTCATTCTGTTGAAAGCATAATAATATAAAAATCGAATTGAATATAAAATTCTATATCACCACATAACATAATCAGTGGTTGTAAAAGGAGATAATCCTTAACGATGATCGCTGAGTGGTCGGTGTTTATCTCACCGACCAGAGCAGATACCATTCACTTCAACATAGCGGCACATTGGCCTGAATAGAATGTTTCCAACCCACAGTGCAGTAGCTGGTTTTCTACCGTAGTTTACGTAACTCTTTGTCATAATAAGTGTTGCTAGCAAGCTTTGTTCCAGTGCCGCTTCCAACTTTGCGTAGAGTTTGATATATTGCATCAGTATAGGAAGGCAAACCGAATATGTTTTTTTTTAACTTCTTGTTTATCTCGTAAGTTATGCAAAAAACTTGAAGCAAATTTGAGAAAATGACGAATTATGGTCAAATCAATAAAATATACAGCGGGTTGCATACAATATTTATAAAATGTCTCGAAACCAGAAGTCACATTACATGGGCAGATTCAAGGCAATGGAAGCCCAAGGATGAATATCTTTCTCATTCATTGTTTCAGTAACTTTCCAGACGTTTTTATCCGGATCTAGTTCCTCTATTGTATCTTCTTTTATTGTAATGGACTTGTAGCTGGAATAAATAAAAAAAGCTTCTGAAATAGAATGAACTTCAGATATTCATATTCCTACTGTTGATGGGTAAAGATAAAAACCTGTTAGAAATAGATATTTATTGAAATTGTTGGAGCTGACCTTGTCATGTATAAAGCATCACACAACAAGCAATAAGTGCGCTGATGGAGCTGAAAATCTACCAGTTCCCATTTTATTGAAAATCATATGAAAACAATTTAAAATTTTATATTGCCAATCAGGTGCCATGTAGTTGCCTAAATCACAAATATGGTTTCCACAAAATTATTCAGATCAGGATTGCTCGGTAGAGTGGTATGCATGGAGTCCTGCGAGTCAACGCCCAACACAGGCAGATAATATAGTCTATGGACTAGAGGGGGTCACCGTGCACGCCCACTCCCATAACCCATCGGCCCGGGTATCATTGAATTCGTACTGACATCAGCGTTCAGCAAAACACTCTTTTGCACTTATTGTCAACATCGATTTACTGAAGCCAATTTAGCTTCCTGAAAATTTCGAATTTTGATATAACAGCAATTATTTACTCGTGTAGCTTTAATTAATATCTGTTTTGATATTTAGTTGTGACATATTTCGATAGGTGTGTTACTTGCCAACATTTTTGAAATTGAAAACATATTTTACTGGAAAAGACGTCATAATGCCATATATAAGCATAATATCATTATGTGATAAAAATGTTAGTTAACGAGGGTATTTTCCTCGATTAAAAAGGATAAATCCCTTTCGTCTATCGAATTTTTGAAATAAGGACAAGATAAAAATTAATGGCCATAAATTTAATCAAAACCTATATCAATGTATTTAGGATTATTTTCTGGCCAAATTAAATTCAAATACAGGTTCGAGAGGAGTTCATTTTCTCTTGAGACGCATATGTTAAACAACCAAATGCAAGCACATATAACGATTTCTCACTGGCAGCAGTTGAATGGGTATACAAACCTTTTGAGAGGAAATATATCATATCCAGTGCTCTTTTTAATAAACAATTTAAAATTTTTGAGGGGTCGAATTACTTTTTAATTTTTTTGAAATTGTGTGATCATCCATGTGTGATTTTTATGATTTTCATGTTTTTCAAACGTTCATCGCAGAAGTTTGAGGCCCTTCGCGCCAGGTACGGTGGCGAAAGCGATGGGTCCATCCATTTTTGAATAGAAGTACCTTATAAATAGTAAGATAATAATACATTGATGGATTAGCTACTGAGCTTACTGTGGGCTTGAAGCGGCGCACATGGACACAGGGTCAGGTCCATGCTGATGTTGGCAAGTAACACCCGTATTGAAATATGCCACAACTGAATCTCAAACAGATAATAATTGAAGCTGCATAAGTATATAATTGTTGTTTCAGCAAAATTGGCTAAAAAACGAATTCCGCAAATCCATAACAATGAATTTCCATAGTGCACGGTGCAATGCCCATGTACTCGATATATTCTTACTCGATTCTGGTTTTAAGATTTACGATTTTATTAAGGGTTTTAATTTCAATCAGTAAAGTACGACTCGGATTACTTCAAAGCCGTGACACAATTCAACATCGACTCACCCTCCGACAACGAATATCTTTCCTTCAACAACACAGGCTTTGAAACAGCATCTAACATTATTTAATCTGACAACGGTAGTCCATGTTTCAGCGACTGTATCGAAACATTCCACAATATTCAAGTCATTGTCATTCCACCCACCTGTAAAATGAAGATAAAGCTTTCTAACTATTTAATCAACTAGGAAATCACACAATACGATAGATATATGTTGGATTAATACATACACTTTTCATATAGTATTCGTTTGCCACTTTGTTATCGCTGTAATTTGTGTTTGTAACGTTTATTGTTTTGGTGTGGGCCAACGACTGCTATGTGCATGTAATTATTAGTCAGCTGGCAAGTGCTTTTTCAAGTGTTAAATCCGGATCCAGGGATCCATGATGGCGCCATTCAACGCATGGTATGTGTGTGCTTGATTGCCCCTAAAATGCTTCTTGTGTGTCGTGAGAAGCAACTAAAAATGGAACAAAGAAGAAGTAGACAGTTTCACCACCGCCCAGGACTGATATCGATCAGTTTAAAATTGAGTTGCAGTTTTCTTTGGCATGTTTTCTGCTTAAGAGTGCAGTTGCTGGTGTTATATTTGGTGATAGGTCCCTGAATGACTGTTTTTTGCTAGTTCCCATGGTGAACTTCAAATATTGAAAAATTTTCATCTCATTGATTAGGTGTCTTTTCAGTCTTTGTTTGTATTTTGTTGCAGGTTTTTGTTCGGTGTTGGTGTCGTGGATTTGAAATGAACTATGTTATTCTATTGTACTATGTTTATAAAACATGAACTCTCACCAATGACATAAATCTTCCCATCAAGTTCAACTGCAGCTGCGCTATCTCTTCCAGTCGGCATTGAAGGAAGTGTCGTCCATGTTGAATCTGATGGATTGTATTTTCTCGCATCTGATAAATGAGTTCCATTGAACCCCCCAATGCAGTAGATGAAATCTAGAAAACAAAGAGAAAAAACAGTTCAATCAATGTGATCATGTAGGTGCAAGCTTCGGGATTACTCTATTATGTTTTGCAATGTGTCAGAAATGCATTTACCCAGTTTCTGGATCTATTTTGGTGCTTCTGACCTTGCTTAGAGTAAATTTCTAATAACAAAAAACTAGGTGGGAATGAATAAAATGATGTTCACAAACTATAAGCAATAGTTCATATCAGCGGTTCTAAAACGTGGAAACATTATTGAAAAAATTACAAAAAATTACAAAAAAAATTACAAACAATACTGCGGGGCCTGAATAGTAGTTTCATTCATCCCATTTTCACTCATCAGCAGAAAAGTCAATTCCGAATCAAAAAGAATTTGTTGATCTTTTAGCAAGCATGGTCCACTGATTGAACAAAGTAGTCAAAAGTAGGATTTACGATCGGGAATTGTGGACAATCTTCTCTAGTTTGATGTATTGTTGGCAAATCTTTTCATTAAAAAAACTAGCGTGGAAAAACAAGGAGACGGATCTCAATATTATTTTTATGTTTTTCAACTCTAGTATCAGACTTTTCAGACTATCCACATTATATGCGAATAGAAATAGTTTAGTTGAATAGAAATTTGGTACAAAAAAGTAACTTTTTATATTTATGAAATTTTTTTGTAATTTTGAGAGGAACACTCTTGAATTATTCTTAAGTTGGTTAAAATTCAATATTCTGCAATTTTTCATTTTTATTTTACACAAGATTTAGACAAAAGATGAAATGTGCCAAAAATGCGCATTTCATGTATTATCAAGCATGGTTTCTAAGTGTGTTTATTACTCCATACTGCCACCATGCGGTGTTTTGTTGATGTTGTTTTGCGGCATTTCTCATAGTGGTGCAATCGCCAGTTCTTAGTTGATGCAACTTTCTTGATAGCAAAAACCTACTAAAAGATGTAGTACCAACAACTGCACTCAAAACAGAAAACGTCCTAAATAGAACTGAACCGTCATGGTAAGGTGCAATGATTGGTATCTACCCTGGGTGATAGTAAAACCACTTTTAAGACTGATTTGACTAGTTAGTACGAATAGGTTTAGTTTTAAATTAAAGCCAAATGTTGATATTATATGCAATGTCCATGTAAATTTAAATACTGTTTCGTAGAGCCTGAATACTACATATACATTCATGTACAACTTTATAGTATTCATCAAACAAACCCTCACAAACTAGTAAATATTCTTAACCAACCTTCTGTTGCCACGACTGATGAAAAACATCCTTCCACAGGTTTATCAGTGACATGAGACCAAGTTCCATCAGATGGAACAAACTTCTCAACTGTTTTACTGGTGTTGCCAGAATCATCGAATGCATAGATTGAACCTGGAAATATACATCTATATGTTATTATCTCCATGTGCGTTAAGATTGAGTTTCATATAAATCGATAACAGGAATTTACCAAAAAGAAAGAAGTGGGATAAATCTTTCGGTAGTAATTAGATTTAGAATCAATTTGTGCTAAACGAGCAAAACAACGAAAAATTTGAAAATGCCACTTCGAGGCATGTGTAAGCCCGAATAATTTCAATAGTGAACATGCTCAGTACCTCACTACCATTGCCCTTGCTTAGTGTGGTTCAGGTCAGCTTTGGTCTGGCCTACCTTAGCTACTACACCTGGAGTTAGGCTGAAGTAATCATTGAGCCAAATCGTGGTTGGGTACCCAGGGCAGATACTACTCAATACGCTTTACCATGGCGGTTCAGTTCCATTAGGAATACGTTGCGCTTAGGGTGCAGTTGCTGGTATATCTTGTAGTAGCTCTTTGCTATCGAGTGGACAATAGTTGGTTTCTTTTCGGACATGTTTTCAAACTCAAAGTGAAGTTCAAAATAAATCGTGACTTTGGGAGTTTCGTTTTGAGCAACAAAATATTTAAAATTGAGAACCCTGCGTTGCTTGCGCATTTGCCACTGATGTACAACACTGGTCAAGAGTAGCTGCACCTGATAGTTTTGTAACATTTCTCACCTCCGAATGCAACAGCTGCGACGCCATCCTTTGTATATATCCGATCTGGTAACGCAACCCACGTAGCATCAGTATCAATATAATCCAGTTTATAATTGGTTCCATCATACACAAGAACATATATGATGTCACCAAGTAATACAGCAGTGAACAATTTGTTGCCGAAATCATCACTGATGGCCGGTTGGTGATATTGAAATGTGTGAGGTATTTGCATGATTACTTACTACTTACTAAATCTCGTTGGAATAATTCAAATTGAATTGATGTTAGCACAAATGCATAGCAATGTGGAGGTGGTGTTGAAAATTATAATTTCTTGCGAACGAACCTGCATTCTTGTCCATGTTTTGCTTTCAGGAACAAATGCTTGAATTGATCTTGATGTTTTGTCAAATACTGCAATTGCTGGAAAGAAATTTATTATTGATTATTCGTGAATTAAATATTATTGCTAATATTGTTTGTGATAATTCAGTAATCGATACGAAACTGGGCCCAATCTGAGCGAGATTTGAATATAGGTTAATATATCAGGAAACAAATGAATTTGGTAAGTAAGCAGTATCGTCACGGGCAAAATTCTTGTCCAAAAGAAAATTTAGTATAAATTTAGTCGAACGATATCTAAAACTTTGCTGAAAGACGCACATTTTTTCAAAATGTCAAATAATTCAAATTACCGCACTTTCAGAATATCTGACCCATTACGCAACACAACCAAGATTCACAGCATTCACATGATTATTCGTTGCATCCTTAGTTGCGTAGTTGAACATGGAAATTCAACAAAGACATGAACCGCATTGTATATCAAGTAGGTTGAAACAACTCACCATTACAAGATTTCTTTTGCCAGTTCATCGTAGGTTCTGAAATATGAGAAGTGATTGAGTTCAAAGTATCCTGATATTTCCATATTCACGTGATAGATTATTGGAAGTTTTCACGCACAAGCAATTATATTGATTTTGTGCGATTCCACTGTTGTTTTATTTTTTATTCGATCTGACAGATCTGAATGTTTTAAACTTGTCCTCGGGTTATATAAAAATGTTCATCGCTCGTGACGTTTTGTTGTGATAGCCTTTTGCTATATACCGGTATGTGGCTGTAATTTGTTACCTTTTAGATATTGCTCGTAACTTTGCATACAGCGAACTTCGATTAAAAAAACTCATTGATTAAGTGTATTTTCCTAAAATAATCGTATAAGAGACAATACACATACTTTTCAGAACAATGTCAGAAGCCTCGACTTCAGGTCCAAAGTGCGGAATCATCAGAAGTGCTTTTAGGCAGTGAGTCGAGTTGAATACGAGAGACTGAATAAAAACACAGATGAAACAGGTATTCAAAAGCTAAGAATGCTGGTTGAGGCAACTCAGTGACTTCAAAACTTAAGCGAATACTTCCGTGGAATCGAATCTTCAAGTAGTATACCAAACTAAAGAACATCATATTCAACTAGTTGCAGCAAAAAGCGGTGGAACACTTTTAAAAATCTCTGTTAAGAAGACTGCATATTTACGAAAACAATATCTCTAAAAAAGCGCATCAACTTCTTACTATATAAAAGCAAAAATTCACAATTTTGAGGCAAAAAATAAAAACCTCATATGTATTGTGATTGAGATCAATTTAAAAAAATACTATTTCGATAAATAAAACATAGAAAACAATATTGCAGTGAAGACATGCAAAACATGTTTGGTTTTTGATAGAAATCTTATCTACAATTTGAAATACTTTAGTGGTGTTACCAGGGCGTGACACTGAAGGCACTTGCCCTCCACATTTTTTTTTATACTTCTAAAATCCATAATGAGGCTTATTACGGGTACGTATATTTAAAGTACGTGCCTCCACAAGATTTAATACTCTCCGTAGTCATACAGAGTCTAGTAAAACAAAGAGAATCAAAGAACATCAAGTTCGAGTTGTGCCACTGACCTATTTTAAAGAGTTAGTGAGAATCTCCCCAAAAGTGCATTTAATACGTTCTGTAATGTTAGACAATATGAAAAATAGACAAAAAGATAGTTTGTCCAAAGAGAACTCTGAATGGAGAAATTTTATATTGTTGGGCGCGAACGAACGATAGCGTGAACAATTTGGAATCCATGCTCAACAAATGAAGTCACTAATCCAATTTAAATTGATTCAAATAATTTAGTATTTCATTTGCCCGGCGGTAATCCCAAATCACGATAAAGTATTAAATGAAATAGATAAGATTCTACAAACCTCATTTTCTACTAAAAACTTTCGATAACCCTTTGATATTTCTGACAAGTCCAATTTGCCAAAAAGTTCTTCAAATGCTGATCTCCTGGTATCTGGATCATAACTGGTCCAAATCATCAGTGCTTTGCATTTCACTGCTTCAGAGACCTAGGATTGTAAACAATGATAAGACTTTGCTTGCCCGACGCACCCACATTCATGATTTCATAAAAATAATTATTCTGTAGGAGAAGCATAGAATTCTACAAAACACATATCAACTCATCTCGTACAGTAACTATTTATAAGTCGGGGATAGAGGTTTTACCCAACCAGTATTCTATTCACATTGCGTAGACATGGTTAGTGGATGTAGCTGTAACCTGTGGTAAACAACCTAAGCTGTCCATCGATTCTCTCATAAATAAGTATCCAAATACGATTCGAACTTGTGTGTTTCCGAACACTTATACTAACTGAGGTCACTGGTACAAGCAAGTTGGACTAGTTGGACTAGTTCGAAAGTCTGTTTAGAATTTAAAATGAGATTGTAATTAGCACAGAACATGTGTCGTTTCACTTTCAATAACAATGGATTTTATAAATTAATTTTTCACCTCCGTTTCTTTTGCTTCAACTAAAAATGAAATGAATTTCTTGTCTGAGTGTTTGAAATCATCTTGCACAACAATCGCTTGAAAATATTTCAAAGCGAATTTGTTGCAACTTTCAATTAATCCAGCACAGTTGAATGTCTTTGCAATCATCTTCGTTGTATAAAACGATCCTGGACTCAGCTCTTTAACGAGAAACATTTCGATCTTGTTGCACATTCCTGAAAAGGGAGATTCCATTCATTCTGATAACAGAAACTGCCCCCATACCAATACTCGAAGATTTATGCTACATATAAATGACATGAAACCAGATTTTACACCACGATGTGATGTATATTAGGTTAAAATATAATTTTAGTAGTTGAATCGCTGCAAAGCATACTGGATCTAATTTAAAGAATTATACTCCCGCAGAATCTCTATCTTTCAAAAAGGAATGTTTTAAAATTGAAATGAATTGTTTGAACTTTGGCATAAAACCAAAGATTTTTAAATTAATGAAACAACTCACGTTGCAGCTGCATAATATGAGCAGCATTCATCAGTTGTGCACAATTCTCATGATCAGTAACAGGAACTTGTCCAGTGTAAATGAAGTTGATACAATCCTTAACAGAGGCCATTGGGACATTCTTCATTGTGACAACACCAGAACGACTCTCAACATTCTGAAACGAAAGTAACTTACAGTAAAACTGACGAGAATTCGGGCGAAATTTCAGCATCAAAGCAAATCGCGCCACATAGAAGCAGCATCAATTTTCATTGACTACTATCAAGGTCTGAAGTAGCAGACCTGAAACGGAATAACTGATGATCACTCATGCTAAAAAAAGCTAGATAAGATGTAAAATCAGCAACTACACTGTAAACAAAAACAGTCTATGCAGAACCGAACTGCTATAGTAGAGTGTAATGAGTTTCTACAACGTTGAATGAATACTTTTGGGCAAATCGAAAAATCCCCATCTACCAGGCATGAAATTAAGTTATATGATTTGAATGCTGAAGCAAGTAAACAATATTGTAAGACGTATCATCCTGATCAATATCATAGATGAATGTGAAATTCAATGCGAAAAGTACTTTTCCAGTATTTTTCCACATAGCATTTGAAAATTATTAGGATTCTGCAATGTAGGAATGCAAAAGTAAAACGCCAGGTGAATGCTAGGAATGAGCCCAAATATGGATTCGTTTCGAATCTGAGATAACGTGAAATTTTTTTATGATTTGGTGCTAAACAAATATTCGCCCACCATTGTTCACATTTGTTTGGTTCAACAAGTATATCGAGATGTGCCTACAATTGAAGAAAAAACGCTCATATTTGTATGGATCCTGATTTTAATCACATGAACTCACCTCGTGAGACAGCATAGCTTGGAAATAATCTGATCCTGCCGATAGAACGTTCCTGTGCGCTGGAATCTCTTCATTACCAACTTTTACTATGAAATCACAATGCTCTTTGGTGACTCTCATTCTAAAAAAATTATTATAAACCGTAAGTTCTGCACATTTGTATTGCAATTGATTGTAATTCAATCAGTTCACGTATTATACTAATTAGATTAATTAAAAATACAGAAATAAATTACCACACTTGTTTATGTTGCAATTCAATGTCTATTGTCTGTTCCAAAATATTATCAAAGTTTTATTTCGTCGAACATGGGACACGGACCGACATCGTTTCCTAGGTCCGATCCATCAGCGACTCAAATCAAAACCACCAAAGCGAGAAATTGTGGAACCTGCATTAAACATTGACAGAAGATACGTTACATTTGTTCACGTAACTACCGCCCGTGGAGTGGACATAAACCTTGTTATGTATTACTATCGCCCTGGGTAGAAATCGCTCGTTGCACTTTATTGTGGCTCAGTCCTCTGAAACGCTTTCTTTTCAGACTACATTTTGAAGCTATTTGCCATATAGGTGGATGTTAGTTCCATCGCCGTTGCTCTTCGGTAAAACTTACCCGTTGAGTTTCCTTAATATTTCAACAGCATGATCCCTCTCATCTATGTCAGCAGTTGAATCCATTTCCGATTTCAGCCAATTAATATAAAACGATTTAAAAATATTTAGGCCCCTTTGGTTTGCACTTCTACAAAAGAAATATTTCATTATATATCGATACAATCACACAGATCTATACAATGTTTTCTCGAATGAGCGATTCCGATTTTTAAACAAAATTTGAATCGTTTGTTTGATCATGAGCTATTATTTTTATATAAGTATTAGAGATTCCCATAAATTATGAAAACATGGTCATGTTCTTTGAAATATTTGCTAAACTTGTTTTTTTTTAACACATTTTCTTTGTCGAAAATCTCACAATTAGGATTTACCGCACCTTGCCACACAAGATCCGAGAAATGCAAAACTCATCAACATGTTTTATTGACTTTATAACTAAATCATTTTCACTTTTCCCTCAATAACGAACCTGTGCTGGAATAATTTAGCCCCTGAATGTCCACCACCTTCTGTCACCCTCGCAAAACTGCGAATTCTCTATTAAACTTAAAATACTATAATTATAGAACCGTCGATGAAGCTTTGTCTGCTTTAGTTAACCCTTAGCGAAGTTATCGGCCTTTGTTGTATCTGAAATAACGCTTCGGTAAACATTGCAGTGCAAACAGTGGGTTAATGTGTGTTACGACACGATGATTCTTGCCAATAATTAACTTATCGTATGCGTAGGCGATTTCCATTTGACAACGTTTATATTGGTCAAACGTGAGTTGCATATGAGACGCTGTCCAGCCACGAATACACGCAATGAAAAATGTTCGGCAAACAATTTCTAAGTTCATCTCAGATCTTCTAGAGACTGAAATAAATTCCCTAAATTTGTTGTATCCCCGGGTTTAGCAATTTGCGTGTATTCACTAATTATATTCATTAGTTGTGCAGGATTTAAACAATGACCATCGTAACAATGCGTCCACAGGTTTTGTCATGCGACACACTCGAACGAGGAGGTCATATTGATTCTTCTACGATTTGTTTTGGGCACTCATGCTTGCAACTCAGTTCACTCCTGCGCACCATTGGCATTTCAACCGTGGCGCTTGTGTACTTCGCAAAGTCCAGCTGCTCGTGTTCTTGAGCGTAGCCATGGTCGGACTCAAGATCCTCAAATCTAATCTTAAGCTGTCATCAAGGAGTTCACCTGTTCATTCTCATTCGATAAGCACGTAAACGTTGAATGACATTTTTATGGGGTTTGCTCAAAATAAGGGCTTCATTTCAACCAATTTGTATGAAAGCGATTTTTAAATATTTAGGCACCTTAGGTTTGCACTTTTACATAATAAAAATTCTATGACATACCGATACAATCACACAGATCTTCACAAACTACCGCCTGAATAGGGGATTTCGATTTTTAAACAAAATTTTAATCGTTTGTTTGATCATGAGCTACTATTTTTATATAAGTATTAGAGATTCCCATAAATTACGGCAAACATGGTCATATTCTTTAAAATATTTGTCAAATTGGGTATTTTTAACATTCGTCGAAAATCTCACTATCAGGAACATGTTTTATTGACTTAATACCTGAACCATTTCCACTTTTCCCTTCATACCGAACCTGTACTGGAATAATTCAGCCCCTGAATGTCCGCAAGCTTCAAACAACCTCATATTACTGAGAACTCCCTATTAAACTGAAAGTGCAATATTATAGAACCGTCGATGAAGCTTTGTCTGCCTTAGTTAACCCTTAGTGAAGTTATCAGCCTTTGTTGTATCTGAAACAAGGCTTCGGTAAACATTGCAGTGCAAACAGTGGGTTAATGTGTGTTACGACACGATGATTCTTGCCAATAATTAACTGATCGTATGCGAATGCGATTACCGTTAGACGATGCTAGTATTTGTCAAGCGTAAACCGCATATGAGACGCCTCTCTGCGGCGCGGCCCATCTACAAATATACGCAATGGAAAATTGGGGTTATTGAAAATATCACAACTCCTACAAGTCTAATAAAGTCAACATTTCAAAACCATGGCGTGGAAGAGAAATATATTTTACATGTATCTGGAAACGTTATAAAGTTCCGCCGTTGTTCTAAGTGAATGAGTACATGTAAAATATATTTTTCTTCCGTTTCAGAAAACATCCGTATAATTCGTGCAAGTCTCCCTCTCCTATCATCGCATTTGCCAATTCCCTCCCATTCTACTCACTTAACTTGAAACTTTCCACCACCGCTACATACTGATCACTTTGCCGCGCAAGATTCTAGAAATTCAAACACTCATCAATATACATTATCGGCTTTATACCTTTACCCTAATAACAAAGCTGTACTGGTATAATTCAGTCTCTGAATGAGAACATGCTTTAAGCACCCTCGCAGTACTGAGAATTCCCTATTAAACTAAAAATGCAATATTATAGAACCATCGATGAAGCTTTGTCTGCTATACTTAACCCTTAGCGAAGTTATCGGTCTTTGTTGTATCTGAAATAACGCTTCGGTAAACATTGCAGTTCAAACAGTGGGTTAATGTGTGTTACGACACGAGAATTCTTGCCAATAATTAACTGATCGTATGCGTAGGCAATTATCGTTAGACGATGCTAATATTTGTCAAGCGTGAGTCATATTATAAACGCAATGAAAAAATGTCGACAATAATTTGGAGTTCATACCACGGCTAATACGGCCATAAAAGAAATTCTCGCAGCTTACGTTTCACTTACATCGAATGAGTTTTTCTCAAAAAATACCGTTTTGTATAAAATTCCAATGATTGCAAACGCTGGAAACAAAGCATTTGTGTTTTCCCGAAAATTATTCAGATTCTTGGAATATATTTTAGCTCATTGAGAATATTATAAAATTAGCCTTAATCTCTGGTAAAACTAAGCTGAAAACTTTACAGTTTTAAAATCATAGTGGGCTCACAGCGTACATGCATAAATTTGACGAATAGTTTTCATTTCAGACAAATGGTAATTTTTTTTAACAAAAGAAAAGTGTTTTTTTAGATGAGGCTTTTAGACGTTATAATTCTTGTAGATCCGCACATAGTGATGATGCGATTATTATTTAACATGATTAATTTTAACGAAATATATTAACCGCAGATTTTAATGTTTTGAATGGTTATTCCCCCCGTGAGTTGAGGGCGAAATAAACTATTTCAAAATGTCACAAAAACAATTGCACTCTATATGCGGAAAACATCCCCAAAAAGGACTGAACTGCTATAATCAAGTGCAGTGGAAGGTATCTGCCCGAGGTATATGATTCGACATCGCATTGTTTATACAAACAAATCGTTCATATAATTTATCAGCAAAACCCGATCCAAATAGTTTGGAATATTCAGATCGAAATACAACTTTGCAGATATAAAATAACGTTAAGAATCAAGATGCATAAAAATAATGTTTTTGGGAGCAAACTTTAGAAAATATTGGATAAGGACGCATAAATAAAAGCTAGAAAACAGCGGATACCATAATGAAAGAATGTCTTTAAATCATGTATCACACAAATTACATGTACTAGCGTATTTAAAGGGCTATAGTGCTATACCGAACTTCCTCGTCGACTGAAATACAAAACAAAATGACTTTTAAGAAAAGAACTTTAATCACAGGAAAACCTCAAAAATTTTACCGCGCGTAGAATATACTACTTATTCAGCTTATTTTAGGCCTTGAAATACATTTTTGTTGAAAAATTCGTGCATCCGGCTTTTAAAATTGAATGGAATTTTAATATCCATAATTGTTCTACCCTCGTCCAGGGCAGATACCACTTACTGTGCTTTACCATAGCAGATCAGTTTAGTTTGAAATGTTTTCCGCTCAGAGTACAGTTGCTGGTAGTAGATCTTTGCTATTAAGTGGCCGTTAGTTGGTTACTTTTAAAGACTGCTTACATTATATATATATTACTTCACTTTCAACTTTCACTTCTCCACTGTCAGATGTTCCTCCGCTGGTTATAGGACGTGTTATTTTCGTGCTTGAAAAAGTGACGATGCACAGCCGAGTAAACATAGATACATCATTTTCAAAGAATAGTAGTTTTCACTTGATCGCGGATGTGTTTTGTAGGCTTTTACGATATTGTTTCATGGAACTCGTTACATTGCCTCCTCTTTGTTTCACACGATATCACAGATTCTAACTGAAATGCTAATACAAAGTCCGTGGAGGAAAACATCGTGTAATCCGTGCATTTTTTTTTGCCAGTTTGCGAAAAATCGGTATCAAAGCAGCAGTTCAATTTTGTATGGAATGTTTTCCGTTTGTGTGTCGTCATTGTTTTTTTTTAATTCATAAAGATCTGTGTAAAATGATTAATTGCTAGGTATTTCTATGATTCTTCTTCCAGTTGCGCTTGAAGATAATTTATATTAACAGAATCTGGAGTAGCGGCCTGATGTAGCGGATAGGACTGATTCGAGGATCGCACACCTACGTTCCATGCCTGCCCAGGGAATAAACAAGACGACGTCGCAATCAATGATACCGTCTTTTTTGTTACTCCGCATATCTGAATCAAATCAGTTAATAAAAGCTCTATATTAATTTGCTTAATATCTTTGTAGACTTGATGCGTGATATTGTTACTGGAATTTCGTTGCCGGAATTAATGATAAATTGCGTCTATATTCAGTTCAACTCTTGACAGTTTGTGTTTACTGTATGGAATTTGTGATGCCTAATATGATTTGCGAATACACTGTGCCTGAATAGTTGTTTTGTTCAAGTCTACCTCATATTTATATTTTGTACTAGTTTCCTAACTCTTGGTATATTGTGTCCCCTTTGTGCCATAATTTGATGTGTTATGTTATGCCTATTCCTTTATTTCTGCCTTGTGATCTATTTTTGTTCCGTGTCATTTTGTCTTGTGATATAATATGTCTGTTCTGTAATATTTTGTGTGATAATTCAAAACTAGTCAATTACATAGTTCTCAGTCAGGAGAACGTATTCTATATTAAATGGAACATTTTGGGAATCAACTAACATTATTTTAAATATCGGACAGGCGGCTGTTAAAATTCCGTATAAATTGTGATAATTTTTTTTCACAGTATGGAATTTTAATTTTGTGTGTGACTTGTGATAAATTCTGTCGATTTGCCATTTTGTATCCAACTTGCAATAAATTGAACCTACTGTATGGAATCTTGTGTCCAACTTGCAATAAATTGTACCAACTGTATGGAATCTTGTGTCCAACTTGCAATAAATTGAACCTACTGTATGGAATCTTGTGTCCAACTTGCAATAAATTGAACCTACTGTATGGAATCTTGTGTCCAACTTGCAATAAATTGAACCTACTGTATGGAATCTTGTGTCCAACTTGCAATAAATTGAACCTACTGTATGGAATCTTGTGTCCAACTTGCAATAAATTGTACCTACTGTATGGAATCTTGTGTCCAACTTGCAATAAATTGAACCGGCTGTATGGAATCTTGTGTCCAACTTGCAATAAATTGAACCTACTGTATGGAATCTTGTGTCCAACTTGCAATAAATTGAACCTACTGTATGGAATCTTGTGTCCAACTTGCAATAAATTGTACCTACTGTATGGAATCTTGTGTCCAACTTGCAATAAATTGTAACAACTGTATGGAATCTTGTGTCCAACTTGCAATAAATTGTAACAACTGTATGGAATCTTGTGTCCAACTTGCAATAAATTGAACCTACTGTATGGAATCTTGTGTCCAACTTGCAATAAATTGAACCGACTGTATGGAATCTTGTGTCCAACTTGCAATAAATTGTACCAACTGTATGGAATCTTGTGTCCAACTTGCAATAAATTGAACCGACTGTATGGAATCTTGTGTCCAACTTGCAATAAATTGAACCTACTGTATGGAATCTTGTGTCCAACTTGCAATAAATTGAACCTACTGTATGGAATCTTGTGTCCAACTTGCAATAAATTGTACCTACTGTATGGAATCTTGTGTCCAACTTGCAATAAATTGAACCGGCTGTATGGAATCTTGTGTCCAACTTGCAATAAATTGAACCTACTGTATGGAATCTTGTGTCCAACTTGCAATAAATTGAACCTACTGTATGGAATCTTGTGTCCAACTTGCAATAAATTGAACCTACTGTATGGAATCTTGTGTCCAACTTGCAATAAATTGAACCGACTGTATGGAATCTTGTGTCCAACTTGCAATAAATTGTACCTACTGTATGGAATCTTGTGTCCAACTTGTGATAAATTGTGTCTACTTCAGTGAACTAGTTACATTCAAGCAGCAGATACTCAGAATTTATTAAACCAATGTGGGTTTTAACCAATAAGACCATAACTATAACATTATGAACTAAATACACAACTATAAAATAGAAACAATACACTAAGCACTAAGTAGTGACACCCGAGGTACTAAATCTAGAATGAACGGCACAGCAAGTGAACCACATGGTGAACGGTCACCTACACGCATGACCCTACACGCATTCAATGAACCATCGATTTTACTAAACGGTTTCTTGACATCTCATGCATGACAATATTTGTTTTATTGAAATTCACACTCTCAGCAAGGCCGGAAGCAGCTCGCAAAGGAAACCAACCATCAGCCACTTAATAGCAAAGAGCTGCTAAAAGATGTAGTAGGAGTAACTGAACTCTAAACGAAAAACATCCCCGACAGAACTGAACCGTCATGGTAAAATGTAGTTAGTCGTTTCTGCCCTGGTCGATGTTAAAACCATATAAACCTTTTGGTGCCCTGTTTACAAAACGCAACTAGTAAATGCATTTATGAGCTCACCAATCTGCTTTGAAACATTCACTGTGCAAAAGAACCGTATTTTAAGACGTGTTAGATGATTTTTCCATTTCCCAAAGTAAATACCGCTCACTGCTCTTTACCGTAGCAGTCCAGTTCCGTTTGAAATGTTTTCCACTTAATGTGCAGTTGCTGGTACTAGATCTCTTTGCCATTAAGTTGTCGTTAATCGGTTCTTCTTTGGCACTTAACATAGAGTTTTAACAGGAAAAAAATCTTTTTTAAATGGGATTTTACTAACTGGCACTTACCTGTAGGCGAATAAGTTGAGCAGGGAATTCATGAGTTTACTGCTCAGACCAAGACTACCAAAGTTAGTATAACTCTGGTTGAGTGGTGTGTAGGGCTGTGCAAAATATTCGACGAGTGATTCATGAATCATAAATTATTTAATTCGTAGTGATTCGAAATCAATAGATTCAAAAAATATATTTTCAGAAAATATATTTGGGTGTTTTAAGCAATGTATCCTTTGGGTGTCTAATGAATCCAATTCATTTATTTTTTTAAGGATTTACAATAGAATTTCATTATATTCATATTAAGCTTTTTTACAGCGACTTCTTGGAGTGAGTCACCCTGACCTAAGCCCTGTAACAGTGACCACTCATAGACGGACAGTGTTAAGATAATTGGAAAGATATGATTTTTTCCTGTTCGGCCCAACCTACCCAAGTTCTTACACCCTGGGTTGAGTTGAGTCGAGTCGTGAGCATAGATTAAAGAGCCAAACTCGCCAGGACTCAAACCCGAGATCTTCAACTTTCCATGCCAACATGTTAATCACTTGCCCATCATTGCTCCCAGCACAGAGCACTTGAAAGTACATTTTTCTGTGTTTGTGTCTGAATTATCTTTTAGGTAGATTTTCTGATACGTGTAATTCTGCCAGGATGTTAGAAGGGATTAGTTGAATTCGATACTAAGAGTCTGAATCTTGTCTAAAGAATAAACTATTCTCCACATTTTGATCTCTTGAACAATTTTTTAGGCAAGGGCGAAAGCAGTGTCAGAAGAAACCCATTAAAGAATTTTTTTTTCATTGAAATTTACTCTTGAGCAAGACTTGAAGCAGTGCCTAAAAGGAACTGGAAAACATACCAAACTGAACCGAACCGCCATGGTAAGGTGCACTGAGTGGTGTCTGCCCTGGGCAATGGCAAAACCATCCACCACTTCTTATTTCTTGTTGCCTTCCTTATTTCTTCACTCAGTTCTGTTTATTCGAGTTCTTCACAAACGTTGTCACCAAATTGTTCCGCACTCTCGGCAAGAGACAATGAAAGACATGACGACTCATGGGGTCTGTGGTGCGTTATCTGCAATCGTTGCGACTGTTGTAGCGCAACCACTAGATGTCCTAAGAACGAGATTCGCTGCTCAGACTGAGCCGAAAGTAAGTATAGCGTCAATTTCTGTCTTAGCGAGCGTTTGCCACCATAATCATAATTTGATTTATGTCAAGCTTGTGCCACTGATGGGCCATACCTCAGCAATTTATTTTGTAGACTCATAGTTAGGTCTGCCCAAAATATTCGATTCGGAATAATATTCTATTCAATTTCTGCAACAATGCGAAATCAACAAAATGATAATTTTTAATTTTTTATCATAAATACGTGTGGATTTTCATGTAAATTACAAAAATGAATTATAATCTTGAATGGTTAGGGGTGGGTTAGTCAATTAATCATATAATAAACAAACAAAGACACCGTTTTATCATCTTATAATTTACGTGAAAATTCCCACTTATTTATAAAAAAAATTTGAGGCTATATTTTTGTTGATTTTAATATATTGTTACAGAAATTGATTCAATACTTTCTGATTCGAATATTCCAGATCGGATCGAATATTTTGGACAGTCCTAATGATCTTACTCATTTTATTTCAGATGTTCACCTCAGCTACACGGGCAGCATTCTACATGGTTCGCAGTGAAGGATATTTCTCGTTATATCGTGGTTTGATTCCGTCTCTCGTTCAAATCGTTCCTTTCTCAGCTATGCAGTTTGGAAGCCCTTTAAGCTATTTGGTAGTAATTGTAGTATTTGGTATTAAACTAATCGGTAGAATGTTAAGAATACGTTTTGAGCTGTGGATCTCTGATCGTCTTGACGTAGGTTCGAGTCACGCAAGGTATGATGATATATATATATATATATATATTTATTGAAATTCACTCTAAGCAAGACCGGAAGCAGCTCGCAAAGGGGACCAACCACCGTCCACTCACAATCAAAGAGCTGCTAAAATATGTAGCACCCGCAACTGCACTTTATTCCGAAACCTTCACAAACGGAACAGAACCGTCGTTGTATCTGCCCTGTGCAATGGTAAGAGGCCTGCTGGTCGCCACATCGGCATACAGTGGGTCAGGTAAACGCACTGCTTATGGCTTCCTCCAACCATGAACAGGAAATATGATAAGTCAATGTTTTTGAAAGAAGTCCATTTATTCGTATAATTCATCACGCCATTGATAACTGTCATACAATAGACTTTAGATATTGTATTTAATGAGCTTTATTATTTTATGCCTCATTGCCTTTTTGTGGTTGCGCTAATTACCCCGTGTTTCTTTGTTATGCAAGAATGCATACTTATAGATAAGTTGTATTTTGCTGCTTTAGGGTTGGCTGCAAGAAGGCTAACTTGTGTTAATATAATGTGCTGGTGTATTGTTGATGTTTATAGTAAAGTGGAATCATAAACATAACTGATTGCTGGTGTGGATGTTGGGAAGTAAATATAATTAGGAGCCTCCAAATAAACAATACTTATAGTTGCCACGAATAAGGAGAACTATAACATGGTGTCAACCAGTGGGATTTAGATTTACGTTACTTCCAGCAGAAATAGTGCGTGACAACAAAACTTCGTAGCCTACTTTGCCTTCAAAAAGCATCATGGCTGATAAATTCAAACCTCCTGAAATGGACTGGACGAGTGTAGGTGATATGCATAAGCGGTTTAAATTGTTCAAACAGAAGTGTGATCTTATCTTTGACGGACCACTTGCTGAGAAACCTGAAGCCTACAAGGTGAGAATGTTATTACTCTGGATTGACGATAAAGGTCTAGAAATTTATAATACATCTGTTTGGTCAGAGGATAACGATAACATGAAATTGGTCAGAGTATTCGAGAAGCTCGAAGCTTACGCAAAGCCACAAAGTAACCAGATTCTAGCTCGTTTTCAATTGCGAAGTTTAAAACAAAGCGATATGTCCTTAGAGGAATTTGTCACGAAAGCGCGTTCTCTCATTGATGAAAGCGGATATTCTGCGAATGCAGTAGAGGAAACATTACGAGATACATTGGTTTTTGGAATTAAATCTGATAAAGTGCGTAAAGATGCTATTGCTTTGGGAAATGATTTGACATATAAACAAATATATGATCTTGCAAAGACAGAGGAAAGCACAAGAGCACAGATGGAGATTATTTCAATGAGCAATACAACCAATGATGTTCATGCAATGAAGAGACAAACATTAAATCATGAATCCAACAGCAAGTCAGTGTTTTCACGAAATACACGCAGTAAGCCTCGCATGAAGGATGAAAATGGATCCAGTGCGAATATATGTCGAAGGTGCGGTGGAAGACACAACAGATATGATAATTGCCCTGCTACAGGAGCAAGATGTAATTATTGTAGGCGAATAGGCCACTTCAAAAGAGTCTGCCGTAATTTGACAACACAAAGAAAAAAACTACATGGTGTAGTGGATAAATTTGATAGCCATAATAACATTGACGATGGTGGATCACATGATAGTCATTACGATGATGAATCAGGAAATATTGGGTGCATAAATATGAACAAAATGAATAAACAACAAAATACAGTGAATGGAATGAGTTCACAGGATGAGAAAGCCCATATAAAAAACAAAATTTTTGTCCATGTCAAATTGAACAACCGATTCAAATTGAGTTTGAAGATTGATACAGGAACAGATATTTGCACAATTACAAAAGATGATATTCGACGATTGGGAATAAAGCTCCATGTGAAGAAAAATAGCTGCATACTTCACAAGTATGGCGGTGGAACAATCAAAACTTTTGGACAAGCGAAAATGAAAGTTACTTTCAATGGAAAATCAATGATGATAGATTTCATTATTGTTGAAGGTAATGGAAGCCCATCAGTTCTTGGATGCAGGCAGTCGCAAGAATTGGGTGTTATTAAAGTCGATTTGCATGAAATCGAATGCACAAAACAGAAAAGTGCGGATGCAAATGATAAAAGTAATAATTGTCAAGAAGCTGCTGAGAAAGGAGTTCTCACAAAAAGTCAAATACTTGATGAGTATAATGATTGCTTTGACAAAATAGGATGTTTTCCACATGAAAAATACCACATTCAGTTGAAAGAGAATGCACAACCAGTTGTTCATCCACCTCGTACAGTACCTGTACACATTTTGCCATTGTATAAAGCAGAGTTGGATAACATGATAGCGAATGATGTGGTAGAACCAGTTACAGAACCTACTGACTGGGTGAATTCTATTGTGTGCAATGTTACTAAGACAAGTGATGGAAAACAAAAGGTAAGACTTTGTCTTGACCCAAAAGACTTGAACAGGAATATAAAAAGAGAGCATTATTACAGTAGAACGATAGATGAAATTTTGCCAAAATTGCATGCAAAAAAGTATTTTTCTGTAGTCGATAACAAAAAGGGATTTTGGCATGTTGAGTTAGACGATGAGTCAAGTTTACTATGTACTTTTAATACGCCATTTGGAAGGCACAAATTTAAGCGACTCGCTTTTGGCACATCGGTCTCTCAAGACATATTTCAGAAAAAACTTGATGAAATATTCCAAGATATTCCAAATGTGACCGGAATAGCCGACGACATAATTGTATACGGTGAGACACCGGAAGAACATGATAAATCATTCATGAAAATGTTGAGTGCATGCAGAAAAGCCAACGTAGGGCTGAATAGTGACAAGTTACAGTTCAAGCAAACAAAAGTTGAATTTTATGGACATACTTTGTCAGACAAAGGGATATGTCCAGCCGAAGATAAACTGAGGGTAATTCGAAATATAAAAACTCCAACAAATGCAAAAGAATTACTCAGTATTCTTGGTATGATAACATATCTGAATAGATATTCAGCGAAAATTGCCGAATTGACAGCACCGTTAAGAAGATTGACAAAGAAAAACGTACATTTTGTTTGGGAGATGAAACATCAAAGTGCATTAGACAAAATAAAAGATGAACTTTGTACAGTGAGAATTTTATCGTACTACGATCCTAACCCAAACACAGTCACAATATTGCAGTGTGATGCAAGTTTAACAGGTCTAGGTGCATGGATTCGTCAAATTGATGAAAATGGTGAAGAGAGAATTGTTGCAATGGGATCGAGATCACTTTCTGATGCCGAAAGTAGATATTCTAACATCGAAAGAGAATGTTTAGCAGTTGCTTACGGACTGGAGAAATTTGAATATTATCTGTACGGAAGACATGTGATTGTCGAAACAGATCACTCTCCTCTTGAACAGATCTTCAAGAAAAATATTGTCAATGCTCCAGCAAGGTTGCAACGTTTATTGTTAAAATGTCTGAAATTTGATGTCACAGTGAAGTATAAACAAGGAATAAAAATACCTGTTGCTGATGCTTTATCAAGAGTCATTGAAAATGATGAGAAAAGGGATGTTGAACATAAAATACATTTCATTACAGGAGTATCTCCACCAATAAGTATGGAAATTATAAAAGAAGCAACAGATAGAGATGCAGTTTTCAACAAGCTCAAAGAACTTATATACAAAGGTTGGCCTGAGCACAGAAAACAATGTCCTCAAGAATTGTGGGATTACTGGAATTTTCGATGTGATTTAGTTATCGAAAATGGACTTGTAATAAAGGGTGATCGAATTGTCATTCCTGAAGAATTGAGATTCCAAGTTCTAAATTCACTGCATACAGGACATCAAGGTGAGACAAAATGTTTACTATTAGCAAGACAATCAGTATTTTGGCCTGGAATTACAAAAGCTGTAGTAGACATGGTGAAACAATGTGAAATATGTAATAAACATCAGTCTGCTCAAGCTAAATTACCTATGATGGAACCTGATTTACCTTCTAGGCCATGGGAAAAACTTGGTACAGATATATTTGAGTTTGAAGGAAAAAAATATCTAATGATCGTGGATTATTTTTCAAGATTTCCGGTTGTAAGAAAATTACAAAATATGACAGCCGAGGTAGTATGTGAAAATTTTACAAATGTATTAGCTGAATATGGCATATGTTCCACAATCTTAGCAGATTTTGGGTCCCAGTATATAAGTCAAACGTTCAAAGAAAAATGTAATGCAATTGGAGTTACATTGACGTTTAGTTCGCCGTATCACCATCAAGCAAATAGTCTTGCAGAAAGAACTATTGACACTTGTAAATCTTTTTGGAAAAAAGCCAAAGAAGAGGGGAAATCTCTTGAATCAAGCTTGTGGATTTATCGAGTAACGCCACTTGATTATCAAACAGCATCACCATATGAAATGTTGTTTGGAAGAAAACCAAAGACTTTGATACCAACAAGCGAAAGATCATTACAGCCAAAACATAATGAGTTTGAAACACAGCAAGAGCTGAACAAACATAGACAATATAAGCAAGCAGAATTTTACAACAGAAAAGCCTCAATGGACAGAAGACCGTTGTCAAAAAATGAAAATGTCCATGTTTGGAATGAAATAAGAAGAATTTGGGAACCAGGAAAAATTGTCAATATACCAAATCCTGTAAGAGAACCAAGAACTTATACAGTTGAGATGAAATCAAAATGAATCAACTCTTTTATAGTTAACAAGCTATCTTCCTCGAATATGATTTGAAAGAAATATTTCTCACCAGAATGGCAAAATCTTGGTTTTTCTCGTGTGTCTGAAATGTACGTGCCAATGTGTCATTTTTTTCGAATGAACAATAAATCTCTAGAATAGATCATAGCAATATTGATTATTTTGAGTCTTTTTCTACAGTTTGGTTTCCACCTGACGCTCAAAATGAACTCGCACTTTGGTTTAGTTCTGTATGAGATGTTTTCTGCTTATAGTGCAGTTACTGCTGCTTCATTATCCTGTAACAGCTCTTTATCATTTGAGTGGTCGTTAGCTGCCTCCGTTTAGGCGCTGCTTTCAACCTTGCTTGAACCAAAAACAAAAAATAAACTTTACTTGGAGTGGACTCACTTCTCATTTTTCATGGGATGTTTCTACTTAGAGTGTTAGTCTGTTTATTTTAGTCTCTGCTCCCAGCCTTGCTTCCAGCCTTACTTCATATATAAAATATCGCTCTAAGTATGGTCGATAGAAGCCAATTAATAGCGAAGAGCTACTAGGATTAGCTGAATCGACAAAGTGTTGGGAATACGTTCGGAGCTACGCATCTGTGTAATCGCCATATAGTTGAGCTGTATTGTCGGCTTCTAAAGCAGGATAAAAATGAAATCACATCCTACCTACGCATCCAGGTAGCCAAATCGTGTGTCTAACTGGTGAACCAGCTGATAATTAAGATACGATTCGGGTTTTTATCACGCGGGAGTGCAAAGCAGAGAATACGGTAAAGCCTAATTATACAGCAAACCACAACCTCTCGTGCAGACCAAGGGTGGCAGTACGGTACGGTACGAAATTTTTATCGTACTTCGAACCAGCAAAATAATTTCGTACCGAACTTCGTACCGCACATTTCGAAAATTTTCCGTACCGTACGACATTATTTTTTCCGTACATCGTACCGAACTTTGTACCAGTGTACGAAAACAGGTACGATTCGCTGGGTAGCAATTTCGTACCGTACCAACTGCCAATGTCCAAATCAGCTTTATTTGTAAGATCTGGCCACCGCAAGAAACGTCACCAACATCTTACATCAAAGTGATGCAGTTTTATGCTACCTGGTTTAAAATCCAGCACAGTAAAACATGGGCGTAACTAAGCATATGTCACCCCAATATCATTGTTCACATTGTGCATAATATGAGAATGGTAGACCGGTAGTGATAAATAGTGGTAGGATGAGAACAGTTTTTGCGAAAAATCTGACATGAAGCAATATTTAGCATATTAGCAGCATTGTGTCGTCACAAGAAATTCTCTCTCGACAAAAGAATGTTCGTTGTGCATCACGCATGGGTTTCGAGCGGTCTCATTCAAAGGCATGGTTATAATAAGAACATTATCATTGTGCATATTTGCATCTGGTTTTTCTGGTGCAATTTACGTTCTCTTCACATTACTGAATAATGCTATTCATTTTTTAATACCAGACAGACGTATTCCCGACATGTCTCGTTGTCTATATCGTGGTTTTGCTGTTTTTACAAAATATATCTTCTAATTAAGATGAGCAGGATCTAACACTCAACTCAAAACAGCCTAAATATATCTTTATATTCTGATGTTACTGCTCTGATAATATACTTGTGCGTGTCAGAGTACAAACAAAACGTAATAGCGCTGAATACTGGTTAACTTAGTTGTGTAGTTGGTCAGGGGGAGAAAGATATTAATTTAATTTGCATGAAATTTTCGCGCGCCTGTGTTGCGCAATATTTTTCCCTCATTAATTTTGTATATTTTGTAGCATTTAGCCTTTAAAGTGAGAAATTTTATTCAATTTTCACAAAATTTCAGCGGGCTTCCGGCGCTTAGGTATATTTTCCTGTCTGGTAATGTTTGTTTCACTCATAAAACATGTATTTTTGTTTCGTTCTCCATAAAATTTTGCGCGCCTCCGGCACCCTAATCTTTTTTGTAAATTTGAAAGCCTATGTTTGCATGTCGGAAAAAATGTGCCCCTCGCTAAATATTTTTCTTGATCCGCCACTGTGGTTGGTATATTCGGGCGGTGCTTCCTACGCCATTGTGAATTTTAAATAAAAACCCGTCAAAGTACATCGGCGATGCTAACGAAATATTCAGAAACTACACCGTGATTTTTAGTATATTGAATGCTGCTTATCTTGTCGATTTTAATTGGGCTATCACAACTTTCGTTATTACGGAAAAATGCATTCAGATTTAAACGTCATAAATCAGCGGCCTATCACAAAGTTTTACGCCACTGCAGTAAAACTGATATACGACATAGCTCATCTAATCAGCTCAAGTGAATCAGTTGCATTTTTATTACCATACCTGCGCCGCTTTCAATCATTTTAAAATTGACCTTTAGTTAAAAATTCTTTCATAGACGCAATTTATATTATCAGCGCCCCGTTATGAAACGGCATAGATGTTAAATGAAATTATTTTTCTGAATTAATTTGAGAAGGATAAAGTGTAATGCGAAGGTACGAAAAATAGTAAGGTGCGGTACGAAATAAATACCGAACTTCGTACCGTACCGTACCAAGTACGAAAATTGAAAAATGAATCGTACCGTACTATCGTACCGAAAAATTCAATCGTACTGTACCGAACTTTGTACCGTACCGTACTACCAGCCTTGGTGCAGACACGAGTTTGGAATTGGGTAGAATAGGATAAGATATCATTCATATCATGCGGGAGAGGAAAGCTGAGAGTACAGCTCGACCCTAGTGAAGGTTATTAGCTTGGGTATATATATATCCGCACTACATTTCTTGTTTTTTATGGACATGGTTGGTGAGGAAGTGATTTTGGAGTGACAAAATGTATCTGGGAAGCATAAAAACGGCCACAGTAGATGTACTGATTGATATCTGTCTACGGAAAAAGGGGCATCACTTCTTGCAGTTAAAAATAAAAAATAACTTTATGAATTGCAATCAAGATTCCGAGAATATTCCTGTCCACTGGCGGCCTGAAGTTCATTTATACAAATAAAGCAGAGATGCATATATGTCGATTATATTCACTACAGATGTTTACAAAAAACTTGTAGAAACTAATAGATTCACAATACTTAGAAAATAGTATTAGATCATATAATGAATCGAAGAAAACAAAATTTACTGTTCAGTGGATCTAGAATGACGCGATTGACAATATTTCAAAATAATAATCAATTCAACCCCTCGTATATCTCGGCACTCGTACCATCAGCCGGAAAATCAAAACGAAATTTGAATTTCTTGGCCAAATCGATTTTATTTTCCGGTATTTTATAATTATTTTTCGATGCTAATAGTAGTAATTTGTATTCATAAAATTCTTGATTTTTATGATGGAAACAATTTGATCAGCATTCCCAATGATTCGGTTTTGCTCAGCCCTGCTTGCAATATCAGACATTGTTAGTTTGGTTTCTTTTAGCGATGCTTTCAGCTCTCTAATTTAAAAATATTTACAATTGTTATTCATTCTATTGAAAGCATATTAATATAAAAATCGAATTGAATATAAAATCCTATATCACCACATAAATCGAAATCAGTGGTTGTAGAATGAGATAATCCATAACGATAAATGCTGAGTGGTCGGTGTTTATCTCACCGACCAGGGCAGATACCATTCACTTCAACATAGCAGCTCATTGGTCTGAATAAAATGTTTCCAACCAACAGTGCAGTAGTTGGTTTTCTACTTTACCGTAGTTTACGTAACTCTTTGTGATAATAGTGGTTGCTAGTAAGATTAGTTCCAGTGCTGCTTCCAACCTTGATTAGAGTTTGTTATATTGCATCAGTATAGGAAGGAAAACCGAATATGTTTTTTTTAACTTTTTATTTATCTCGTAAGTTATGCAAAAAACTTGTAGCAAATTTTAGAAAATGAAGAATTATGGTCAAATCAATAAAATATACAGCGGGTTGCATACAATATTTATAAAATGTCTCGAAACCAGAAGTCACATTACATGGGCAGAGTACAGATTCAAGGCAATGGAAGCCCAAGGATGAAGAATATCTTTCCCATTCATTGTTTCAGTAACTTCCCAGACGTTTTCATCCGGATCTAGTTCTTCTATTGTATTTTCTACTATTGTATTGAACTTGTAGCTAAAATAAATAAAATAAAAGCTTCTGAAATAGAATGAACTTCTGATATTCATATCCCTACTGTTGATGGGTAGAAGGTAAAACCTGTGGGAAATAGATATTTATCGAAATTGTTGGAGCTGACCTTGTCATGTATAAAGCATCACACAACAAGCAATAAGTGCGCCGATGGAGCTGAAAATCTACCAGTTCCCATTTTATTGAAAATCATACTACCACAATTGAAAATTTTATATTGCCAATCATGTGCCATGTAGTTGCCTAAATCTCTAATATGGTTTCCACAAAATTATTTAGATCAGGATTGCTAGGTATGGAGTCCTGCGAGTCAACGCCCAACACAGGCAGATAATATAGTCTATGGACTAGAGGGGGTCACCATGCACGCCCACTCCAATAACCCATCGGCCAGGGTATCATTGAATTCGTACTGACATCAGCGTTCAGCAAAACCATTCTAACAACACTCTTTTGCACTTATTGTCAACATCGATTTACTGAAGCCAATTTAGTTCCTGAAAATTTCGAATTTTGATATAACAGCAATTATTTACTCGTGCAGCTTTAATTAATATCTGTTTTGATATTTAGTTGTGACATATTTCGATAGGTGTGTTACTTGCCAACATTTTTGAGATTGAAAACATATTTTACTGGAAAAGACGTCATAACGCCATATATAAGCATAATATCATTATGTGATAAAAATGTTAGTTAACGAGGGCATTTTCCTCGATTAAAAAGCATAAATCACTTACGCTTATAGAATTTTTGGAATAAGAACAAGATAAAAATTAGTGGCCATAAATTTAATCAAAACCTATATCAAGTATTTAGGATTATTTTCTGGCCAAATTAAATTCAAATACAGGTTCGAGAGGAGTTCATTTTCTCTTGACACACATATGTTAAACAACCAAATGCAAGCACATATAACGATTTCTCACTGGCAGCAGTTGTATACAAACCTTTTGAGAGGAAATATATCATCTCCAGTGCTTTTTTAATAAACAATTTAAAATTTTTGAGGGGTCGAATTACTTTTAATTTTTTTGAAATTGTGTGATTAACCATGTGTGATTTTTATGATTTTCATGTTTTTCAAACGTTCATCGCAGAAGTTTGAGGCCTTTCGCGCCAGGTACGGTGGCGAAAGCGATGGGTCCATCCATTTTTGAATAGAAGTGCCTTACAAATAGTAAGATAATAATACATTGATGGATTAGCTACTGACCTTACTGCTAGCAGCGCACATGGACACAGGGTCAGGTCCATGCTGATGTTGGCAAGTAACACCCATATTGAAATATGCCACAACTAAATCTCAAACAGATAATAATTGAAGCTACATAAGTAAATAATTGTTGTTTTAGCAAAATTGGCTAAAACACGAATTCCGTAAATCCATGACAATGAATTTCCACGGTGCACGGTGCAAAGCCCATGTACTCGATATATTCTTACTCGATTCTGGTTTTAAGATTTACGATTTTATTAAGGGTTTTAATTTCAATCAGTAAAGTATGACTCGGATTACTTCAAAACCGTGACACAATTCAAAATCGACTCACCCTCCGACAACGAATATCTTTCCTTCAACAACACAGGCTTTGAAACAGCGTCTAACATTATTTAATCTGGCAACGGTAGTCCATGTTTCAGCGACTGTATCAAAACATTCCACAATATTCAGGTAATCAATGCCATCATATCAACCTGTAAAATGAAGATAAATGTATTTAACTATTTAATCAACTAGAAAATCATGCAATACGATAGAGATATGTTGGGTTAATGCATACACTTTTCATATAGTATTTGTTTGCCACTTTGTTATCGCTATAACTTGTGTTTGTAACGTTTATTGTTTTGGTTTGGACTAACGGCTGTTCTGTGCATGTAATTATTAGCCAGCTGGCAAGTGCTTTTTCAAGTTTTACACCCGGATCAAGGGATCCATGATGGCGCCATTCAACGCATGGTATGTGTGTACTTGATTGCCTCTAAAATTGATTGCCGTGAGAAGCAACTAAAATGGAACAAAGAAGAAGTAGACAGTTTCACCACCGCCCAGGGCAGATATTGCTCAGTTTAAATTTGAGTTGCAGTTTTCTTTGGCATGTTTTCTGCTTAAGAGTGCAGTTGCTGGTGTTATATTTAGTGATAGGTCTCTGAATGACTGTTTTTTGTTAGTTCTCATGGTGAACTTCAAATATTGAAAAATTTTCATCTCATTGATTATGTGTCTTTTCAGTCTTTGTTTGTATTTTGTTGCAGGTTTTTTTTTCTGTGTTGGTGTCGTGGATTTGAAATAAACTATGTTATTCTATTTTACTATGTTTATAAAACATGAACTCTCACCAATGACATATATCTTCTCATCAAGTTCAACTGCAGCTGCACTATATCTTGCAGTCGGCATTGAATGAAGTGTCGTCCATGTTGAATCTGATGGATTGAATTTTATCGCATCAGATAAGTATCTGCTACTGTACCCTCCAATACAGTAGATGAAATCTAGAAATAAAGAGAAGAATAGTTCAATTAATGTGATCATGTAGGTGCAAGCTCCGGGATTACTCTATTATATTTTCTAATGTGTCAGAAATGCATTTACGCAGTTTCTGAATCTTTTTTGGTGCGCTTCTGACGTTCTAATAACAAAAAACTAGGTGGAAATGAATAAAATGATGTTCACAAACTATGATAATAGTTCATATCAGCGGTTCTAAAACGTGGTAACATTATTGAAAAAATGACTAAGCGACGTTTGATATTGATTTGATCTTCTCAGGAAAATAATACTGCGTAGCCTGGATAGTTCTCAAAAAGAATTTGTTGATCTTTTATCAAGCATGGGCCACCGATTGAAGACGTCGTCAAAAGTAGGATTTACGATCGGAAATCGTGGACAATCTTCTCTATTTTGATGCATTGTTGGTAAATCTTTTCATTAAAAAAACTGGCGTGGAAAAACAAAGAGACGGATCTCAATATTATTTTTATGTTTTTCAACTCTGTTCTATCAGACCTTTCAGACTATCCACAATATATGTGAATAGAAATAATAGAAATTAAAAAAAAAGTAACTTTTCATATTTATGAAATTTTTTTGTAATTTTGAGAGGAACACTCTTGAATTATTCTTAAGTTGGTTAAAATTCAATATTCTGCATTTTTTATTTTTTATTTTACACAAGATTTAGACAAAAGCTGGAATGTGCCAAAAAATGCGCATTTCATGTATTTATCAAGCATGGTTTCTAAGTGCGTTTATTACTCCATACTGCCACCATGCGGTGTTTTGTTGATATTGTTTTGCGGTATTTCTCATAGTGGTGCAATCGCCAGTTCTTTGTTGATGCAACTTTCTTGATAGCAAAAACCTACTAAAAGATGTAGTACCAACAACTGCACTCCAAACAGAAAACGTCCTAAGTAGAACTGAACCGCCGCGGTAAAGTGCAGTGATTGGTATCTACCCTGGGTGATAGTAAAACCACTTTTAAGACTGATTTGACTTGTTAGGACAAATAGGTTTAGTTTTAAATTAAAGCCAAATGTTGATATATATGCAATGTCCATGTAAATTTAAGTACTGTTTCGTAGAGCCTGAATACTACATATACATTCATGTACAACTTTATAGTATTCATCAAACAAAACCTCACAAACTAGTAAATATTCTTAACCAACCTTCTGTTGCCACGACTGATGTGTCACCTCCTTCCACAGGTTTATCAGTGACATGAGACCAAGTTCCATCAAACTTCTCAACTGTTTTACTGGTGGGAAAATCATCGAATGCATAGATTGAACCTGGAAATATACATCTATATGTTATTATCTCCATGTGTTTTAAGATCGAGTTTCATATAAATCAATAATAGGAATTTACCAAAAAGAAACCGTGGGATAAATCTTTCGGTAGAAATTAGATTTAGAATCAATTTGTGCTAAATGAGCAAAACAACAAAAAAATTGAAAATGTCACTACGGGGCATGGGTAAACCTGAACAATTCCAATAGTGAACATGCTCAGTACCTACCATTGCCCTTGCCTAGTGTGGTTCAGGTCAGCTTTGGTCTGGCCTACCTTAGCTATTACACCTCTAATTGGTCTGAAGAAATCATCAAGTCAAACCCTGGTTGGTTGCCCAGGGCAAAAATACTCACTACACTTTACCATGTCGGTTCAGTTTCATTAGAAATGTTTTGCGCTTAGGGTGCAGTTGCCTGTATATCTTGTAGTAGCTCTCCGCTATCGAGTTGTCAATAGTTGGTTTCCTTTTGGCCCTGTTTCCAATATTAGAGTGAATTTCAATAAAAAAAATAAAGCGCGAATTTGGGAATTTATAATTGAGAACCCTGAGTTGCTTGCGCTTTCGTCATTAATGTTCAACACTAGTAAAGAGCAGCTGCACCTGATAGTTTTTCAACATTCCTCACCTCCGAATGCAACAGCTTCCACCTGACCCTTTGTCAATATCCGATCTGGTAACGCAACCCAAGTTGCACCAGAATCAGTATAATCCAGTTGATAATTGGTTCCATCATACGCAAGAACATATATGATGTCACCAAGTAATACAGCAGTGAAACCTTTGCGGACAAAATTATCACTGACGCCCTGTTGGTGATATTAAATTGTGTGAGCCATGAACGCCTTGAAAATTATTTTCAAAGGTTTGGAATTTCCAAACGAAACCGATGTCTAAACACATAACAATGAGTAGTAACATAGTGGCGCATTAATAAACTTGGAACAGGAGGACAGTTACAGTTATTTTGAAAAAAGCGGTGGTCAATTTATGATGGCATAATAAACGAAAGGGGTGCAAACAACACGAGATTACGAGAGTATTACTCTTCGAGACATTTTCGAGATTATTCAAATACTCCCGAAAATAGCAGATTTTGAACAAAGTGAATATTTGTATCATTGAAATGTGTTAATAAATTCTCCAACAATCATTTAAAATGTACTCGGTGGCTTCTGATGACAAGAAATTAAACATAAAGTCTTTAATATTAAGCACAGACGGGAATAAAAATGTTTTTATACAAAACTGTCATATTTTATTTCATACTCGTGTGTTGGAAAATGCATGACTATAGTATACTCTCGATAATAAATCCTTATTTGCACTCCTGTAAAGTGCCACATATGGAAATTCTTTATGTTGGATTTTAATTCAATTTTGTTAAGGGCTATTTCACATAATTAGGTCGGATAGGGGGAACATGGCGCCATTTGACTTGATACATTGCAAAACCAGAAATATAAAAACGAACCTTCACTCTTCTCCATGTTTTATTTTGAGGAACAAATGCTTGAATGGATTTTGATGTTTTGTCAAATACAGCAATTGCTGTGAAATAAAATATTTCAATCAATTAAACATTAAACTCACTTTTTGAAGCTTATATTGTGTATAGGACATCAATGTGATGGTGATCACACCAACTAAATAATTAGCATGAACGTTGGTTCAGGAGAGGTCATAATATTGAATCAATTTCGTGATTTTTTTCTCAGCAAAACGTAAGTATACAAAAGTCGGGAGCTAATCCCAGTTGATTGGACGGATATCAAGGCGTTTTCAACGTACAGGCAATGTCGGGATTTGCATTGTACTTTACGTAAACATTTAAAAATTGTTCGAATAATACTGTTGATCGTAAATGGAAAATACTTATATTGTATAAATATGCTGATTTGGAAAAATATTTCATATTTATAGAAAATTGAGAGTTCTAAAAGTTCAACAGTTCGAAATCAAGTCAAGACAATACAGTCTGGTGTTTTTGAAATAATAACTTACCGTTAGCGAGCTTCCCATATATCACAACACCTGAAAATATAAATCGTGTGATTTATTGAAAGTTAGGTTTTGATGTTTTTCAAAATTTATTCGACTAGACTGTTCCCGGTATGAATTTGATAATATCTTCAAAAAAAGCAAAGGTATGGTCTGCGTAAAACTCAAATTAGAAAATACCGCGTTCAAGTTATCTTAATTGCAAGAAACGTAGAAAACTAGGCATCCTGCGTAAAACTGAAAAAGGGCGCATAACTTATCTCAAATGCAGCAAAACGGCAACCAGGTGCCCTGGGTAACACTTGAAATAAAAAATATTGTGCCCAATGTATCTTCTTAGCGTTCAAAATAGCACCTGGATAAAACTAAAATAATACGGCGGCACAGTTGCCCTTTAGTGAATTATCCTGTAGAAATTTCAATCAAGTATTAATTATTTTACCTGATAAGGGAAATATAAAATAAAACACGCAAATTATCTTTCTTGCATCCTAAATACAGCGTCCAGGTTCACTGAATAAAAATATATTATAAAATAAGGTCAATTCATGCAAGAAATGGCAACCGTGCACGTTTTGACTCTAATGACTCTTATTCCATTATCATGTCCCTACAAGATTTGACATCCAGCCTGCCTAAAGATTAATAAGTCGAAAAGACATTTAGAAAGAAACTTGGGAGTAGATACTTTTATTTTAATGCTCGCAACGCGAGATATTTAGCAAACTTGGAAATGTTTGGGACACTACCTTAAGAGGATGAAATATTCATTTGCATATTGTAAGAATAAATACATACTGTCTAGATCGATATCTGCAGCCTCTACTTCAGGTCCAAAGTAAGGAATCATCAAAAGTGCTTGACGACATTGAGCAGAGTTTAACACAAGTGACTAAAAAGAAGAAATGAATATTGTTTGAAATTTAGAAAATATTAAACTTCCAAATATTTGAACCACAAAAAAGATACGCAAATTTTTACAACCTCTCTTTCCATGAGATATTTCCGATAACTATACGCTATGTCACATAACTCCAATTTGTTCGAAAGTTCTTCAAATAGCGATGTCCGACTTTCTGGGTCATAGCTAGTCCAAATTATCAGTGCTTTGTATTTGACTGCCTCAGATACCTACGAAGTAAAGTGAGATTTGGTTATTTAGGAAATAGGATAGGTAAGATGTATGTGATAGTGGAGCAGAATGTACCTTGTTGCTTACTTGAACAATTATTCAAACTTAAGTATATACACTTACTATATTTACTTACTATATACTAAATGTGTTTTTGTCACTAGAAACGGAAGCCAAAAAAAAAGTCATCGGTACCACATTGTTAGGGCTTTTTTCAATAAAACCGAATTTTATGAAATTAAGTAAATTATCGAAGCCTTCACTATTACTAAAAACACAAAATTATCCATATTATTACCTACAATGAGGAAAAACTGAATTTTTGGACTGTGGGAATAAAATGAACGCATTAGGATTAACAAAACCACAATAAATCATACATTAGGTACTCTTAATTCAAGCAAATTTTGAAGATATTCTTCATCCAAAAGTTTGAAATTATCTTGCAGAACAAGTGATGGTAAATATTTTCCAGCAAATCGGTTGCATCTTTCAAGCAATGCTGCACAGTTGAATGTGTTTGCAATCCTCTTCGTTGTATAAAACGATCCAGGACTCAGGTTTTTCTCAAGAAATATTGCGATCTTGTTGCACATTCCTAAAAACATGTAAAAATAAGTGCTTTGTAGTAATTACATAATATAATTCTTTAAACTAAGTTAAATTTCAATAACCGATTCAACTTTCTTTACAACAATAAAGTATCTAATGAAACAAATTCAGCTTCATCTAAAAGTCATTGAATTTGATGACTCACTCTTCAGCTGCATAATATCGGCAACATTCATCAGTTGTTCACAATTCTCATCAGTAACAGGAACTTGTCCAGTGTAAATGAAGTTGATACAATCCTTTACAGAGGCCATTGGGACATTCTGCATTGTAATAATACCAGATTGACTTTCAACATTCTGAAGGGAAAATTGACATATAATTAAATGAAAGATTGTCGGATATTATGCCAACGTATATGGATATTATATGTATTAAGCAGGTGTCTTGCGCAACTAGACAAAGAAGATGCAAAAGTGTAATTTCCTATAAAAACACCGAACACCAAGATGAGTGAGTACCTGTGAAATATTTTTGTTTCAACATCATATATTAAACTTCATTGCAAGACAATTATTTTAAGAATTCATTCAACATGATTTTGAAAAATGCTGAGATGCATTATTCACTCGATAGTAAATATAAGTAACAATAACAACTATTCCAACATGATTATTATTTGTACGATTTTTGAACTCGCTTTAATGCATAAATGACTCTATGGTGATAAAGCAAAGCAATTGCTTTCCGGAGTGATTCACATTTATATGGTTACTGAATATTGTGTATCGGTATATGAAGTGTCCAAACACAAATTTGACATGTGAAAGGTTTTTGAGAACTGTTGTAATGTACTGCTACTAGTGTAGGACACATTTAATCGCATATGTATCGTTAATTTATCACTTTGGATTTTAAAACATTGCTTCTGAGGCTAATACATTGTTGAACAATTGCACATTCGATAAATTGTCAACTGTTTTATAGGCTGTTGCGAACAGTTTCCAGTGTATGTTCGATTTATAAAAATAACAATCGATTAACACAGATAGGCAGCTTGGCCTTATTTTTTATCTGACCTGTCTGAGGAAGTTATTTTTGTAAAACAACCATGTGACATCTGTACCAACCTGTACTTGTATTTAGTCAAGACTAAAACCTGATTGTCCTTGTCATTCGCATCCAGTCTCATGCGGTTAACATATGTATGGTTTTTGTACAATGTACGATTGAGTATCACAACACAAAATGTTCCTCATTTGAACGTGTTTTATTTAAGAAATTTCAAGAGAACAAACATTTTCCTCTCATTAAATCTTCCTTCAATCTTTTTTTTCGGCACGTTTCAAACTTCATTTTAAGTCTATGGCGATCATTGTTGGGGTTCCAAATATTATTACCATCATTTTGAAAACCAAAACATGGCTCGAAAGACGTACTCAATATGATATTTGGGTCTTGTAAATTACGCGTCTCCAATGTACATGCCATGTTTAGATCGGACACACTCCACGATAATTGATTATCATTTAGAAGATATTTATAAGAACGAAAGCCATTTTATTCTTTTCTACAGGTGCGCAATTTATTTTACTAAAAAACTCATTGATTGTCTGCTATGAATTTGTCGAATGTTGAAATTAAAATATGAATTCAATGTTCGCTGCCCTATTATTGTATCGTCAGTAGATTATTCCCATCGAAAATGGCAAACTTGACTTAATTTTCACCGGGTTAAATTTAAATTCTACCTTGTTAAACATTGGAATTTGAGTCGCTGCGAAAGCACCAAAAAGATCGCGGATGTTTTTTAAGCAATTAAAGGTATTTACTAAAATGGATACAGTAAGTGTATATCTTTTGAAGATATTTGCGGCGATGTTTCTATTGCATCGGACAATTAAATTTTTTAAATGCTGTTAGTCTGAAATCGACTCCAGTGTTAAGAGGGATATTGTGTATTGTTCAATATGTTCCATGTTATATGGGTCAGTGTCGTTTTCCTCCAGATTCGTGCAGTCGGTTATATCAGTGAAGTCAAATCAAGACCAGCCCACTTTTGGCAATCGCAAGCGACGAATATGTTCATTATTTCTATAAACGTTCGACCCCATACAGCTAATTGTAATAGCATCGTCAATATATTTCTGGATGATATCAAGCAGTCAGCATAAATGACGCAATCATGCTGTCGAATACCTATTGCATGATGGACACATCATTTTTCTTTAAAAGAAAAGTGTAATTTTTCGTTTTTTATTTTTGTCCCTCTGTTCAATAAAGGTAACTTCTCCGGCCCCGTTCGGGTGACGTAGTCGCCAAGATTCTGCCAAGCTGCCCCAATATTCTTCACATCCCTATGGTTTTTCTACAATGTACACACTGCACACATATTCACCACCATTTCGATTATGTCCACATTTATAGGGTCTTCTCACAACGTAATTGCAAACACACACGTGATTCATAGTATAGTTAGTGCTAATTTTATATCGTTAACTTTCATGTGGTTTTCCAAAGCGTACACACACACACACACACATGATTTACAGTATAGTTAGTGCTAATTTTATATCGTTAACATTCATATGATTTTTCCAAAGCGTACACACACACACACGTGATTTACAGTATACCGTATTTTGCATCCTATAAGCACCTCCGTGGTGATGGTCGCAAAGGGTCATTTTTCTAAAATTTTGCTTTTTTGTACACAGATATGACGCAACACGGTAATAGTCGCAAAGCGTCCGTGAACGACTCCTCAAAAACGCAAACACACGCTTCGCCTTATCAAACGCTAAAGTAATAACGTACAGTAGTAATTCATTAACTCAGACGCATGGAACGAGCGCAGTATTGTTTTTGCCCAGGTGTGCAATGTCGTTTCGGCCGAAGATCGTAAAACATCGTTTTTTCTCCAGGTGTGTGTATGTTATTGTTTCCGTTTATGCAACGATCGCGGAAGCAGAGAACAAAGCAAATGTATAAAATGTGTTCCGTGGACTTTATACTCCCCACTGCTACAATTCATATTTTTTGTTCGATATGTTACACGAAGCAACACTGTGGCATTTTGGGACTGTGGGACGTCAGAAGTTATACTATATAAGGAGATTAGACTGCGGGGATTTTATTAAATTCCGTTCCGCTTGTGTATCTGATTTTGACTATCATGGCATGGGAATCATGGGAACCGAGACTTCATGTCTTGAACATAAACAAAACATACTTAACGGAAGCAGTTTCTACAATAGTACAAAACATTATCACAGACACAGTGTGAAAACGTACAATTGTGGAACTTTCTTGATTGATTGATTTTGTTGATTAAAGGGAGCCGTCGATTGCGTCATTGTCAAAACGTCAAAGTAATTCGCGCCGAACCTTCTAAGTTTAAGTTCCTTAGGGGGGTATTTAAAACAATATATTATTGGCAATAAAATAATTTATTTTTTTTTTTATAAATCAGGCTTTTAAATACCAAAAATACGGTAGATAGTGCTGATTTTATATCGTTAACATTCATATAATTTTCCAAAGCGTACATACACACACTTGACTCACAGTATTATATAATTTTTCCACAAAAAATACACACACATGTGATTTACAGTATAGCTAACAACAATTTGATGTCGATAACAATCATACAGTTTTTCCACAATGCACACACACATACACAACAGTATAGCTAACAGAAATTGGATATCGTTAACATTCATGTGTTTTTCCACAGCGTACATGAACACACACACATGATTCAAAGTATAGCTAACATCCATTTGACACTTGTTGTTCCCTTTTAATCTCTGCTAACGACTCGTAGAAATTATTTCAGGGAATCTATATATACACATGTGATTGACAAATATCCACAACTCTTAACAAAACTAACACAGATGCCATTCACATTTATATGGTTTTTCGACAACGTATATATAGACACGTTTTTATATTTTGTAGCAATGTGCATTTTTTCAATTGACCCTAAATAACACTAAAATCAGAACTTGGAGGGAAAAGAAAAAAACGACTTCTTGTAAGTCATTGCTACAAAAGATTTAAGGGTTACTACAAAATATACTACATGCAACTGCACTATAATCAGAAAAATCCAGAACAGAACCGAAACACTATAACAAAGTGTATTATGTCTGTCCTGGATGGTGATAAAACTATCTATCACATCCTTGTGTCCTTCAAGTCGGATCCTATGATGTGCAAAAAATACGTTAGGGCATATACACAGGTGATTCAAAGCGAACCTAGTAATATTTTGATACATTCCATATTTAGTTTTAACGCAATGTACATATGTAATAAACAGAAAAGCTAACAGTATTTTGATATTGTTTACATTCATATGGTATTTCACCCCGCATGCATGTGATTCACAGCAAAGCTGAAAGAAATCGAAAGGAATGATAAACAGTCACTGAACTTTAGTATAGCGGTACATGATATTTCCACATAGAGTTCAGTTTCTCGTACTTAATTTTGTGTTGCCCCTTTTTCACTTAAAGCGATTGATAGATGGATTCCTTTTAGCTGCTGCTTACATCCTTGCTTAGAGTGCAATGCTATAAAAACAATATTATAATATTTTTCATATTTATATAGTTTTACCATAGTCATAAGCAAGTTTTTACCAGAAGACAATTTGCACAATAAATAACATAAACAAATGACAACACTATTGCAAACACCCAGTAGAAGGAATTCCTTAAAGTTATCAAGCAGCGACACCCAACAGACATACATACATACATAGTTGACAAAATTTTAATATGTTCCATTTATTTTACTTTACCATACGATTATTTCATATCACATTTATGATGCGATTCAAAAAGAAGTCAACACTCTTCCAATATTTTTCATATTCCAAGACGTACATACACGCATATGTGATTCACAGTACACCTAACACAATTTAATATTCTATATTGTTCATATTATATGGTTTTCCACGATATATATGCAAGCACGTGATTTACTGTCAATATTTTAAATATGTTTTAACTATAAAGTAAAACATCAGGTCAGAAAATACCAAAATTTAACAGTGATTGGGAAGTTCCAGAAATTTTCCTGTTTATACAGTTTTCACCACTCTTACAGCTACTCACCTCATGAGACAGCATAGCTTTGAAATAATCTGATCCTGCCGATAGAACATTCCTGTGTGCTGGAATCTCTTCATTACCAACTTTTACTGTGAAATCACAATGCTCTTTGGTTTCTCTCATTCTGAAAGCACAAAGTATATTTGTTCAATATATTTTGTGAATACAAATTGTAGTAATAATATGCCAAGTAGGCGCGAGATTAGGTATTGCCCTTATGTATTTCCTGCTTGTCGACTAAAAGGAAAAAAGGCAGTTTTACCTAACGTCATCCAGAGCAAATACCACTCACTGCACTCCATTATAGCGGTTTAGTCCTACATGGATTGTTTTCCACTTAAAGTGTAGTTTCTGGTACTACAATCTATAGTGACTCTCTGTCATATGAGTGATCGTTAATTTAATTTATTCCTTATAAGTGCTGCTTACGGCTTTGCATAGAGCAATTATTAAAAGCTTATTAAACAGTCAGTTAGGTTTTCCAAAACAGCAACTATAGGATTGTAGTTTATTTAGTAACAGACCCAGGTATTGATGGAAGATTAAAGAAAGGAAAGCAAAGTAGATTGCAACCCAATAAATAAGAATTGAATGAACAAATGTTCACCTGTTGAGATTCCTTAATATTTCAACAGCATGATCTCTCTCATCTGTGTCAGAAGTTGGATCCATTTTCAGATTTCACTTTAGGTGTATTTTACTCCAGCAAAACTGAATTAACTAAACGTTTGTAGTTTACTAAACTAAGAATAATAGTTTGATTAGTCAACATTAACATGGCACGTTTGCAGCAGAGATGCCATTTGATTAATATTAAAATGTTCTGTCAGAACTTTCCAATTTCATGTCACTGAACCAGATTTAGACTATTGTCAGGTCATGTTTTTAACACCTGTTCTAATGTCCAAAGTCTCAGCAAAATTATAATATAGGTTGTTGTATACAAAGCTGTATGCTCTAGGTGGTGAAATATCTGGTGCTTAGCTGTAGCCATTTAGGTCAATTTGCGGAGCCACTCTGCGCAGAAAGTACGAATCTTTAGCATAACATTTTGTAACTACTACAAGGGTTCATAGTTTTCCACACGCCTACGCTGTATTTTCTGCTTTCTCCCTTATAAGTAAAAATATAACAGTATAGACTACCGCTATATTGACACCTGCATTAAGCTAGCAGACACTTCCATCAAACAGTTACCGATTTTTCAATAAGTCTATTCACCTTCCCCAAATCGTAAATATTCATTCAAAATAGCCAAACATTTGTTTGTCACAGTATTTTTTCTCAAGCATGTTCGAAACATATTCGTACGCCGAGAAATAAATTTCAAAGAAATTCTACCGAAGGGATTACGGGGAAATTGATCTCCATGTAGAAGCGCAAAAATGGCAAATGGCAAATTATTCATCACGCTATTCCTTGTTGCAGTATGTTCAAAATATAGTCTTACACCTATGAGGAAGATTTAAAGAAATTCTACCGTGCGGATTATGGGGAAATTCCCTTCTTTTTCCATGAAAAAGTGCATAGGTAAATGAAAAGATATCCCTAATAAGGTCATTATTTGACGAACGAATTATTTGTTATGCTATTCCTTTTCACCGTATGTCCAAAATATATTTCTACGCCTATAAAAAAATATTTAAAGAATACTACCGTGCTGTTCACGGGGAAATTTCTTTCCCTTTTCATGAAAAAGTGCAAAAGATGGCCTGGTAGTTAAACATATTGGCATGGCAGGTTGAAGATCTCGGGTTCGAGCCCCAGCAAGTCTGGACAGCTTATCTATGCCCACCACTCAACCCAGGGTGTAATAACATGGGTAGGCTAAGATGAACAGGAAAAGATCATATTTTTCCAGTAATTGTAACCCTGTCCGTCTATAAGTGGTCGCTGTTACAGGGCCTTGGTCAGGGTGATCCACTCTAAGAAGTGGTTATAAAAAAAAATACAAAATATCCTTACTAAGGACGTCATTAATAGACAAAAAAATATTCGTCATGCTGTTCCTTTTCACCGTATGTCCAAAATATATTTCTACACCTATGGAAAAAAATTAAAAAAATTCCACCTTGCAGATCTTAGGCAAATTCCCCTTCCTTTCTATGAAAAAGTGCAAAAATGAGTAGTATGTAAATAGTACATTATTTCAGGGTGGGAATGGGAAGAACAGTATCAGGTAGTGTTATGTAAAATCAGAAACAAGATAAAGATTTGTTATTTTTGGAGTTTTTGTGGAGGCATTCAATTTCTTCATTCAATTCAAACCGCGTTTTGATTTATTTTGTCGTGACATTGAGACCATTTTCTTACAGAAGTTTTTGTCTGCATCTCATTTTGTTTATTAAATTTCATTCTAAAAAGCCCGAAAGCGGCGGTAGCTTACGGCAAGCGTGTATGATGAATTTGATACAAGAGGTGGACAGCGAGGGTAATTCCATTCTCCTCCAGGTTCGACGGATTAGTGCGTGCTTGCTGTCGTTTCAGGGGTTTAAATGTAACAAATAATCTTTCCTAAAAATAGCCTGATTGGATTTATATATCTTTTTTTTTTTTGAAATTTTAGATTGTCTGACATCATACTGTAGTTAATGTGGGGAGAAAATCTCCAGAGAATGGGTGAGATGTTAAGTTTTCTTTAAAGAACCCAGTTTGCTGTAGATTCCATTATCTCATATTATTATTTTAAGTTGGATGCGGTATGTGTCCGAGATGGTACCACGCCAGCTGCTACGATATAATATGGAAGTGTCCAGCTTTTAGTAGATCAAAACATTAGAGACTACATCTATTGGTACGTGCTACAATGGAAGCACCTTTATAGTTTTTTCCAAATGCCGCAAAAAGTGTAACATGACGACCTGAAAACTGCTTTGTTAAATTGAGTCTCCAAATGCTTAAATTAATTATTTTTTGTGTGTAAGTAGCCGTTGTTCCTTTCTCAGCGTGATTTCCTCATGATCCGCTGAGTAGAATTCTTTGAATGGATATACTAATTGAAAAAATCGATAACAGTCTGCTGAAAGCGTCTGCTAGATTTATACAGGGTATTGACCACTATGAAGCTAGCAAAAAAAAACTGGCAGTATTTGTTCTTAATTGCAGAAAGATCCCATACTTATATAATGATCCCTTTAAAAAAAAAATTATTTGAGAAATGGAAAGATCTCAATGAAAGTAGGGTTTTCATGCCATCATCTTGTCCGTCTGTCCACCAATGCTTGTAGAAAACTATATCAATTGGTAATTTCTTTATTTTCTGCTGCACGAATAGGAAAAAGCAGTAAAACTGAGCTAGAAGAACGTTCCAAGCTAGCTTAAAAATAGAAGACTCCATTGAAAAAGTCGCAACTCCTGCAAATCTAATAAGGGCAACATTTCAGTATAACGGGGCTATAGAGAAATGTATTTTGCATGTATCCATTAAATTATAACAGTGGAACATTTTGAAATTGCCAGATCAAAAGCAAAAATTGTTAAAAATTACAAATGTATTTTTTAAAAGTTTACGGTCGTATTAAAATATTCAGAAATCCTATAAATCACATACCAGCATTTCATTACTATGGATTGGTGGGCATCTATATTGAGCATGTACTCCCTAGATAGTGGGCACGATGACCTAGTGGTTAAACATGTTGGCATCGCAGGTTGAAGATCTCGGGTTCAAGCCCCGGCGAGTCTAGCTCGCTTATCCATGCCCACCACTCAACCCAGGGTGTAATAACTTGGGTGGGCTAAGCCGAACAGGAAAAGATCATATCTTTCCAGTAATTGTAACCCTGTCCGCCTATATAATGGCCGCTGTTACAGGGCTTTGTACAGGGTGACCCACTCAAAAAAGTGGCTATAAAAAAAAAAAAAGATTAGAACAAAAGCCAAATGTTCTAAGAGCACCAGATAATTTTTTTTTTTGGAAAAATTAAGGTCATATTGAAAAATTCCTAATTCTGATAAAGGCTAACTATAAATTAGATAAAAGCAACATTTCAAAACCATAGGATGATAGAGAAATATATTTTACATATACTCGCTAAATTAGAACAACAGCGGGACACAAGACAATTACTTAATGCCAACCTAATAAAAGTACAAAAATTACTAAAAACGACATTTTTTTTTAAATTCATGGTCACATTGTAAAATTCGCAAGTCCTACAAATCTAATGAAGGCAACATTTCACAACTATAGGATTATAAGGAAGCGAATTGTGTATGTACTCGCTGAATCAGAACAACAGTGGAACGTTTTAAGAGTAACGGATAAAAGATAATAGAAAAAATTGTTACAGGTGACAAAATCTTTAAAAAATCTGGGTCATTGAAGATATCACAACTCCTACAATCTAATAATGGCATCATTTCAGAATCATGGCGTGGAAGAGAAATATATTGTACACGAACTCAGTAAATTAGAACATCAGTAGAACATTTTAAAGAGAAAATTGCCAGAGAAAATTGCGAAAAAATAACAAATGTTAAAAATGACAATTTTTTCCGAAATACAGGGCAGGGTCATATTATATATTGACTCATATTTTTATATCTGGAAGCTTTATTGTACTGTATAACATACCGTACTATAGAAACACAACACTGATTTTCCCCTAACCTTTATTATTTTATAGCCCCTTCTTGAAGCGCGGGAGGTCACCCTGAACAAGGCAGCCACTTTTCTGTGCATATAGACAGACAGGATTAGAATTGTGGTCTCATGAACTATAGTACCGATACCATATATCCGATTATCATAAAAATTTCACATGTTGCAAGCGACTCATTCTAACCCGGGAGACAATGCCAGATGCTTGCAGCATTGGCGCCCCCTATTTAGGATGAGAATATTCTGCTAATTTTTATTTTGTTGACATTCAGGAATACGGTACAGAATACTGAATATGTTACCGGTACTAAACTTCACTAGACCCTGGAATTGCTAGAAAGATATGTTTTTTTTTCATGTTCGGCTTAGCCTACCCAAGTTATTAACCTGTATAAAGCTATCATACACAGAAGACAGTTACCGATTCTTCAATCACTATATCCGCCTCCACCAAATCATAAATATTCATTTAAAATAGCGAATTATTTGTTTGTCACGATATTTCTTTGACTAGCATGTTCAAACCATACTTGTACGCCAAGGGAAAAAATTCAAAGAAATTCTACCGTGTGGATCATGGGGAAATTCCCCTCCTTTTTAATGAAAAAGTGCAAAAATGGCAAAATATCTTTAATAAGGGCGTCATTGATTGTTGAAAAAAATATTTGTCACGCTATTCCTTTTGACCGTGAGTTCAGAATATATTTCTGTACCTATGAAAAAAATTTGAAGAAATTCTACCGCGCGGATCATGGGGAAATTCCCCTCCCTTTCCACGAAAAAGTGCAAAAATGGCAAAATATCTTTAATAAGGACGTCATTAATTGTCGAAAAAACCTTTGTCACGCTATTCCTTTTGACAATATGTTCAGAATATATTTCTACACCTAGGAAAAAAATTTGAAAATATTTTACCGTGTGGATCATGGGGAAATTTCCATGATTATTCCTAGTCATATCAACATTATGTATGACCCATACATGGGTTCAGAATATCCATAAAAACGTAGAAAAGTGTTTGTTCAAGGCGATGGATAGTAGTTGTTCTATACATACTGTGCATACATATATGATTGGATAGGTCAAAAAGAGTGTAGGGATGAAATTTGTTACTAATTGGGGTGCCCAGTTAGCTCAATCGGTGAAGCGTTGGCAATACGCTTTGACCTACGTATTTCTGATCGTCATGACGCAGGTTCGAATCCTGTGAGGGATGATGATTATATGCAAGAGGTCCGTTGGACGCCCCGCAGGTGCATGGTGGATCACGTAAGCACCGCTTACGGCTTCCTCCACCAACCAGGTCCATGCACAAGAAAAATGAGAGAGGTTAGCAGAAAGTGTATTTGACCTCTCCAAGATTTTTCTTTTGGTTGGACAAGAGAGCACAGCGTGGGCGAACTTATTTCCCTCAAATATCTTTAAAATGAAGCCACACCGCGTAGTACGAGCAAGCTTTTCAACTAATAGAATAATTTTTGGTTGTCGTTTTGTTTGGATTTCGAGGTACTAAATTTGTTTTCGGATCTGCAATATTTCCATCGTTTTGGGTTTTTTTTGCACTTTTTAATGAGAAGGGAGGGGAATTTCCCCACGATCCGCACGGTAGAATTTCTTCAATTTTTTTTCAATAGGTATAGAAATATATTCGGCACATACTTTTAAAAGGAATAGCGTGACAAATATTTTTTTCGACAATTAATGACGTCCGTATTCAAGGTATTTTGCCGTATTCGCACTTTGTAATAAGAAGGGAGGGGAATTTCCCTATAAACTGCACGGGAGAATTTCTTCAAATTTTTTTTATAGGTGTAAAAATAAAATATAATCTGAACATACTTTAAAAATTAATAGTGTGACAAATAATTTTTTCGCCAATCAATGACGTCCTTATTAGAGATATTTTATCACTTTTTCATGGAAAAGGAAAATGGAAAATTACCCCATGATCCACACGGTAGAATTTTTTTTAATTTTTTTCATAGGTATAGAAATATATTCTGAACTTGCGGTCAAAAGGAATAGCGTGACAAATATTTTTTTCGACAATCATTGATGCCTTTATTAAAGATATTAAGCCATTTTTGCACTTTTTCGTGGAAAAGGAGGGGAATTTCCCCATGATCCGCACGGTAGAATTTTTTCAAATTTTTTATAGGTGTAGAAATATATTCTGAACATACTGTCAAAAGGAATAGCGTGACAAATGTTTTTTTTGACAATTAATGACGTCTTTTTAAAAGATATTTTGCTATTTTTGCACTTTTTTGTGAAAAGAGAGGGGAATTTTCCTATGATCCGCACATTAGAATTTCTTAAAAAAATTTTCATAGGTATAGAATTATATTTTGAACATACTGTCAAACGGAATAGCGTGACAAATAATTTTTTCGTTAAATAATGACACTCTTATAAAAGATATTTTGCCATTTTTGCACTTTTTCGTGAAAAGGGAGGGGAATTTTCTCATGATCCGCAAGGTAGAATTTTTTTAAATTTTTTTTATAGGTATAGAAATATATTCTGAACTTGCGGTCAAAAAGAATAGAGTGAAAAGTGTTTTTTTCCACAATAAATGACGCCCTTATTAAAGATATTATGCCATTTTTGCACTTTCTCGTGGAAAAGGAGGGGAATTTCCCATGATCCGCACGGTAGAATTTTTTAAAATGTTTTCCATAAGTGTAGAAATATAATCTGAACATATTGTCAAAAGGAATAGCGTGACAAATAATTTTTCGACAATTAAAGACGTCCTTATAAAAGATATTTTGCTATTTTTGCACTTTTTCGTGAAAAGGGAGGGGAATTTCCGCATGATCCGCACGGTAGAATTTCTACAATTTTTTTCATAGGTATAGAAATATATTTTGCGCCTACTGCCAAAAGGAATAGCGTGACAAATATTTTGTTCGACAATTAATGACGTCCTTATTCAAGGTATTTTGCCATTTTTGCACTTTGTATTAGTAGGGAGGGGAATGTCCCTATAAACTGCACGGTAGAATTTCTTCAAATTTTTTTCATACGTGTAAAAATATAATACATTTTGAACATACTGTAAAAATTAATAGTGTGACAAATAATTTTTTCGCCAATCAATGACGCCCTTATTAAAGATATTATGCCATTTTTGCACTTTTTCGTGGAAAAGGAGGGGAATTTCCCCATGATCCGCACGGTAGAATTTTTTCAATTTTTTTTTCATAGATGTAGAAATATATTCTGAACATACTGTCAAAAGGAATAGCGTGACAAATGTTTTTTTCGACAATTAATGACGCCCTTATTAAAGATATTATGCTATTGTTGCACTTTTCCCTGAAAAAGGAGGGGAATTTCCCCATGATCCGCACGGTAGAATTTTTAAAAAAAATTTTTATAGGTAGAAATATATTCTGAACATACTGTCAAATTGAATTGCAAGACAAATATTTTTTTCGACAATCAATGACGCCCTTATTAAAGATATTTTGCCATTTTTGCACTTTTTCGTGGAAAGGGAGGGGAATTTCCCCATGATCCGCACGGTAGAATTTCTACAATTTTTTTCATAGGTATAGAAAGATATTCTGCGCCTCCTGTCAAAAGGAATAGCGTGACAAATATTTAGTTCGACAATTAATGACGTCCTTATTCAAGGTATTTTGCCATTTTTGCACTTTGTATTAGAAGGGAGGGGAATTTCCCTATAAACTGCACGGTAGAATTTCTTCAAATTTTTTTCATAGGTGTAAAATATAATATATTTTGAACATACTGTAAAAATTAATAGTGCGACAAATGATTTTTTCGCCAATCAATGACGTCCTTATTAGAGATATTTTGCAATTTTTTTTTCACTTTTTCATGAAAAAGGGAGAGTTTCCCCATGATCCACACGGTAGAATTTCTTTAAATTTTTTTCCCTCAGCTTACAAGTATGGTTTGAACACTAGTCAAAATAATCAAAAGTCAGTCAAAATAATATCGAAACAAATATTTCGCTATTCTAAATGAATATTTATGATTCGGCGAAGGCGGATATAGTAATTGAAAAATCGGTAACTGTCTGCTGGAAGTGTCCGGTAGCTTTATACAGGTAAGTTATTACACCCTGACTTGAGCAGTGAGTGGGGGGCATGAATTGACGAGCCGGACGAAACCGAGATCTTCAACCTGCGATGCCAACATGTTTAACCATTACCAGCTGTCGGATTAACCGTACGAAATCACGACCGCCTCAGCTGGACTTGAATTATTCCGCCAACGCGCCAATTTTCATTCAGTACCGATTACACAAACTAAACAAGAACATCTTCATGTCCCAAAGTATATTTCATATTCGCGCATATTTATTCTATTCCTACCTCTTTCTACTTGATATAAACTGTCACAACCCTGCTCGCCTGTTCAGCTTTCACAACACTGAAATGAGGAACTGAAACTGTGGTTGTAATACAGGTGATTCCCCGATTTCGTAATAATTATATAAAACATCTTTCATTTGCCGAACATGGTTTAATATGTTGGTAAAAAATTGTAAGACATCTGAAATGTATTCTTGGAACTACCTAATGGGCCTGGTGAATCGCTATCGGATTTTAAAACTATATCCATTGATGCGTGTCAATTACGAAAAAAAGATAACTTCGAACACTCATGTCACGAACATGTTCGTGACCCGTGTTTCGAAAATTAATTGAAAAACAAACGTTTATATAAGTTTTGCGTTCTATTTCGTTTCAATGAGTATCATGTAGGACAGTTCATTACAATCAAGTAGTACTTCGAGGCTTGAATACTTTGAGCAAATTTATTTTAAAAAATAAGTCAAAATTTGGACAGGGGTAAATGTGATTGGCGATCAATTGAAGCTGACCAATGACATTAGCGGTGCGCGACAAAAACTCAATATAAAAGAATAGCGTATTCGCAATATTATTAGAATGACCCGCGTTTGCTCACCATTGATTTCATGGTGAACGCATTCTAAATGTGCAATTTTATTGAGGTGACCAAATTTTGCTTAGAAAATAGAATATAGATTCCCAAATTCAAAAATAAAACTATTTTTTTAACAAGGTTGCACAAAATTACCAACGAAACCACCTTAGTATGTTTCGACGTTTATTATGATGGAAATTATTTGAGTTTTTCTTGAATGCATCGATATTCTTGATTGGTCAAGATACACGGATGCATCACAAGGTTCATTCGTCATCGATACATGAGGAAATAGAATCTTGACAACGTTTTTCTAAAATGAATTTAATTTGTATGAAGTATGGACAACAGATAAAGTGTTCTTGTTATGCCCATTCACTATAAGGTCATGTTCTCAACGGAGCACAAATTTGTGAACAAAGACTATGTTCTAGACTATGTTATGTTCGTCATACTATTCGTAGCAGCAAACGCCATTTTTCCAATTTTGATGTGTTGTTGTTATTGTTGTCCCACATCATAATTCACAAATTTTAACTCCACTCAACATAAAAATCTTCTGGCGGGAAGTCACTCAAGCGTGCAGTAGATATTCTTGCCATATTCTGTATTTTTTTAATACATTTCAAGTAATGTCATTTCCTTTTTTAAGTGGTGATAATAATAAAATCAGTATTGTTGAGGTTTTGATTGCCGTGCACTAAATTTGTGTTACTGACTAAACCTACTAAAAATTTAAACTGAGAAATAAAATTCTCAGGCTGTGAAATTTGGTTATTTTAAATATGAGATTACCGTATGTTGATAGGATATCTGTGGCATATTTGTGGCAACAGGAACGTTGTGTTCAGTATGGTGATTTACGCTAGTTTTCGGATTTGCTGATTTTTTCGATATTCAATTGCTACCGGTACTGGTTGAGGCATCATCAATGTCATCAAACGAAAATCCGGATTGGCATTGGATTTTATTTGGCACAAAAAAGGTACTGGTGGAGGCCTATTAGAATATTTGGGTCTCATGAAGTTTAGTACCATATATCCGATTATCATAAAAATTCCCATGTTGCAAGCGACTCATCCTAACCCGGGAGGCAATGCCACATGCTTGCAGCATCGGCGCCCCCTAATTAGGATGAGAATATTCTGCCAGTTTTCATTTTAGTGACATTCGGGATTATGGTACTAAACTTCACTGGTCCCGAATCTTTTTGAATAGAGACAGCGTTCTTTCCTGATACTACTTAGTTCCGTATTTCATATGTTTTCTAAATTGGACAGTTGGGTGTTCAATTAGCTTGTTTTTGTAATGTATTAAGGAAAAGAGTCAGAAATTATTATTTTGTAACCAGAATACAAAATAGGTACTGGAAAACCTGGTGAATTTGATGAAGCAGGTGACTTTAGTAAAATATATACGCTCAATATCAGACCAAGGTTACTCCAGCCCACAATTTCTCAGCCCACAATTCAGCGGTGGTCCACGAGTTAATCCTAACCATAAATGCTTGTGAGATGCATATTTCTGATACAGCATACTATACAAAGTTCAATAAATAATATAATGAAAGAAAAAAAACCCAATACTATCGGCAATTCGAGCCGGAATGCCCAAAGTGTGGGCTGGCGTAGCCGAATTGTGGGCTGGCGTACCCGAATTGTGGGCTGGCGTACCCGAATTGTGGGCTGGCGTAGCCGAATTGTGGGCTGGCGTAGCCGAATTGTGGGCTGGCGTAACCATCACTCATACGTTAAATTTACGAGTCTAATGATACTCTAAATACATTCCTGACTCATAAAACAAGCTGAACTACATAGATTGCAGGCAAAAATACATTATTACACTCAAATTCTGACACTGAATCTCCTCTTTCAAATTGTGGGCTGGGAAGCCATCGAAGAGTGAAAATATGATGCCAGATAATAGCGTACAAAATTTTTTTAAACGTGAGTAGCACACAAATTGAACGAAAAAATATCGAAATACAATTTCCAATATTTTGCATATTTACATAATACATTTTAACAACACAGAAAAATCTTGGAATTGAGCAAAAACATAAATATGCGTCTGCAAATAAAATTTGAATATACATGGTCCGGCATGGGGATAAACTCCAAAAGACAGCGCGAGAGCCGATACAATACCCCAAAATTCAAAGCAAATTTTCGGTTTTGAAAAAACATTTCCCACGTATTTCTTTATAATTTTTGAAAACTACATGGAAATGCCTTTCCATAAACATAAATATTATAATGCCTGAATAGGGGGAAAGATATGAAAAATAAAACGCAAAATAAACCGGAAAATCGTATTTTGTGGTCATCTGGACCGAAAATTCAAATTAAATTTTTGGTTTTGAAAAATTGTTTCCCACGAACTTCCTTATAATTTTTTGAAAACTACATAGAAATACCTTTCCATAAATATAAATATTATAATGCCTGAATAGGGGGAAAGATATGAAAAATAAAACGCAAAATAAACCGTAAAATCGTATTTTGTGGTCATCTGGACCGAAAATTCCAAGCAAATTTTTGGTTTTGAAAAATTATTTCCCACGTATTTCCTTATAATTTATAAAAACTACATAGAAATACCTTTCCATAAATATAAATATTATAATGCCTGAATAGGGGGAAAGATATGAAAAATAAAACGCAAAATAAACCGGAAAATCGTATTTTGTGGTCATCTGGACCGAAAATTCAAATTAAATTTTTGATTTTGAAAAATTGTTTCCCACGTACTTCCTTATAATTTTTGAAAACTACATAGAAATACCTTTCCATAAATATAAATATTATAATGCCTGAATAGGGGGAAAGATATGAAAAATAAAACGCAAAATAAACCGGAAAATCGTATTTTGTGGTCATCTGGACCGAAAATTCAAATCAAATTTTTGGTTTTGAAAAATTATTTCCCACGTATTTCCTTATGATTTTTGAAAACTACATGGAAATACTTTTCCATAAATATAAAAATTATATTGCCTGAATAGGGGGAAAGATATGAAAAATAAAACGCAAAATAAACCGGAAAATCGTATTTTGTGGTCATCTGGACCGAAAATTCAAATTAAATTTTTGGTTTTGAAAAATTGTTTCCCACGTATTTCCTTATAATTTATAAAAACTACATAGAAATACCTTTCCATAAATATAAATATTATAATGCCTGAATAGGGGGAAAGATATGAAAAATAAAACGCAACATAAACCGGAAAATCGTATTTTGTGGTCATCTGGACCGAAAATTCAAATTAAATTTTTGGTTTTGAAAAATTGTTTCCCACGTATTTCCTTATAACTTATAAAAACTACATAAAAATACCTTTCCATAAATATAAATATTATAATGCCTGAATAGGGGGAAAGATATGCAAAATAGGGCCCAAAAGAGACCCGAAAACCGTATTTTGTGGTCATATTGACCGAAAATCGTATTTTGTGGTCATTCGAACCGAAAATTCAAAGCAATTTCAGTTTTGAAAAATTATTTCCCACGTATTTCCTTATGATTTTTGAAAACTACATGGAAATACTTTTCCATAAATATAAAAATTATATTGCCTGAATAGGGGGAAAGATATGAAAAATAAAACGCAAAATAAACCGGAAAATCGTATTTTGTGGTCATCTGGACCGAAAATTCAAATTAAATTTTTGATTTTGAAAAATTGTTTCCCACGTACTTCCTTATAATTTTTGAAAACTACATAGAAATACCTTTCCATAAATATAAATATTATAATGCCTGAATAGGGGGGAAAGATATGAAAAATAAAACGCAAAATAAACCGGAAAATCGTATTTTGTGGTCATCTGGACCGAAAATTCAAATCAAATTTTTTGTTTTTGAAAAATTATTTCCCACGTATTTCCTTATGATTTTTGAAAACTACATGGAAATACTTTTCCATAAATATAAAAATTATATTGCCTGAATAGGGGGAAAGATATGAAAAATAAAACGCAAAATAAACCGGAAAATCGTATTTTGTGGTCATCTGGACCGAAAATTCAAATTAAATTTTTGGTTTTGAAAAATTGTTTCCCACGTATTTCCTTATAATTTATAAAAACTACATAGAAATACCTTTCCATAAATATAAATATTATAATGCCTGAATAGGGGGAAAGATATGAAAAATAAAACGCAAAAAATAAACCGGAAAATCGTATTTTTGTGGTCATCTGAACCGAAAATTCAAATTAAATTTTTTGGTTTTTAAAAAACATTTCCCACGTACTTCCTTATGATTTTTGTAAACTACATAGAAATACCTTTCCATAAATATAAATATTATAATGCCTGAATAGGGGGAAAGATATGCAAAATAGGGCCCAAAAGAGACCCGAAAACCGTATTTTGTGGTCATATTGACCGAAAATCGCATTTTGTGGTCATTCGAACCGAAAATTCAAAGCAATTTTCAGTTTTGAAAAATTATTTCCCACGTATTTCCTTATGATTTTTTGAAAACTACATGGAAATACTTTTTCCATAAATATAAAAATTATATTGCCTGAATAGGGGGAAAGATATGAAAAATAAAACGCAAAATAAACCGGAAAATCGTATTTTGTGGTCATCTGGACCGAAAATTCAAATTAAATTTTTTGGTTTTGAAAAATTGTTTCCCACGAACTTCCTTATAATTTTTGAAAACTACATAGAAATACCTTTCCATAAATATAAATATTATAATGCCTGAATAGGGGGAAAGATATGAAAAATAAAACGCAAAATAAACCGTAAAATCGTATTTTGTGGTCATCTGGACCGAAAATTCCAAGCAAATTTTTGGTTTTGAAAAATTATTTCCCACGTATTTCCTTATAATTTATAAAAACTACATAGAAATACCTTTCCATAAATATAAATATTATAATGCCTGAATAGGGGGAAAGATATGAAAAATAAAACGCAAAATAAACCGGAAAATCGTATTTTGTGGTCATCTGGACCGAAAATTCAAATTAAATTTTTGGTTTTGAAAAATTGTTTCCCACGTATTTCCTTATAATTTATAAAAACTACATAGAAATACCTTTCCATAAATATAAATATTATAATGCCTGAATAGGGGGAAAGATATGAAAAATAAAACGCAAAATAAACCGGAAAATCGTATTTTGTGGTCATCTGGACCGAAAATTCAAATTAAATTTTTGGTTTTGAAAAAATTGTTTCCCACGTATTTCCTTATAACTTATAAAAACTACATAAAAAAAATACCTTTCCATAAATATAAATATTATAATGCCTGAATAGGGGGAAAGATATGCAAAATAGGGCCCAAAAGAGACCCGAAAACCGTATTTTGTGGTCATATTGACCGAAAATCGCATTTTGTGGTCATTCGAACCGAAAATTCAAAGCAATTTCAGTTTTGAAAAATTATTTCCCACGTATTTCCTTATGATTTTTGAAAACTACATGGAAATACTTTTCCATAAATATAAAAATTATATTGCCTGAATAGGGGGAAAGATATGAAAAATAAAACGCAAAATAAACCGGAAAATCGTATTTTTTGTGGTCATCTGGACCGAAAATTCAAATTAAATTTTTGATTTTGAAAAATTGTTTCCCACGTACTTCCTTATAATTTTTTGAAAACTACATAGAAATACCTTTCCATAAATATAAATATTATAATGCCTGAATAGGGGGAAAGATATGAAAAATAAAACGCAAAATAAACCGGAAAATCGTATTTTGTGGTCATCTGGACCGAAAATTCAAATCAAATTTTTGGTTTTGAAAAATTATTTCCCACGTATTTCCTTATGATTTTTGAAAACTACATGGAAATACTTTTCCATAAATATAAAAATTATATTGCCTGAATAGGGGGAAAGATATGAAAAATAAAACGCAAAATAAACCGGAAAATCGTATTTTGTGGTCATCTGGACCGAAAATTCAAATTAAATTTTTGGTTTTGAAAAATTGTTTCCCACGTATTTCCTTATAATTTATAAAAACTACATAGAAATACCTTTCCATAAATATAAATATTATAATGCCTGAATAGGGGGAAAGATATGAAAAATAAAACGCAAAATAAACCGGAAAATCGTATTTTGTGGTCATCTGAACCGAAAATTCAAATTAAATTTTTGGTTTTTAAAAAACATTTCCCACGTACTTCCTTATGATTTTTGTAAACTACATAGAAATACCTTTCCATAAATATAAATATCATAATGCCTGAATAGGGGGAAAGATATGCAAAATAGGGCCCAAAAGAGACCCGAAAACCGTATTTTGTGGTCATATTGACCGAAAATCGCATTTTGTGGTCATTCGAACCGAAAATTCAAAGCAATTTCAGTTTTGAAAAATTATTTCCCACGTATTTCCTTATGATTTTTGAAAACTACATGGAAATACTTTTCCATAAATATAAAAATTATATTGCCTGAATAGGGGGAAAGATATGAAAAATAAAACGCAAAATAAACCGGAAAATCGTATTTTGTGGTCATCTGGACCGAAAATTCAAATTAAATTTTTGGTTTTGAAAAATTGTTTCCCACGAACTTCCTTATAATTTTTGAAAACTACATAGAAATACCTTTCCATAAATATAAATATTATAATGCCTGAATAGGGGGAAAGATATGAAAAATAAAACGCAAAATAAACCGTAAAATCGTATTTTGTGGTCATCTGGACCGAAAATTCCAAGCAAATTTTTGGTTTTGAAAAATTATTTCCCACGTATTTCCTTATAATTTATAAAAACTACATAGAAATACCTTTCCATAAATATAAATATTATAATGCCTGAATAGGGGGAAAGATATGAAAAATAAAACGCAAAATAAACCGGAAAATCGTATTTTGTGGTCATCTGGACCAAAAATTCAAATCAAATTTTTGGTTTTGAAAAATCCTTTCCCACGTACTTCCTTATGATTTTTGAAAACTACATAAAAATACCTTTCCATAAATATAAATATTATAATGCCTGAATAGGGGGAAAGATATGCAAAATAGGGCCCAAAAGAGACCCGAAAACCGTATTTTGTGGTCATATTGACCGAAAATCGCATTTTGTGGTCATTCGAACCGAAAATTCAAAGCAATTTCAGTTTTGAAAAATTATTTCCCACGTATTTCCTTATGATTTTTGAAAACTACATGGAAATACTTTTCCATAAATATAAAAATTATATTGCCTGAATAGGGGGAAAGATATGAAAAATAAAACGCAAAATAAACCGGAAAATCGTATTTTGTGGTCATCTGGACCGAAAATTCAAATCAAATTTTTGGTTTTGAAAAATTATTTCCCACGTATTTCCTTATGATTTTTGAAAACTACATGGAAATACTTTTCCATAAATATAAATATTTTAATGCCTGAATAGGGGGAAAGATATGAAAAATAAAACGCAAAATAAACCGGAAAATCGTATTTTGTGGTCATTTGAACCGAAAATTCAAATTAAATTTTTGGTTTTAAAAAGTCATTTCCCACGTACTTCCTTATGATTTTTGAAAACTACATAGAAATACCTTTCCATAAATATAAATATTATAATGCCTGAATAGGGGGAAAGATATGAAAAATAAAACGCAAAATAAACCGGAAAATCGTATTTTGTGGTCATCTGGACCGAAAATTCCAAGCAAATTTTTGGTTTTGAAAAATTATTTCCCACGTATTTCCTTATAATTTATAAAAACTACATAGAAATACCTTTCCATAAATATAAATATTATAATGCCTGAATAGGGGGAAAGATATGAAAAATAAAACGCAAAATAAACTGGAAAATCGTATTTTGTTGTCATCTGGACCGAAAATTCCAAGCAAATTTTTGGTTTTGAAAAAACATTTCCCACGTATTTGCTTGTGATTTTTACAAAGAATAGGCGAAAATGTAGCAAAAATCAAACTTTTGGGATGCTCTTAATGAATTGTACAAATGCTTCTTTTATTCTTATTCTGTGGAACAAATAGCGGATCTCAAAATATATTTAAAGAACAATAATTTTTGTCAACAGTCAAATTATTCATTCTTATTGACATCTTATCTTATGGCAGCATAATTCTCACTTTCAAGAACCTAATATGGTGGAACACATAAGCTTGTAAAAATTTCACTTAAATAATCATTCAAAATTACTATTTTTCTTTTTTATTTTTATGCGTTCTCCATACACGGACTATTTTTCAGAGAAGCTTTGGCACTTTTTCTCGGGTCTACGGCGCGGAAAACCAGCGGTTGTGGACGATCTCCAACATTGTGAGGTCCGGCTCCCAGTTGACACAAAAATTGGCACTCTATACCCGCAAAATTTTCTGTGTTTATTTGTCATAAGGGATAAAAAATTACATTGAAACCCTATTATGATGAATATTTTGTCTGAAAGTAAAGAAAAGGCGATAGGTCGGAGGCGGTAGCACATTTTACATTCAAGAGCTGTCAGAATTATTCTGAAAATGCCTTCTTACTAATATTCTGGAATGAAGTGTAGATATTTTCAGTATAGGAAGAAGGATTTGCCCCAGGTTTCGGGCCTGCGTGAAAGGGGAGTAAAATGAAACAGAGGATCTTGAGTGGTATATGGTTCTATTTATATTCATTGCCTACAATTATCCCTACGTTTAAAAAATAGATCCTGTTTACTCTTTACATTTTATTTATTGATCAGCAAATACATATCAAATAACAACAAGCTCATGAACGGAAAATAAAGGTATTTGCAATAAGATATTTTTCATTATTTCGTCCAAATGCAACATCTTTTATATCCATGCCTTCATTTGGCGCAGATGTCAATACAATGCTATAGTAGGATCGGCCTTGTATGTAAATTATAAAATTTGCACCTAATTTAAACTTCGGATAAACACGATATCCAGATATTTCAAAATAGCACAAAAGAATTCAGCGTCAATTAAAAATTGAAATACGACAGATAATTTCGTTATATGACCATTTGATCTCTCTATTGCAGTATTTCCATTACCCAACACCTCTCTTACCAAATCTCTCCATCACACCGGCATGGAATATAAGAAATTTAGAATATTCAATATCGTCACTATTTTTTTAGAAAAATTAAACTTATTGCACCATAATCAAACTAATTAAATTCACTCTTGATGATGTGGGTCTTCGAGATCGGAATTGACCTGGGTATTCAAAGAAAAATAGAACTGATTACGATGATGTCTGTATCCATGTTTGATGCAAATGTAAATTAGTTGGAGCACTTTCCAAATTCAGGAAATAAGTCATCATTTAGTGGGAAATATGCGATAAAAGTTCTGCACTTTTAAGGACAAATTTTACTATTGGATGGAATGGAATGAACAAACGAAATTATGTATCAAATTTGATTGCGCGGTGTAGACGTTTTATTTTTATGAGATTATAAAGTTTGAAGATGAACGCTCTTCATTCTGCAGCATAATATATAGTAACTATTAAATCCAAAATTATGAAAGTAAGATAAGTAGGACTCACCTGATATTTCAAAAGAAATAATACTGAACATTCAATAATAAAACATCAAAATGTAGCAAAACGTAACGGGTCGCTACTTACCTCTTTCTGGTGTGTATGGTGGAAGGTTTATCGAGTTATCATTTAAAAAACCTATTCGTCAAAAACACTATTGAATATAAAATTATTAATATACAGAATATGCAATTAAAAAGGTAAGGAAAGTTAAATAAAGGAAAGGAAGGGAGGGGACGAAAACGCAAATAAATGATTACGCCAAGATTTATTCATGTTTTTTTAGTGCAGATATCGCATCGCCACGACTTTTCTAAATCCTCTATAGCCTCGGCCGAAACGACCACAGGGACGCATTCTTCGTGGTACCAACTGTAGCAGTGAGTGCATTCTACCATGAGTTTAATATTCGAATACGCGAGTTTGCAATGGCAGAACACTGGAATAGTCAACGGATATCGCGAAATAGGTCTGCGGCGAATGGTCTTATAAAACCTGGAAAACTTACACGCGTCTATCATAGATACGACATCATTCCGTAATTTAGCTTCAGAAAATGAAATATGTTCCGGCCGATCTCTAAAACACAAGGCGATACAATAAGCAATAGCGAAAACACCGCAATGGGGACCGGATACTTGTTGTTGAACTTTGGGGAATTCGACGCGAATGTTATTTCCGCTTGGGTACAGCAATTTAGATAAGTTGTACTTGTCAATATCGTCGTAAGAGTCTTGGCATAGAAGGCTATCATACACGAATACCGTATCAGGTTCTGTACAAAATATATTGGAAACCGCCACCCAATGCTGACTAAATTCGTTGCGAGTGTGAACGTGAATTATTTGGACAAATGGCTTCCGTGGTATATACGCTGGTCCCGACCGCACATCATATTTCACTGTACTCTGGAAGCCATCGATATCTGGAAATTGAGTGGCTAAAATAAGAGAACACTTATCAATTTGATCATTGACAAGTCCTTCTCGGGGGTTTCTTAAATTCTGCCGCATTTGTTGGGTATAATGAACCTGCCGACGTAGATTGTGTTTTTCTATTTTTAGGCGGTGTACTAATGCGGACGGGAGAATTTTTTTGGTAATACAGATATCATCAACTACCCGTACGTGCTGTCGACATTCTACCTCTCTTTCTTTTTTCGATTTGACTGGCGTCGATTGTCTTGGAAATGGTGGTGGTGACAGCGACGTAGCCCCAACGTTTGCTGGGATTCGTTCGATTTGTTTCTCATCCGCGATTCTATTTTTTGTTGGGCTAGACTGCGATAGCGTGATATACATAGGAACACTTAATGAAAGTTCTGAGCATGGGTCCTTTACTTTAATACTTGATAGATCTTTAAGTGCCTTTTTTGGCGTTTGAAAGTATTTGCCTATAGACGTGTCCCCACCAAAATCTCGTTTTGCTTTCTTCGACCAATTTTCGACCTCTTCGTGTGGTGACATATGCAGTTTTCTCTTTCGGCTTCTCAAAACCCGATTGTCATTAAATTCGCGGATTAGCGCCGAATGTAAATTGTCGTAAACCGTTGCGATTTCATCGAGACGGGTGTATTTTCGGTTTCTAAGGCGTGTTCTTTTCAATTCTTGTTGACTTTTTTCCATAATTCCTTGCGTACGGTTATGTTTTGTCAAGTTTTGCTCAACAGAGCGTTCTAATTTGCTATATGTTTTCGCCACTTTTGTGTAAAACATCGGATTTTCCGTGGCGACCGAGATTACCTATCAGAAGACTGCTCCACAAAGGGATTTTAAGGAAATAATATTTTCGAAGCGAGAGCAGAAGTTTTGGGGTTGTAACAAGGATTCAATTGGCCAACCCCGTTATTTTTTAATTGTGGAACCAGCCTCTTTAATAATTTCCGATATATCTTTTTCAAAGGGATTAGAATTGGGTAACCATTCATCTATTTCATCATCGTTTTCTTCCAGCGCAGAAAAATTATCCGTGCTGTCACGATTGATTTTTGATTTCAAATATTCCCAGCTTGTCTGTGCCAATTTTAGATCCTTAGACAACAGAATTATACAAAAATGATATACAATTTTTTTTTTATCTCGTCGTAGTCACCAGATGAGACTATAAGACCTAAAACGAACATAGCCTCACTTTTCCAGCTCAGTTGCGTGCAGAGTTTGCTGAAATTTTTCATAACATGGCTGGCGCATAAACGCAAAAATGGTTTTTGAAACATTTCCTCCGTAGCATTTCCTGAAACAACTTGGTGGCAACGATTTATGTATTCTGTTGACCCCTCCCGCATAAAGGCCTGTAAAACCGCATTGATTAAAGCTATACTTCCATCGCACACAATTAAACGACCCGAAGGATTTGCGTAGCAACGACTCTGATCTCTGCGAAAACGCGTGATAAAATCGGTTATTGACGCCGTATGATGTTCATTTGTTACATATGAAGCTACCGCTAAAGGGGACTTTCCCTCAACTGGATGACGAACCACTATCTCGTAAATGTAAAATGGCTTCTTATTTTCAAAGGACTTCAATATACTACCCGTCGCATCTATATATATTATGTCCTTATTCCCAATTTCTTGCACAATGTCAATGGTATCCTGGGGACCACATCATAATACCAGCGGGCAATTGCGATACTTGTTGCAAAGTTCCACGAATTTTTTTTTCTGAATTCAAATCATTTTCTAATTGTATTTTCTTTATTACCTCCAAAGATTGCCATTGATTTGATCCCAAATTTGGTATTTTTCTTGCTTCCAAACGAGCTTTTTTTAAGACACTGACGGATGGTGCATTGTCTCTATTGCCAGATTGATAAACGTCAGTGGGTATTTTGTTCAAGTTGTCTAAATAGTTTTCGCGCGGTTTAATATTCTTTAACATTTCCTGAGCGTTTTGGCGACGTTTCTCCTTTAAGGTGGGCGGAAACCAAAATATTTTTGTTGTGCGCAATTTCCCCGTCGTATTTAACGTACATCGTTCTGCGATCTTTTCGGTACGACGTGATACTGAATTGCCGACCGCATCCCGTAAAGCGACAGTATCCTGTGCAGTGAAAAACCCGCGAACCGCGTTTATTGTTGAATGTGTGGCGACGAAATGCAAATGAGCAATACGGATTGGATTGTTTTATACCTTCCCTCATTTTATCTCCCCAGTCTTTGTAATTAATTGCTCGGTTTACCACTGATTTTGAAATACAGTCCCAATCCTTTTCCGAAATGATAAACTGAGCGCTAGTTTCCATATTTTCGCCTGGTTTCCAAGTATCACAACTGATTCGATAAGATTTTTTCCTACCCTGTGGCGTAAAATCACTGTCGTCAGAATCGGATTGGTTCGTGTTGGATTGTGGTCTGAACGAGTGCGCAGAGCTATCGCTTTCAGAACCGGATTTTAGGCTTTCAGCGATATTTCTTTTTGATTTGTTTATTAGCTCGGTTTGGCTGGGTTCTAAGTCTTTTGGTTCTGGGGTACTTGGTTCCGCGCAATTTGCGTGAGACAAATCATCAGCCAAACAGTCCGAATCTTCCACTATTTGCCTATCTGAATGCGAATCTGTTTTGTTTTGCGGATCACATTCCGAATCCGTAGAATGTTCTTCGTAGAATTTACGGGCGATATTGCAAGTTTTTTTGTAATCAGTACCTTCAAATTGTAATGAAGTATCTGAAAGACATTCTTGAGTTTGAATACTCGGGGCTACATTAGAATTTTCCGACAAAGATTTCGCATCGTAGCCTTTTTTGCCAGATTGAGTTGGCGATTCGATCGGGTTTTTGGTATTGCGCGACGTGGTATGATTATGCTTTGAAGCGGAAAAACGGCTGCTATATTTGTACTTATATTTGCATCTATATTTATACTTGGGGCATTCATAACGCAGATATTTACATTCATATTTCGCATTTTTTTTTTATTTTCATACGCGTCAACACTACGTTGAGTGTTGTCATCTGGAACAGACGCGCAAATGGACGTATCACATGGAGTCCTAGCTATTTCAGAACGACTATTTTCTCCGTTACTATGGCGCTGTGGAGTGGTTGTATCGGAATTAATTTTCGATCTTAACCGGAGTATGTCAGCGTTATTATCACTGTAAAACGTTTTTAATTCTCTGATTTTTTGAGATGTTTCTAATTTAGATATTTTTTTCGTATATATTTTTGACATTAATTGGCGCCATGACTCGTAACAATCACAGTTAAAATTCGGTATCATTAAAGACGCCTCCACAAATAAATCAACCGTAATTACCCTTTTTTGTTGACCTCTTCCGCCCCCCCATTGATGAATTGCTTTTTGAGATTCCACAATCTGCTTCGGTAACCTGGAGCAAAATATCATAACGCATTGTTTTCAGTAAACTAGTATAATTTTCAAAACTATGCGACGTAAGGTTTGAAACTTTATGTTCGGATAGTATACGCATTCAGAATCTTGAAAAGAACAGAAAAAATTTTTAAAATTTTCCACAACAAATTACGACGCTATAAGGGCGCCTCAACAAAATATACTTCTTACAAAATGACGTATTTATTGTACATCAAGATAAAATGGCTAAATATCGTGACAGAAACGCAAAAATAGCTTTGCTGGGCGCGACTGCCTGGCGGTTAAACATGTTGGCGTCGCTGGTTCAAGATTTCGGGTTCGTGTACCGGCGAGTCCGGCTCGTTAACCCATGCTCATCACTCAACCCAAGGTGTATTAACTTGGGTAGGCTGAGCCGAACAGGAAAAGATCCCATCTTTCCATAATTCGAACTCTGCCCATCTATAAGTTGTCGCTAGTACAAGGCCATGGGCAGGGTGATCCACTACAAGAAGTGGCTATAGAAATGGTATTTCGTGGATTAAATTCGCTAAATAATTGTAACATCTAGCGCCGAGATAGTGCGTATAAATATATTCACCAACCTCCGATTCCAAGTCTGCATTAGAGTGTTGTTGTTTCCCAATCGTTTCCCACGTGATGTTGGAGCATCAATTCCACGTTTGGAGCCTTCTTCATTTCTCTTCAAAACCTCACCTATGTGTAAAAAAGGATTATCAATATTCGAATGACTGGGCTTAGATATTACCTGTCTACTACTATTCCTCTTCGGAGTTGGAACAGAGTCTGCAAAACGTTCTTCGTTTCCCACCACTTTCTTCGTAGTGCTTTTAGTCTTCTTATTCTTTTTTCTGTTTAAGCTTCCTTCTGGAACAAAAATATCAACTGGTTCAGTTTTAAGCCTAGTTACCTCCATTCTGGGTCTACTCTTCGACGACTTCGTTCGCTCTTTCGTATCTCTCTTGCTTCTTATGTTCCTGGTCTTTTCTTTCGGTGGAAATGCCGACGTTTTTCCTGCTTCAAAAGAAATATCGTTCGAATTAGATATGGGCCTATTTACCTGAACTGTAGGCGTATTCTTCATACCACTTCTTCCGAGTTCTGCATCTCCATTTTTCTTCCTTCTTGATTGCCGGCTCTTCTTCTGACGCCTCGACAAAACAGTCTCGCCTTTTCTCGTCTGCGATGCTACATATTCCACGGAGAAACCTTATAGAAGAAAAACTATCATTATTTTCGCTTACCCTTGACGTTGTATCTTTGTTCTTCTTTTTTCTTTTCTTTTCGCGGCTCTCTTTTTCCTTCACCTGACTCTCTTGAGATGTATCTGGAAAGAAAGATCCGAAAATGATTTTGTTTTTTCCACTTGTCGATATACTTGCCATGATGTCGATCATTGAGCTCTCCAAACGATGCATGTATCTCTGTAGTCCTACGTCTGAAAGGTGAAGTCTATCACTCCAATACTCTGCGTTGCTGCCGACATCCAAATCCAGAAGAGGCAGAGATTCAGCAGATGCTATCCTCGAGAGGAAAGCATTGGCTCTATGGACGAGAGTGTGACGTCCAGCCTGGGGCAAAATCTTCGCCAACAAAATCTAAAATAACAAAGAAAAAGATTTTACTAATAAAAACGCCGTACATTCGGTGGTTTGATTCACGATACAATTTAATTGTGATTTAAGTGAATAGATCAATGTTAGGAAATTCTTTTTGGAGGAGAAATGTTAAAACACTAGTTGAGTGAGCTGGATCGAACCAAGATTGAGGAGTGGAATAAATCTATTCCCATATTGTTTGACAATCAATATTGTTTTCCGTATTTTTGAAAGCCCTACATAATAATAATATTGGGAAGCGCAAAGTGCTTGTTAGTGTTTTAGGCCGTTAAAGTTCACACAATTGCCTAGTCTCAGAGGCCACTTAAAAAAAGAGCTACTAAAATATGTAGTACCACTGCACTCTAAGCAGAAAACATCCAGAACGGAACCGAACCGTCAAGGTAAAATGCAGTGAGAGGTATCTGCCCTGTGCGATTATAATACCATCTACCAGTTCTTTGCCTCCTTTCAGTCGTTTTCTACGACATTCAGAAAAAAGGTAAGGGATTTTCTAAATACTAACAAAATACTATCAAAATACTTTGGTTATAAAAGATTAGTTATTACCTTGGATCCCAGATAAACGTTCTTACACTCTTTGAGCAGAGTCTCGATGCACCTCTGGAGGTGAGAAGGGAAATCCTTCTCACTTCCACGGTAGTTGGCGATGTCGTTCGTCCCAAGAGCAATTACGAGGTAATCGACCCTTGGGAAAGGCGTGGTTTTCCTCAATTCCAATGCACCATGCGACATCTGCCCACCCGGCAAGCAGATGGCAGAAAATGCGAATGGGCACGAAAGAGAGGGAACGACTACCTGTAACAAAATGCCAATTCATTTTATAAATTAAAAATTATATCACTCTACGAAGTCATTGAAACACGTATTTCGAAGATCTATCATGACAAAATCTTGGCTTCGCCGCGGCGGATACACCAAAGAGTAATAAGTTTTTTACTATTTTAGAAGCAAGGTCATCTATTAGGTAACAGCACGGATGTCTGCAATATATCATATGGGATGAATACACGCGAGAGCATTGCTGGACACCTCGTGCACAGTTACGGCTACTCCAACGAGCATGTCCACGCACTAGAAAAATTTGTAGAAGCAAGTTTCCTAAACCTTGATCCCCGGCTTTCCTCTCCCACATAGTAACAGTGGAATTCTATCCTATCATTTGAAAAGCAGGTTATGGTTCAAGCTAATCTGGGCAAAATGGAAACGATGCATTGGCCATCTTTGTTGGTAAAGAGTAGACCAGATCGTGGCCACATATACCACTGTGCACACTGAAATATGAGCAGAATGAAACAGAAGCGCAAACCAGTTTCAAAACCTTAATGAAATTAAAAAATAACATTTAAACTTGTCAAAACCAAGAGCAATACGTACACAATTCCATGTTGTGTGGTTAAAAGCATAATTAAAGTATTATATTTTTTGGCAGTATGTGTTCTTTAATGTGCCCCACCGAAATTTATAATATAACTGTTTTCGACAGGTATCCTCGGATAATACGCTTCTTTTTGAAAAAACTGTTGCGTGACACCTAACTTCACAAAAATTTAGGCTCTACGAATAGCTTTGCATCGGGCGATCGATTTTTGGTATAAACTGTAATGCTTTCGTTTAGAGAAAACGTAAAAAATTTTCAAACTTGGTCACGGTACTTACTGCAAGAATCGAAGTGTACAGAATGACAAAGAAAATGAATAAGACAAAGACCAAATAAATTACAAGAATTCTTACTAGGAAAGAGCCTCTGCATTGCCAAATGAAAGAAAACTGTCACTTTTTTCACTGTGCACAGTGGTGCACCTTACCTTCGCCTAAGCCTATTTTTTTTATTTTGATTTTTTTTTTGATGATCCTTCCGAGGCTATCTTATCATACAAAAATCAAAATCCTAGCGGTTTAGGTACCCATATTACCACCTTGATCTCATTTTAAAATAATCATTCATGAATCCACTTACCCGAGGAAGCACAAGATTCCTGGAATTGCTGTCTGACAGAAGCAGCAGTCGAGGCCTTCCGTCAAGTTCCGCCTTCAGATATGCCGTCTGTTTCCCAGAAACCCCTCTCAGGTACGTGATTGGACGAGTTCGAAATCCCTTCATCGTTATACCTAAAACTCAAAACAGATTATGGAATACTATGGCTTAGATTACCTGATTTTTGGATTGGTTTTGAAGTTATTTGAGTTGTCTTTTGGCAATGAAGCAAGTTGACGTAAGCACGTTCGTATGAGTCACTGGCACCGAAACACCGAGGTAGATAGATGCAAATGGATCGACTAATGTACGCGAAGGTATTTATATCTCTCCAGCACGCGTTCAAAATTGCGCAATGTTGATGGTGAGGAGTCAGGTTTGATGCTCCCGGATTCATTAACATGATTATTCAGAAGTAATGTGAAATTTTAACGGTCATTACGAAATCAAATCTAAGATATATTTTCTTATATGTTTTTCTCCTTTCAGGAAAAAAATTATATGTTTTGGTGACATTATTTTTATGTGTGTTTCTCATTTTTTTTTTCTTGTGTTCGTGGAAGAAGCCGTAAAGGCAGCGCTTAACTTGTCATACTTCCCAACGGGGAGAGTTTTATTTATTCGATCACGGTATGGTGTTTCCAATCACCCTTCTATTTCACACGTCGAGTTTTATTGTATTGATTGAATGTTCAATACTTTTTTTGCTTCGTTTGTTAATGGTTGTATGACGAATGAACTAATATTGCGTGACCCACTGTGCGCCGGGAAGGCCTTCTGTCGGGATCTTAAGGTACGATGGAACACGGGGCACAGTGGGAAAAGTGACATATATTTTTTTTTCAATTGGAAATGCAAAGGTGCTTTACTGGTAGGAGTAGTAGGCTTTTGTACAGTACTTTTTCTCTACACACAAGCATTACAGTTTTATACCAAGAAATAGCTTGCCGGGGGCATAACTGTCTTTAAAGGCTACTTTTTGGTAATCTTATGTGATCCAAGAGCTCTTTACAAAATTTCAAACAGTGGCGTATTTTTTGAGACTACCTGCGGGGAACGGAACCACAAAATGCGATTTTCGGTCCAGATGACCACAAAATTCGATTTTCGGGCCTATTTTCCGCCCTATTTTGCATATCTTTCCCCTATTCAGGCGATATAATATTTATATTTATGGAAAGGTATTTCCATGTAGTTTTTATAAATTATAAGGAAATACGTGGGAAATAATTTTTCAAAAACCAAAAATTTGATTTGAATTTTTGGTCCAGATGACCACAAAATACGATTTTCCGGTTTATTTTGCGTTTTATTTTTCATATCTTTCCCCCTATTCAGGCAATATAATTTTTATATTTATGGAAAAGTATTTCCATGTAGTTTTCAAAAATCATAAGGAAATACGTGGGAAATAATTTTTCAAAACTGAAATTGCTTTGAATTTTCGGTTCGAATGACCACAAAATGCGATTTTCGGTCAATATGACCACAAAATACGGTTTTCGGGTCTCTTTTGGGCCCTATTTTGCATATCTTTCCCCCTATTCAGGCATTATAATATTTATATTTATGGAAAGGTATTTTCATGTAGTTTTCAAAAATCATAAGGAAGTACGTGGGAAATGACTTTTCAAAACCAAAAATTTAATTTGAATTTTCGGTTCAGATGACCACAAAATACGATTTTCCGGTTTATTTTGCGTTTTCTTTTTCATATCTTTCCCCCTATTCAGGCAATATAATTTTTATATTTATGGAAAAGTATTTCCATGTAGTTTTCAAAAATTATAAGGAAGTACGTGGGAAATGACTTTTCAAAACCAAAAATTTAATTTGAATTTTCGGTCCAGATGACCACAAAATACGATTTTCCGGTTTATTTTGCGTTTTATTTTTCATATCTTTCCCCCTATTCAGGCAATATAATTTTTATATTTATGGAAAAGTATTTCCATGTAGTTTTCAAAAATCATAAGGAAATACGTGGGAAATAATTTTTCAAAACTGAAATTGCTTTGAATTTTCGGTTCGAATGACCACAAAATGCGATTTTCGGTCAATATGACCACAAAATACGGTTTTCGGGTCTCTTTTGGGCCCTATTTTGCATATCTTTCCCCCTATTCAGGCATTATAATATTTATATTTATGGAAAGGTATTTTTATGTAGTTTTCAAAAATCATAAGGAAGTACGTGGGAAAGGATTTTTCAAAACCAAAAATTTGATTTGAATTTTTGGTCCAGATGACCACAAAATACGATTTTCCGGTTTATTTTGCGTTTTATTTTTCATATCTTTCCCCCTATTCAGGCATTATAATATTTATATTTATGGAAAGGTAGTTCTATGTAGTTTTTATAAATTATAAGGAAATACGTGGGAAATAATTTTTCAAAACCAAAAATTTGCTTGGAATTTTCGGTCCAGATGACCACAAAATACGATTTTACGGTTTATTTTGCGTTTTATTTTTCATATCTTCCCCCTATTCAGGCATTATAATATTTATATTTATGGAAAGGTATTTCTATGTAGTTTTCAAAAATTATAAGGAAGTTCGTGGGAAACAATTTTTCAAAACCAAAAATTTAATTTGAATTTTCGGTCCAGATGACCACAAAATACGATTTTCCGGTTTATTTTGCGTTTTATTTTTCATATCTTTCCCCCTATTCAGGCATTATAATATTTATGTTTATGGAAAGGCATTTCCATGTAGTTTTCACAAATTATAAAGAAATACGTGGGAAATGTTTTTTCAAAACCGAAAATTTGCTTTGAATTTTGGGGTATTGTATCGGCTCTCGCGCTGTCTTTTGGAGTTTATCCCCATGCCGGACCATGTATATTCAAATTTTATTTGCAGACACATATTTATGTTTTTGCTCAATTCCAAGATTTTTCTGTGTTGTTAAAATGTATTATGTAAATATGCAAAATATTGGAAATTGTATTTCGATATTTTTTCGTTCAATTTGTGTGCTACTCACGTTTAAAAAAATTTTGTACGCTATCATCTGGCATCATATTTTCACTCTTCGATGGCTTCCCAGCCCACAATTTGAAAGAGGAGATTCAGTGTCAGAATTTGAGTGTAATAATGTATTTTTGCCTGCAATCTATGTAGTTCAGCTTGTTTTATGAGTCAGGAATATATTTAGAGTATCATTAGACTCGTAAATTTAACGTATGAGTGATGGTTACGCCAGCCCACAATTCGGCTACGCCAGCCCACAATTCGGCTACGCCAGCCCACAATTCGGGTACGCCAGCCCACAATTCGGGTACGCCAGCCCACAATTCGGCTACGCCAGCCCACACTTTGGGCATTCCGGCTCGAATTGCCGATAGTATTGGGTTTTTTTTCTTTCATTATATTATTTATTGAACTTTGTATAGTATGCTGTATCAGAAATATGCATCTCACAAGCATTTATGGTTAGGATTAACTCGTGGACCACCGCTGAATTGTGGGCTGAGAAATTGTGGGCTGGAGTAACCTTGGTCAATATCAGTGCTTTCACTTTTCTCAATTTAGTTTCCCAACTCTGGCTTGTCACTGGCTTTTTCAATTCACAGCATTTAAGACGAATCCCAGTTGTACAGCTTTATGCAATATAGCCCATCATTAAGAGTCATACCAGTATGAAAATAATCCTCTTTATCAGTGGTATGAAAATCTTAAAAGGGGGCATGAAAAATATTGAAATTTTTTTGTAACAAAACTCTCGTACAATTACAATTGTTAATGAACAAAAAGTCAAAGTTAGACGGAATTGATCGATGGCTAAAAAGTAATAAATTGTCTTTAAATTATTCTAAAACAAAATTCATGGTATTCGGAAACGGGCAAAATAATAATGATAAAGATTTTCAGATATGTATTGGCAGTATAAAAATAGAAAAATAGAGTCAAAACTATTAAATACTTAGGTGTTATATTGGATGACAAACTCTCATGGTCTAGATTTAACACACTTTAAGTTATACATAATAGTCTAATTTATTCTCATTTACATTATGGAATCCTTAGCTGGGGTTCTGCTAATAAAACTACCCTTAAGCCATTAAATGTGCTGCATAATAAAATTATGAGGTGCTTGTTTTTTGCGGAGTCGACGAATAGTCTAACATCTGGGCTTTACCATCAGTGTGAAGTGTTATAACTCAATGATATTTATTTCTACGAGATAGCCGAGTTTATGTATGGATTTGAAAATAACTTGTTACCACTGATTTTCGAAATTTTTTTACAAAAATTCAGATGTTCACAATTATGCTACCCGTAGTACTTTAAACAGAGTATATTACACTCCTTAAGTTGCCACACAAATTTCAAAAAAGTCCCTTAAATCAGAAGGCATTGAAATCTGGTCACAGATATCTTCTGATTTAAAGAACTTCAACTTTGGAGGGTTCAGTTGTCGCCTGAAAGACAGAATAATCGGTTGTTACGAACATTGAATTCAACACTAATTTGGTTGTCACAGTGTTTATATGCACCGTGATTAGGTTTTTGTTTATCTCTGTTATTATTAATCTGTTCTATATTGTATGCTATCACTGTAATCATACCTGCCTGGCTGGGCGAGCCAGGATCTTATTCTGTGGCAAAATTTCAGTTGTTTTCAAGTTGGTACATTATTGTGATATCTGATATCTATTGCCCTATTAGTCGGTATTGAGATTGATAAAAATCTCTTTCGGGGCTGTAAATGGTATATATCCTAATTAATTCGTCTCAAATCTAAAATAGTGATTGACAATACTCATAAATTGATGAGCTAGCCATATACATTATGTAAAATATATACCTAATTTCTTGATTTTAGACCACATAAGTCTAGGTTTCAAATTGATCCACATGTTAGATTAACCATTGCAGATGAAGTATCGAATTTATTTTATAAAATGCCGCAATATTTAATTCGTTTTTGATCTAAAGTTAACACTACTGTTCCTCCGTCCTATTAAATACTGCATAGGATGGAGGAACATATCCTAAGGCATACCGTAGTAATTTATGTTCTACTATTTTGCATAATATTTTCGTTCTTTCTGGAATAAGTTATGTAGACTTTATCTGCACCTTAATGTCAACCATGTTATGCTTACACCCCCCTTATCTCACATTGTAAATGTTTTTTTGTTTATTTTATAGTTTAGAATGCACACACTGTTTTTTTTTGTTTGTTTATTTTTAAACCAAACCCACCTTATGCCTTAGCCAATTAAAGGTGACACAGCTCGATAGCCTTGTCAGGTTCCCTGTGCCTCCTCCATCTGTGACTTAAGTGATCTATCTGATAATTTCATCATTATTTACTTATTGTACTTATGTTTTTTCACATGTTGGGAATAAACTCTACTACTGTACCGGTACTAAAGGCGCGCAAGTATTTTTTGACCAAAATAAATATACTCGTAACGTTTGACGAGGTTTGATGCGTTCCCATAGCTTAGTCTATAAAAGCTTCAGGGCTGACCTGCACATTCCTAGCCGTCTAATCGTCCGAATCCTGTACATGGTTAATCATCCAGCTGTATGATTCTGGATTGGTGATAAATGTCAGCTCTACGCACATTCCCATTGCTTTATGCCAATTGAGCTCACTGGTCACTGGGGCTGTCCAAGGTATTCGATTCGTGATTTGAAATCAAAATATTATAAAAAGTAAAGATTTTCAGAAAATCGATGTAAATTTTAATGTCATTAACAATTTCTTGACAAAATGTTTTTGTTCATTTATTATAATACTTCTGGTTCAAATGTTAGAATTTGGCCACTTCTACTGGGCACCTGTCAAAGTACGTACTCCTGTAAATATCCTTCTATGTTTCCAGTTATATTTCACAATATGTCCCAAGGTGTTGTTACAAATTATTTTGCCAAGAAACGTCGTGGAGGTTATATCCAGCCATCAAAACGTTTGAAACTATCGAATGATGGATCAACTGAACTTCCAATAATCGTACAACCAGAGAAGTTCGTCCAGGAAGTACGACAAACCCGACGACAAAGTACAAGAAAGAAATCTGTCACTTCAGCACAGACTCGCCGCAACACAAAAGCTTCAAAGAAAAAGGAAATTACTCCCCTATCACTTGATGGTATGACAGATTTTTTTAATTGTTCTAACTTTAATTGGAAATGGGGCTGTCTAAAACATTCGATTTGTGAATTTATAATTCCATTTGTCAAGCAATTCCAAAATGGAATTAAAAAACTCTGCAATGTGATAACTTTGCTATATCATGTGTATCACCTTATGTGTCGAAATTAGAAGTGGAAATGAATTATTCGAATTAGTCGTGAATCGTTCATAGGAACAAAAACTCGCTGAAAAAGTGGAATTTTTAACAACTGAATGCAATTGGTTTTGGTCAAACTGGGTTCCCGTACAACCACAAATTTTGCCACAGCCTTTGCACACATCGCGTTAATGTCCGAATATATATATAAAAAATAAACTTGACAATTCGTCATGGAGCAAAGTATAAGTCTATATAGAGACAGTTTTGGAGGAAAAGTAACAATTCCTACTTCGTGGAATACGGTAGTATTCTAGAAAACCTGACTACTCAAATGTAGCATCAATATTCTTAAGCTTGAATACTTTCACATTCATTATTGTGTGTATTTTTTTTACAGAATACTTCAGTCAAAACCTTGATGGGGAATCCAATGATAATCTAACTCTACGACTCTCACCCACACCGTCTGACAGCGGGAGTTCCACATGCAGCGTTATTTCAACTAGGAGTTCGTCCAGAGAAGTTATCACAGCTGCAAATGATGATCATGATACGCCTGCCACTCCTTCAAAGAGGCAGAAGGTAAAACCAATGTAGAACTGAGCGGCGTTAGTTATTTGACCAATATACCAATGGTAAATTGCCAGCATTACCTAAGATTTAGCTATTGCTCTGTTTCAAAGAGCTGCTTGAGGCCATGATGGAAAAAATCAGTTGTATACCGTGAAATCAGTGTCGGGAAGACTCGAGTCACCTTTTTTAATGACTTGACTTGAATCGTCTTGGCTAAATAACTTGACTCGTACTCATCTTGACAAAATTCAAACGTGACTTAACTTGGCACTTGATATAAGTTTAGTCCGAGTCTGCGATCACCTTTGAAAAATTACCTTTGAAATCCGTGTTCCTCCACCCAATATTGATCGTATGATGATTCTAAGGGTAAATATAAATGAGTGGCAAATTCTTTTGACTTGTGACTCGAATTTAGACTCGACTATACTTGCTTCTTGAAGGTACAGTGATTCTCGACTTGACTAGAGACTTTAATAAGACTTGGACTGTACTTGCAACTTGTGTGTACTTCGACTTGACTTGAGACCCGTAGTGAAGTGGGTCGTTCTCAACACTGGATGAAATCTCTCTAAATACAGGGGAGGGGCATTTCTCTAAATCTGTGTGAAAGAGCTAAATGCTTGTTTTTTCATCATTACTTGGTGCCATATTCATAATATTGCGTCCAAGTTTTCTACACCCAGTTCAGTTTGGAATATTTTCCACTCAGACTGTAGTTGCTCGTACTGCATCTTGCAACAGCTTGTTGCCGTGGTCGTTCATTGCTACCTTCCTCGCTTAGATTGAAATTTTATTAGAAAAAGCACTATTTTGCTCTGAAGGTACAGATTTGAATATCACTGTAAAAGTTGTTTCTTTCAACTTTAACAACATCATTGTAGATTAATTATTAAAATTTACTTTTGGCAGAAGAAAGATGAAACGGAACTGACTTTAAGAGAGAAGCGAGGGCGTGCAACACCGCGTAAAGATATTGGATACGAATTCAAAGTTCCAGAAAAGACTGAATTGAAAGAACTTAAACCTGACACAGATTTCTCATCAACAAGACCAAAAAGAAGAACAGCTCGGAAGAAATTGATCTCTGCAGGAAGTGAAGGTAGTGTGATGCCCAGTGTGATGGATACTTGCTTTTCTCTGGGTGTCTGGGATGCTCATGTCATTTTCTTCGGGTTATCCAAAAGATTTTAAAACTCCATGTACGATTTGGTTGTTACTCAAAAAGGAAACCTTTCAGCTTAATCTCAAGAGATATCTCATGGAATAATGCTCATTTGCTAAATGTTTACGGTGATACACTTTTTCTTTTAGTTCATACGAAGCATATAAGTCTGTGTCAGTCAAATCTTTTGTTGGTACTTTGTGTGATATTTGTCACCATTTAGGCTTTTTGCAGCAAAATTCTGGCATCTGAGCAGAGCGGCAATCCAAAGATTAACGCAATATGGTATTGCAAATCGATTTGAAGAAAATTTATCAACTGAGCAATGTTTCATGATACCAGTACCTATATCTGTTGTTAAAAAGATTATATTGCCTCCTTTTGAGTGTCTGGTAGCAACTAAACAATATATAAACGTTTGAAATCATCTATACTTCTATGAAATATTGATAACTTTTGAATCTAAAATCTAATCGAATATTCGAACCGCAATCTTTTAATGTATCAAAGTGACTTTTTCATAGCAGTATTGATGATTTTGGGTCTTCTTTAGTTTGGTTGTTGCTAAACCCTCAAACAAGAGTCATTTTAAGTTAACATTTGTCATGAAATATTGGTCGTTTTCTATATTTCTTCTGAAGGCAACCATTTGCTTCAGGTGTTGTGAGTAGCAGAATTGACTTCCCAACGGGCAATAATCCACAGTAAAAGTTTTATTTCGGATGTTTTCCACTTGGAGTTGTCCCGGTTGAAGTTGCTGGGACGACATTTTTTATTATTTTTTTATTTAAAGTCACTTCTTTGAGCGGATCACTTTGTCCAAGGCCCTGTAACAGCGGCCGCTTTTCCTTTTCGGCTTAGCATACCCAAGTTATTACACCCTAGGGTGAGTGGTGGGCATGGATAAGCGAGCCGGACCTGCCGGGGCTCGAACCTGAGATTCTTAACCTGCAATACCAACATGTTTGGCCATCGCGCCCACAAACAGTTGTATCTCTCTTCAATTTGGGTGTTCGGAGTGAACTTAAATAAAAAAAATTGTATTAAATATTTTTTATAAATGAATAAATAACAAACAAGAACAAAATTTTTGATTGTTTTCGAAAATTCGATAAAATTTTTAAATCTTTGTTTATGATTTGCTTAATCGTGGCATCACAGGTTGAAAAAATCTCGGGTTTGAGTCCCAGCAAGTCCTGCTCGCTTATCCATGCCCACCACTCACACTCCAGCGTATAATATCTTGGTTAGGCTAACGCGAACAGGAAAAAGATCATCATCATCTTTCCAGTAATTGTAACCCTGTCTGTCTATAAGCGGCCGCTGTTACAGGGCCTTTCTCAGGGTGATCCACTCTTTAAGAAGTGGCTATAAAAGAATAATCAATAAAATTTATTTTTGTTATTCAAATTTTAACTTATTTTAACACTTTTACATTTTACCCAGAGCAAACAAAAGAAAACGCTGTATCACAAGAATCAAATCCTACGTTGCCGTCATCCAAACAATCCAGTTCAATCTCAGATGAATCATTGAAAAAAACTAAAACTGGGAAGAATTCTGAGACAAAACAATCAGAAACAACTGATAATTCGATAGAAAATCAAAGATCCATGAGAAAGTCAAGGTCTCGTAAAAATGCAACATCCGAAGTCATGGAAAAAGTAAATTCCATGAAAAAGACAAAGAAATTGGCAGAAAAGTTACTAGCAAAGAAAAAAGTGAGTGCAATACGTGTATTTAAAAGTGGCAGAAAACCAGCTACATAATGAAACAGCTGTAGGTGGTATTGTCATCATCCAGGGCAGATCTACTTACTGCGCGTTATTATGGCAAGATTATTGGTTGTTGAAAATGTGGAATTATCAATATTACAATTGTGAAAAAAACACTATTTGCTGAACAGCTGTGGCAAAGTGCATTATGTGAATCGGCCCCCGAATGATGGTAAAACTATCTACCTCTTTTTTGTTCCCTTTTAGTTGTCTCTTACGACCCACTGGGAGTATCTTAGGACTATTCTAAAGCTCGTACCTACAAGGCTCAATTTCCAATGTATCTACAGGGCACAGAGTATTTCCAGTATATATATATTAGTGAGGCGCGATGGCCTAGCGGTTAAACATGTTGGCATCGCAGGTTGAAGATCCCGGGTTCAAGCCCCGGCAAGTCCGGCTCGCTTATCCATGCCCACCACTCAACCCAGGGTGTAATAACTTGGGTAGGCTAAACCGGACAGGAAAAGATGATATCTTTCCAGTAATTGTAACCGTGTTCATCTATAAGTGGCCGCTATTACAGGGCCTTGGACAGGGTGATCCACTCTAAGAAGTAGCCATGAAAAAAAAAAAATTTGCTGATATTTGACTTTATTTCGACAAAATAAAATTTTGTATTCAACATGATTTTACTGCAAAATGAATCAATTTAAGAATAATCAAAATGTGTAATTTCTTTTACTTAGAATTCTAGAATATTTGACTATTCTGATAAAGACCTCGTAGTTTCCATTCTTATAAACTTCATAATCTATTTTATCAGGATTCGCCAGAAACCTTGAAAGAAACTTTGAAGAATTCCAGCAATTTGAAGGATTTACTGGAAACTCTGCTTAAAATCCGAGAGCAGAAGAAAAAACAACAAGAAAAGGAGAAAGCGAAGAAAATTCAGAAGAAGAAAGTGGAGAAAGACCCACGAAAGGAGAGCGTGATTGCGCAAAAACGTGAATTCGCGTACGAAACATTACACAGTCTTGCACAAGAGGTTCCGAAGGGTTTACCATTACCTTTTAAATACAAGGTGGGTTTTTATATAGCCACTTCTTGGAGTGGAACACCCTGGCCAAGGCCCTCTACAGGCAGCCACTTGTAAACGAACAGAGTTAGAATTGCTGGAAAGATATGATCGTTTCCTGTTCGGCTAAGCTTACCCATGTTATTACACTCTGGGTTTAGTGGTGGGCATGGATTAACGAGCCATACTCGCCGGGACTCGAACCCGAGATTTTGAACCTTCGATGTCAAATTTATTTTTTTTTTTTTCATTATTTCTGAATTAATATATTTGACTGTGGAATCCTGATTATACTAACCCGAATTGAAAAGTCTACTGAAACCACTACTATTCAAAGAACTGCAGAAATGAGAGCTGAGGAATCCTCAAACCTGATACTTGTTTACAGACGGGAGTTTTCAAGCCATATGCAATCTATCAGACTCTGGTTCTAAGCAGGTCTTTGACGTTCTGAGTCTGTAAAATTCTCCCAGACTGCAATTCTCGTTATAACAATTTGCTCCTAACGAATAAAATGCTGTCAGAGAAGAGTTGAAGAGTGAAATAGTTTCAATAATCATTTTCTACTTGAAATTATTTTTTAATTTTACTTCATACTCCACAGCCCTTCAGATCCATCAATTCTAAGAATGTCTTTTTTCATACAGATTCTGGCTGAGATGTTCAGATGCGCTGATACTGTTGTAGGAATGTTATTTAATCGGCAACAAGCGACAACGTGGTCGACACTGCAAAAATCTGTCAAGGATATGATACGAAAGTAAGCAAGCTTTGATTGTCTTATACTGAGGTTTTTGAAGCTTTTCTGTCTATCCCAAGAAAATAACATTATTATTTTAGACACCCAAAAAAATACAAGATTCTGTCACCCTGATATCAGCTACTCTACTATGGACACTTGGGTTCCATCAGAAGAAAATTAGGTTGAATGTCAATATTTCACATTATATCTCTCGCTAGCAGAATAAGGCACCCCTCACCGATCTTAATTATAACGATTTAGGTTGGGATCTCTTCCTCTTAAAGTGCGGTTGCTGGTTCTACATTTTGTAGTAGAGCGTTGGTTTATTTCGGGACCTCTCTCTGGGGTTTCTCTAATGTGTATGTATTTAATTGAATCCTAATTTTTTTTTAGAAATTTTGAGCTTGAACACTTGAAACAGATCAAATCGGTGTTTCCTTCAGCGTACGAATACAGACAGGAGAAGGGGATCATGAGTTATAATGATCACATAAGACCTTCAGATTATCAGCTGACGATTGAACCTGTACTGGAAGAAAAAGGTTGGTAAAGTGTGACAGAATTTTGTTTTTATCATTAACGTTCTGCTATTGCATAGCAGCATTGAGGCTTTTGAATTTTCTACAGTTCGGTTGCCACCAGACATTCTTTGGGATTATGATATGCTCATATTAACCAGGAGCAGGATTGCGTAATCTTATTTTCATAGCAGTATTGATGATTTTGAACCTTTTTGTACGGTTGTTTATACCAGACACTAGAAAAGAGACATTTTTAAATTTTCAAGTCACAGATGATCATGAAATATTGTTCATTTGCAATATTTTCTCCGGGTCTCTGAGTGGCAGAGTTGCTGGCATTCTGTCAATCTGGTTTCAATTATGGATAGTTTGTGACTCCATTTCACTCCCGATGACTGATTCAGACCATTTGAATAGGTATTTCTTAGATTATGTATGTTTCAACGTTTTTTGATTATTTACGGATTTTAAATTTTGTTACTGAAATTTTGAATTACTGCTAATGGCAAAAACTACATGAAATCGACTTGTAAATCTTGTTTTTTTTTTCAATTCTACTGAACAATAAGTTGAACTTTTGAGCTCCTGCAACTGACCTTTTCCTAAGGCGATTTTCATTAATAAAAAAAACCTTCCATCGCAACCTGACGTCCTCTGAATTTAAATTTAGCTATTTCGAAGGCCTTTCACTTCATTTTTATTCTACTTTTGTGTAAATTTTGAACTAATATTACCTTTTCCTCGTTTCCAGGACAAAGCTGCAGAAATTCTTGAAATCTTCGAAACATTGATCGAGACCGAAGTCAGTTTCATTTCACCATATGTAAAAGATCTAGTGTTATTTTCTCTGCAGGTGAGTTCCAGGACCGACCAGTTTGGTTCTTTTACGTGTTCAATTTTGATTTGATACCCTATGAGTGTGGGCTTAGTACATGTTGGGGTTAGTAGGCGACTAAAAAGAAACAACAAAGTGTTGGATTGTTTTACCATCACCCAGGGCAGATACTACTTAAAGCAATTTACCATGGTTAATCAGTTTTATCTGAAAAATTTTTGGCCGAGAGCGCACCCACTTTTGTCACATCTTGTAGCAATTATGGCCAGAGGAGAAGAATCTTGTTTTTTTTCTAGATGTCTGAAGCTTCAAACTCACCAGCAAGAGCGCCGTCCAGCACTCCTCTTGCACATAATCATCATCATGCAAAGCTCATTCCCAACGCTTTACCGACTGAGCTACCCCGGCACCCTGTCTCGTAGATGCAGTGTCTCCTTTTTTATAACCACTCTTGGGAATGAGGGACCTGACCAAGGCCTAGCGGTCACAGGGTTAGTGTTGTTGCAACTTGTTGGAAAATATGATCTCTCTGATCCGACCTAGCTGCCCATATTATTATACCCCAGTTGTATGGTGGGCATGGATTAATGAACTGAACTCGACGGGACTTGAACCGGAGACCTTCAACCTTCAATGCCAACATGATAAACACTAGGCCATTGCAGACTGTCATGCTGCTTTTTTTTATTGATTACAGATTGCAGCAAAATCAGACTTGGAAGATACAACCAGAGTTCGGGCTTTGTCACTACTAAGATGGATAATCAAGTTAAAGAAGAAGGTAAGTTATTTATTTTCATCGGCAAAAATTGGCATCGTAATATGAGTGATCTTTATTCGATTCGTTTCAAATTGGCAGAATTGCCATTCAGACACCCGAAAAAAATGTTTCCATTCGGAAGGAAACTTGGCGAACGGGCAATATTTCATGACATATCTATGGCTGGAAGATTAAATGTCTCTTCTTGAGTGTCTGGTAGTAACCAAACTGTATCAAAAGTTTTAAAATCATCATTACTGGTATGAAATAGCAGTGTTAATGGCTTTGAAGCTTACTTGTTCTTTCGAAAAAATGATTTCGCGCATTTCGGACACTTGAAGAAAGGCAAGATTCTTCCATCTTTGTCTGTTTTTGGTGCTGCTTGGAGTGAATTTCTCTAAAGAATGTGGTTTCTTTTTTCAGGCAGTCATCAAATTGTCATTAATCGAACCGATATTGGACAATATATTTCCTATTATAACTTCGGTCGAGAACGACGATGAGATCAATTTTGCATCTGATGATGCGGAATCGGAATATCCTATTTCTTCTGCTGTATATGTGAGTATATATTAAGATTTTGAATTTGGTTTGGTTGGTGCAAATTTGGTTGATACGAGACATTTAAAAAAACACCCTATTATCTTCTAGCAAGATATTTATGAAGAAATATTCTCTTTTTTCTTCTGCTGAAAGTCATTTTCTTTGGGTGTCTGAGTAGCAGTGTTAGTCTACCATGCATTGGAAATGAAATAATGAGGATTTAAAGCCTCAAGTTCGACAAGATGGTAGTGATCTGCAATTTGCTTAGTTGAGTCCTATTCACTGCTTTACTCTCCTGAAGGATAAAAATGAAAAAACGAGATTGAATTCGTGGAAACTTAGAAAATCCTTGTTAATTGATCTTTTAATTTTCAGATCATTGATGAACTGGCACTGCATTTGCCTCCTGAGAGATTGTTTAAAGCAATTGTAAGTATTGTTGTTTTATTATAATTGAATGTATCGCACTTAAAACAAAGCTCTATATTAGCACAGACTAGAGCTGAGCATATCGGTAGGACGTTAAATACCGGCATTGAGTTTTCCAAAATACTGTTTACCGTTATTTTTTTGCAATGTCGGTCTGCCGTGATACCGGTATTTTGTGGCATACTTCCTAAAATGGTTACAAGTTGTTGCGTTATCGCGTCAAGGAGCATAAAAAACGGGTCTTGACATACCAGGAATGTTGGCATTTTACTTACATCTGTTGGCAAACTATTGAACTTCTGAAACAACAACCCGCCTGCATTTAGATGTATGCTCCTGCTTTTTTCACTAGGTCGCGCCTCTCGTGTCTCTCTAAGACAACACGATAGCGTGTTTTCGACAGCAGAAAATGGCTTGTCATACAGATAGATCATAAAATATTGCCCAGTTTCTAAACTTTCTTCTGATTGCCTTTCTCTTCAGGTGTCTTAAAAGCATTGTAGCTGGCATCCTGCAGGTCTGACCCAAATATTTTTTGTTCATTAATTAACATGATTTTCTTTCTTTTATTCAGATGCCGAGGCTAGAAATTTTAATGTCAAGCAATGAACCGCACCATGTAAGGGGGCTCGTATTAACACTAGCTTGCCTTGCCGAGGGAACTTCAGAATATATTAAGAATAAGTAAGTATGCAATATTTATAGATCTCATTTTTTCTGAGGGTTTTGAGTGAAAGGTCAGAGCAGGGTTACAGAATCACGGTTTTCTTTTTTTTCATGTTTCAAATTTTCTTGGGATGGACAAAAAGCGCGTAATCTGTTTTCTTCGGGTGTCTGATATTTTGCCACCATGGGTCAGAAATTTTTCCTTTTTGTTTATTATATCAAGTTGAATTGTTCCTTTTACTCTGTGTAGGTGAGGGCTTTAGAAGTGGTATATGGTTTTACCGTTGCCCAGGGCAGATACCACTCACTGCACTTTATATATTGATATTTTACTTTCATTTGGAAAGTAAAAATAATCAAATTAATTTTTCTCTTAACATACCTTAATATTTTTTCAGTCACCTGAAGCCTTTTCTGGAAATCGTATGTCGAGCCTCGTTGAGTGAAAACCAAGGAGTCAGATCCGCTTCATTATTTGCCATCGGACAATTTTCTGAACATTTACAGGTAAATGGGTATTTATGTTAAAGATGATCTCATCTTAAGTTACGACCTGTCGCGCAGATACCAGTTTCGAATCTGGGTGGAATATTCGAGCTTATCATATTTTTCCTGTTCATGGACTTGGTCGGTGGAGGAAGGTGTAAGTAGGGCTTTCGGGAACCACCGTGCGCCTTCGGGGCGCCCAGCTGACATCTGGCATATAATCATCCTCCCCTAGAAGATTCGAACTTGCGTCTTAATCAGAGATGCATATCTCCAAGCGTATTGTCATTGCTTTACCGATTGAGCTAACTGGGTAGAATAGTCTAGAATTCTGATCAAGGAACAGGATTGGAATTGCTGGAAAGATATGATCTTTTTCTATTCAGCTCTGCCTACCCAAGTTATTTCACCCTGGGTTGAGTGGTGGGCTTGGATTAACAAACTGGACTCGTCGGGACTCGAACCTCAGATCTTCAACCTGCGACGCCAACATGTTTAATCATTTATCCATGTTTTCTCAAACTATTTCATTTTTGAGGGAAAATTGCAAAGACAGCTTTGTTTGTTTATTATAAGACTAGGGTGGTGCGCTGAGATTGCTATGCACAGGTTGGGCACATGAGAGGTCGTATTTCATATGGTTAAGCTGTATATTCGACCTTCCCCTTCCGCAGGGTAAAAATGATATTCTATCCCAATTTGTGATTTCCAAAAAAAATTATTCAATCCTATCTCATTTCAGCCTGATATCAGTAAATTCTCTGCAGAAGTGATGCCGTTACTTTTCGAAATTTTGAAGAAAACCTCTGAATCGAACAAAGGAATCACAAGGGCTTATTACGCAGTGGAAAATTTTGTTGAAAATTTAGGTGAGTGGATTTTTGGGTGACATGGTCGTTTATTCGAAAGCGATCAGTTTCAGCAAGCATGGTTGTTGGTAATGTTCCATCATCAGCATCGACGTGTAAGATGTGACCAAGGTCACTGCACTTCACCATAGCAGTTTCATTTGGAATGTTTTTCGTAGAGTTCAGTTGCTGTTATTATATTGATGGTTTTGAAGCTTTTTTGTCCATCAGAAGGAAATGACATTATCATTCCAGACACCTGAAGAAACACAATATTTTATCATCGGTATTATCAGTCTCAAATACCCTTTTTTTTATCCACTCAAAGTTTATATGTGAGTATATGTCACCGATGGATTGTGCTGCATTATGTATTTTCCCAGTGAGCGCCAAAACCCGAAAAACACTAACTAGTAAAAGTCGTTTTTTATTGCAATTGACTCTGAGCAAGGCCGTAAGCATTGCCTAAAAGGAACTAACTAACACGCTGAACCACTATAGTTAAGTGTAGTGAGTGGTATCTGCCACACGCAGGAAATACATTAGGACTATTCTAAAGCTTCTTCCTACAGGGCTTAGATATTAATTATCTTTTGGATTTATGTTTCAAAATTACCTCGTATTTTTTGTTGGTATTTGCGTTATAAGACTACCAGTACTGTCTATTTCTTTAAGACAATGACATCCTTCCGTACCTTGATCGATTGATGAGTCATCTTCTAACGACGTTGCAAACTTGTGAGAAAATCCATACAAGGGAGCTGGTGGTCAGCGCAATAGGGGCTGTCGGTAAGTTTTTTTTTTTACAGCCACCTCTTGGGAGTGGATCACCCTGATCAATGCACTGTACAAGCGGCCACTTATGGACAAACAGGGTTATAGTTGTTGGAAAGATATGATCTTCCGGTTCTGCTTGGCCTACCCAAGTTATTACTCCCTGGGTTGAGCGGTAGGCATGGATTAACGAGCCAGACATGCCAGGACTTGAACCCGAGATACTAAATCTGATGCCAATATGTTAACCACTAGGCCATCGTGCCCGCTGAGTAAACTAAGTAATGGAATAGAGATTTGTACTTTTGAGGGTGTTGCCTTGCGCATAATCGCCCTTGAGCGCTTACATAATTGCACTAATATCATTCTCATAATTCCGTAATAATTACGAGACGCATTCTGTCACCCTGGATTGGTCATGGTTTCCAGTCTCTATCCCTGTTCCCTTATAAGTGATCTCTCCCATATCTGATCAGGAACTTGTCAAGAGTGACCAACAGATCCTCAAATAGATTGCGTGATCTTTCAAAGGTACATACTTGACAAATCATGTTGAGGCTTGAAGGTACAGGCTTAGGAATAGTCCTAACATATTTCCTGCCTGTCGTAAGTGACTACCAAGAGAAGACAAAGAAGTGGTAGATGGTTTTAGCATCACCCGGGGCAGATATCATTCAATGTACTTTACCATAGAAGTTCTGTTTTATTTGGGATGTTTTAGAGTGCAATTGCTGGCTGCCTTGCTCCGTGTGATCCACCCAACTAGGTGATTATATAATAAAAATAAATGTTTTTGAATAACAGTTTCACTATCGCCCAGGGCAGATACCACTGCTGCATTTTTTTTTACTAGGGTGTACTTTCTGGTGCTTAGTTGTAACTCTCCGCCATATAAGTGCCCTTTACTTGGTTACTTTCAGGTGTTGCTTCAAGAATTCATTAATGAAAAATATTAATAATTTCAGCCAACTCAGCCAAAGAGAACCTCTTGCCATACCTGGGAGAGATTTTATCACAACTAAGAGTTTGCTTACCGACCATGAATCAGCAAAACGAACAAACAACGACACAGCAAAATGAAGAAGCTGAAAATTTATCATTGCTACATATGCAAACATTGGGTGGGTTTTATATCATGATTTTGCTGCACGGTAGAGCAATTTTCAGAATATTCTGAATTTTTAGTTAGATTCATTTTCGAATCAAATATGAAATTGTAAAAGCTGCAATATACGCTTGCGTGGATTATGTTTTCTCTTTGTTAGATTTGAACGTCTGTCAAGATTTGTGCTTTGCAGATTTGTGAGTGCAGTTCTTAAACGAGCAGATATGTATTGCCGTTTTTGTTCTGTTACTCGGTAGGAGAAAAAGGTGACCAAAAGGAAGCAAGGAAGTGTTGGGAAGTTTTAACATTGCACAGGGCAGATACCACCCATTGCGCTTTTACCTCCAGCGGTTCAGTCACTGTACAGATGCTGCTATTAAATTTTGTAGTAGGTCTTTGCTATTAAGTGGCCGTTTGTTGGTTCCTTTCAGGCGCTAGTTCTGGCCTTGCTCTGTGCTTTTCGATCAGAAAAAAAAAATTTAAAATTTTAAAAATATGTTTCATTTTATTCTCACATTTCATGCAACACAAGGACAAAATGAAAAATAAATGTTAAAAATTATTATATAAATTCGAAGACAATTTATTGCCATCGAATCGGATTCAGAGAGACTTTATTTTCCAGTATGCAATTAATAATGTTTACAATTATACCTGGTTACGAGATTTATCTTGCTTCTTGCTGAGGTTATCAAGCAACATCCCAATGGCTATGGCTTACAGTGTCTTGCCCAGGGGCACCCCGCATGTATTGCTCTTTGAAGGCTTTTTTCGTTCATCGTTCTTGATTAGGTGTTACGCTTTCATAACGTTACCGAGGCCCACTTCAAAAAAATATTATTCCATTTCAGACACACTGGGAGTGCTCGCTCGTACTGTTGGTAAAAACAATTTCATCCCGTTAGCAGAAGATTGTCTGAAACTTGGAATGAATTTAATGGAGAATGAAAGTAATGACCCTGACATGAGGAGATCAGCGTAAGTAGATATATAGAGAATCGCAGAAGGCAAAAATATAAACATTTTTCAATTTGGATGCTAGGAAGGCCGCATAATAATTCAACTATAGGATAGGATATACAATTTTATTTTATCATGCGGCAGAGGAAAGCTGAGAATACAGCTTAATCATGTGGTGAACCACTGCCTCTTGCAGATACCAGTTCCAAATGGTGGTGAAATATTTTGGCTTGTCATATTTCTCATTTTTCCTGTTCGTGGACTTGCTTGGTTGGGGGAAGCCGTAAGCAGTGCTTTCGTGCATCGGCGAGGCCGCCAGCAGACCTCTCTCATATGATAATCATCCCACACAGGAACTTGCATTTTGACGATCAGAGATGCGTATTCTCATATCTTTTTTCTGATGTGAGATGTCCAGCAGACCTAGTCAGTTAGAATCATCGCTAACAGGATTCGAACCCACGACGCTAGTGATGCATAACTCTAAATTTATTCCCAACTCCTGTTCTGACTGAGCTCACCAGGCATTCTTTAATTCTTTGCAATTTGGACGGTTTTTAGTCGGCCTCTTCGGGAACTGCTTCCAGCTTCACTTAAAAAAATTAAATACAAAGAACCTTGCAGCCGCAAGATGAAACTCTTCTTTTTTCCAACGTCACATCAGCGGTTTTTTAAAAAAATCATTTTTATCACAGATACGGTTTATTCTCTGCCATCGCTACAATTGTGGAAGATAAAATGTCTCCTTTCCTGAACGTGATCGTTAAACACATGTTGGATTCATTGAGATCCACAGAAGGGGTGATGGTAAGTAAAGTTCTGGGGTCGCATGTAAGAATTTCTGTCTGCGTTTTCAAACATGCAAGGATACTATCGGTGAAAGTGTTAGGAATACACTTTGAGCTTCGTATCTCTGATGTTTCTAAGTTCAAATCCCCCAAGTTAGGATTGCTGGCTTTCACTGTGGTTCATGTAACTGCTGTAATGGTTTCCTCCACCAACCCTGTCCCAGACCAGCTACTTCGACACCCGAAGAAAAGGTGTTACAACAGAAGAAAATTTGGTAAATGGTCAATATTCCATGATATATCTGTGCTTAGAAGATTTCTAATCTTTCTTTGAGTGTCTGGTTTTAACCAAGTTATATAAAAAGTTCAAATTTATCAATACTGCTATGGAATGACTCCTATTAAGAATATATTCATACCCTCTCAGACACAAACATGCGTGGAAGAATGCCTAGTACCCTGAAATCATTTGCACCTGCCTTTGCAATACTTTTGCCAAAACTGTTTTTAAAAAACTGATTTAAACTGAATGGCATTGGTAATGAAAATGATTTAATGAAGCTCGATCATAATATTTTTAACCATAGATACCAATATTTCCACCTCCCAGGCTCACTACACAGAGGAATCGAACGGCGGAGCATCGTCAAAAGATTTCTCGTTCTTGGATGACAATAACCAAGAGACAGATCTGACAACAGAAGCAGATTCACAGGTTTGTTTGATTTAACTTTCATCTACATATCTGAATAAATCACTCTGAGCAAGGCGATATATACAATTAGTTTTGTACAGGGATGTAAGTTTCACATTTTCCAATCTAATTGATATTATGATGTTGTAATAGGTGGCGCAGGCTAAAATATTTAATTTTTTTAATATTTTTTAATAAAGATACAAATTCGAGCAGTGAGATTTGGATTGATTTCGATTCATGTCCTGTTCGGATGATTCGAATACGCACTTTTTTAAACCAAAGTTATTAATATATATTTCCCAAAGATTTTGAAATTTTACATATATGTTAAATATTCGGAATATTTGTACCAGTCGCCACTTATAGAAGGACAGGGTTGAAATGGAAGTTATTACATGGCATGGATTAACGAGCCGGACTCGCCGGGACTCGAACCCGAGATTTTCAATCTGCGAGGCCAATTCCACTAGATTATTACTTGCAAAGGAGGAAATAGCTTTGCTGTGTATTGAGATTTTCAATGAACTTCTTTGATAAAAATAGAATTCGAAAAGATTTCTATATTTTTCATTGGAATATGTTACATGCAAAGTCGGACGTAGCAGCCAAAAAGAACCGACTAATGAGCACTTATATTGTAAATAGCTGCCTCAAATGTAGTACCAGCGTCCACACTCTTTGGTGTAATAACTTGGTTAGAATCAAAAAGATGATGCCTTTTCAATAACGCTAAGTGGCCACTGGTAGAGGCTCCTGTTCAGAGTCAGAGTCGTCAAACGAAAGCTTATATAAAAAAATCCCAAGATATACTAAAGTGCATTATGTGGTATCTGCCCTGAGCGATGGTAAAGCCATCTGCCTCCACTTAAACTTTCCTTTTAATGAGGGGGTTATTCTCACTGGATATCTGAGGAGTCTGTAGATCCAACTGGTACAAAGAAGTACATATTTCTTGATCTTAGGATGACGATGATGACGACATTGAAGGCTTCTCGGTTGGTAATTCTTACATGGACGAGAAATCGGATGCTTGCGAAGCTATCGGAGAAAATTGCAAAATATACAAAAACAGAATTTATTCCGTACTTGCAATTAGCATTTGAAGAGGTCAGTTTATCTTATCGAAGTGCAGCGAATAGTATCTGCCCTGGATGGTCATGAAAACCACATTTCTATGTTTTTTGACACACAGGAAAATATACCAATTCCAAAGTCTGAACCTGCATCATCACACAGACAAGTCAAATTTTCGAATACACTCAAAAATAAATATATTTTATTACGTAAAGTTTGGACTTTGAGGATCTATATTTGAATTCATAGATTTAAAAAAAAATAGTCTTTTTTTTATTGCATGATTCATAACATTTTGGAGAAAAGTAGAAAAAAAAGAATATACTATTGGTTGAGTTGCTAACTACTTATCCCTCTTCTATGCCTTTGGGTAAGGGGATCCGAATCATAGGTTTGTCAAAATAAACCATATCTATGATTTTACCGATCAAACCAAATGGGCTTTTGGTTTTTGATTGTTCTGTTTCATGTCATTCAGATATTTTTCATGTTCAGGTATTTCATCTTGTGGATTTCCCGCATTCTGATGTGCGGAAAGCAGCTATAGCAGCCAGCGGAGAACTGACGATGTGTGCGCATAAGTTAAAGAATGAACATTGTGAGTTTAAGTCATATGATCCCGGGCACTAATATGTAAGGGTGTGAAACTGCCATAATATTAACAAAATAAACATCTGAATAAAATTTTATTATTGATCCATGACGTCACAACGTAGCCAATCACATGATGTCAATTTAGTTGGGCCGCATGCTCAGCTTTCCTCTTTCACAGAATAAAAACGAAGGAATGGGATTGAAGACGATTTCATTTTTATCCTGCGGGAGAGGAAAGCCAAGAATGCAGACTAATCGTATGGCGACCCACGGCCTCTAGTGCAGATACTAGTTTCGAATCCGTGGAATTTATTCCGGCTTATCATATTTCTCATTTTTCCTGTATATGGATTTGGTTGATGTAGGAAGCCTTCGAGGCGTCTAGCAGATCTTTTGCACATAATCATCATCCCTCATAGGATTTGAATCTGCCTCGTTTAACAGTCAGATTTAGCTAACCGGGTACCCGAGTACAGGATATTGTTTTTATCCTGCGTGAGGAGAAAGCTGAGAATGCAATATAACCACATGGCAAACCACAATCTCTCGTGCAGATACCAGTACCAAGTCTGAGGTGAGATCTTTGCTCAGTGTTGACTGTTTCTTCCTGTGCATTGACATAGTTGGTGGAGAAGGTCCTAGTCTGCAGTTATGTGAAACTGGCTAGGTGTCCACTGTCCAGCAAACCTCTCACATATACTCAACCTACAAAGGATAATAAGAGTGATGTCTGGAATATTATCCGAGCACTTTTGCTGATCAAACATTGATGTACAATCCAAGCTCTCATGCAGATACCAGTTCCAAATCTGGGATGAGGATTTTGCCCAAAGGGTAACTGGTTTGTCTGGTGCATGGACACGGTTGGTGGAGGAAGCCCTCGACTTGTGCTTTTGTGAACCAGTGTGCTGGCGACGACATATTCTCGCCTTCTCGCATTAATCATCAGAATTCGAACAAAAGATGATTAGAGATATTTACCTTAAACAATATCCTAACGCTTCTACTGATTGAGCTAAGTGGCCACTTATCTTTATTTATTGACAGTTTCTTCCTTCATCTCTCAAATATTTCCCGTCATCTGCAAAACTCTGGTGAAAGACACTGAGCGATTGGTTGTTATGGGTTCCATAGCAACAGCCAATCAGATGGTAGAATGCTGCGGAATGGACTGTTTCGTCAACGGAGAGGCTTCTTTAAAAGTAAACAATCAAAAATAATTTTTGTTGATAATTTTTTTGTCAAGTATGACTAGTGGATTGTGACTCAGGCTTTACAAAATGAATTTCCTTACTGGGTATTTTTCTGAGGACACCAACAGCCAATTTTATTGCATAAACATAGTACCAGCAATTGCACTTAAAACATTCCAAACAGTGGGGCAAGTGCTGTCCTTGTCGCAGAATAAGAAGGGGTTTTACCATCACACCTGCCACTCACTGCACTTCATTGTCGCAATCTAGACGTTGATTTCCAAAGTGCAAATGCTACTACTGCCTTTTGTAGTAGCCATATGGGCGGCTGTCAGTTGGTTTCTTCGGACTTTGTTGGGAAGTTTTTGAGCATCCTGGTTCAGCCAAAGTTGAGCCCACAAAAATTATTACCCCTTTCAGTTGATTTTTTTATAGCCACTTCTTCGAGTGGATCACTCTGACCAAGGCCCTGAACTGGCGGCAATGGTTAGAATTGCTGGAATAATATGATATTTTCCTGTTCAGCTTAGCCTACCCTAGTTATTACGCCCTGGCTTGAGTGGTGGGCATGGCTTGATGAGTCGGACTCAGATCGGGGCTCGAATTCAAGATCTTCGAACCTGCGATACCAACATGTTTAACCACCTTGATTAACAAGCTAGATTTTTGGAACTCAAATCCGAGATTAAACCAGAATAAATGGATTGCTTGTGAACCTTCACCAGTTGCGCATTTATTCTTGTTAATATAATGAGTCCACTCGCTGACTTCAACCTGCGATGCCACCGAACTTTGACAGTAATTGACAATCTATTTCTTTTGTTTTAGGAACTGATGGCTCCTCTGTTCCTTGTTATGAGCGGTAAATCAGCTTGCCAAGATTCCGAGGATGATAGTTCGGATGTGGATGAGCAAGAGGTGTGTGGGAAAACTTTTTATTTTTATTTTGGGAGGAGGTTGAGAGGCAATCCAGGAAAAGAAAATTCTCTAGCTAGATAATTCACTCTAAGCCAGGGGTTCTTAAACTGGAGGGCACGAATATTCTCGATATTGTAAAGTCGTTTTCTGCTCTTGTCAAAGTGAAAGCGGAATGTTAGTGTAAACTAGATTGCGATAGTTGATATGAGATGTTCATCTGCGTCCTGCAAAGCCACGAATGAAGTTTTTGTCATCCAACAGCTGCACCCTTATTGGAAAAATAAGACATAAATGGATGAATATTTGTTTTATTTGATCAATATTGAGATTTAGATGATGCTCAAATCAGAACTTTTATATACATTCATCGTTCATGGGATTTGAACCTACGTCAGGATGATCAGGGGTGCTTAGCTCGAAACATATTCCCTGTGCTTTACTGATTGAGCTAACCGGGCATCGTTTGATTATTTCTGGAGGTTTTCCTAACACGTTTTAACATGTTACAGAGACAAAGTGCCACCCACGTGTCAAAACTTACCAACTTTTTTTCTTGATCATGTGCTTAAACAACCCTTCATATTCGTGTCTCTTGGCATTCATAAAGATTTCGAGCAATCCAGGATGTTTGTGAACTGTGATCAATTATTTCACCAAATTCCTGGTGTCAACTTATTTATGTTTTTAGGCCGAATATGACGAAATGTTGATCGAATACTGTGGTGAAATTTTGCCAGTTTTAGCAGGAAGCCTTGGGACTACAACATTCTTGCCGTATTTTATTGGATTTCTCCCAGCATTGGTATCAAAATTGGTGAGTTTTTCAGTTCATGTGGGATCCAGCAATATTACTTTAATATTTACTGCAACAAGTTTTCTATATAAATTTCATGTCGATGTGTCTGTTGTATGAAAGTGGTACTAAACCGCTGTGGTAAAGCGCAGTGAGTGGTATCTGCCCTGGACGATGGTGAAACCATCTACCACTTCTTTGCTTCCTTTAGTTGCCTCTTACAGCATGCAGGAAATACATTAGAACTATTCGAAAACCTGTACCTACAAGCCTTAAGAAGATATCCCAAATAAAATATCGAAATGGTGGCATATTAACTTCATATTGCTTCAATGGCTGTGTATATTAGATCAGAACTATGAAAATATATGTCTTAACTTGAGATAAATTGCATCTATATTATGTTCAGATAGTGATAGTTTGTGTCTGAATGGTTGTGAACTTAAAACACATTTCTTTTCTAGAAACCTTCTTGTACAACATCAGAGCGATCATTTTCAGCTGGTACAATCGCAGAAACATTTCAAAAGCTTGGTCCAGGATCAGCAAAAGAGGTTGTGGCGCATGTCATACCCAGTTTATTAGAACTAACAAAGTAAGTCTAATAAGCAAATTTAATTATATATTATTGCCTGTGACTTGACTTAGCAATACAAATGACTTATACTTCCTTGTATGTTTATAAGATTTTCCAATGAGATCGTAGTATATTTAGACTTTTTCTACATGAATTGAATTATACTTCTGAAAAGTTGAATGAAGGTATATAGTGTGTAAACATGAGCTATCCGCCCTGCACAACTTGCAAACAATTGAATATATAAATGATAAAATAAAACATCTGGACAGTTCATGTGATAGACGAGTGCGATAAATATAATTACTAGGAAAGAGAGGACATCGCAAGACATTTCGTTTCAATAATACTTTCAATGAAGTGTTAATTCTGAAACGCCCATTTCTGTATCTGTATCTGTCATAAAATTAAAAATATAAACATCAGAAAGTCGTAGACAGCCAGAAATAAGCGAGGAAGCCATAAAAGATTTTGAGACAAGACTGAAATATGAAAACGTATAAAGCAGCACACCACACTCAAATCAGGCTACATATAATATTCCAATCGTGTTTTACGAAAATAAGTAAACACCCTTTTACTGTATGTAGATTTAAAACAAATAGCATTTTATCGATATTTTCCAAATAGATTTTTATTTTGAATTTCAGAGACAAAGAAACAGAAATACGTAACAATGCTATATTTGGGATCGGAGTTGTCTTACAAAATGCTGACTCAGCAGGTTTACAATATTATCCAACAGCATTGAATACACTGTCACAGGTATTATTTGGGGTTCATGGATATTGACAGAATGACGGCTACTCAGACTTGTGAGGGATATGGCTGTTATAGAGAAATTTGTTTCCAACCCACTATTTTATAATAAATCTATCGTTAGAAGATTCATTTTCTTTTTTATACCCTGTTCAAAAAATAGAGATCTGAAAAATAGAATGCAAATTTGGACGCGAACGGACTAGACTAGTTATTTATCGCCATATTTGGTCCATTTTTGTGAACCTTTTGTGAGAATAAAGTGCAAATAGATTTTATCCAACGAACAGTCACTTAAATGGAAAAGAGCTACTGCAAGATATCGTGCCAGCAACTGCACTCTAAAGCGATAAACATCTCATACGTAACTGTCCTGGTAAAGTGTAATGAGTGGGATCTGCTCTGGGCAATATTAAAGCCATCTACCGCTTCTTAATGTAAGATACACTCTGCATATCAGCGATTTCTTTCGAGCACTGCTCCCAATATTACTTCAGGTCATTTCAAATATGTCATTCCAACCAGGTTCTGACAACAGAGAAATCGAGAGGTGTGATTGACAATATACTGGGAGCCGTAGCCAGAATGATTACTGCAAATAGGCAGGCTATACCTGTCGGACAGGTAAGTAAATTTCCTTTTTTAGTGAAATTCACTCTGAGCAAAGCCGGAAGCAGTGCCGAAGAGAAACCAACTGACAACCATGTAATAGCTAAGATTTACCAAAAGATGTACCAGAAACTACACTCTTACTGGAAAACATCCCAAACTGAACTAAACCACCATTGTAGAGTACTGTGATTGATATCTGCCCTGGGTGATGATCAACCACTTATTCTCCGTAAATAATGAAGTTTTTACATTTAGCTCATTGCATTTCTGTGGTCTTTGGAAACACTGACAGTTTTTGTCTTTATTCCCAGGTGATACCTGTCCTACTCAATCATCTTCCCATCGTAGAAGATCATGAGGAGGATTCTGTAGTTTATTCATGTTTATGTCGGATATTGAACGAAGAAGAAATCAACATTGAAACTAAGACAAGGATTATCAAGCTCTTCGTTAGTGGAATGGAAGAAGTGAACAAAGGTTTGAAATATGGCGATTTCGATATACCAATGAAGCCTCTTTGATGAAGCCTCGACGGCGATGTAGTGGCCATGTCAATTGATGTAGTCTTGTCGATGAAATCACGTCGTTGTAGTGGCCATGTCAATTGATGTAGTCTTGTCGATGAAGCTGCGTCGATGTATTTGTGTCAATATAGCCACCAAAATGAGACGAATCTCAGACTTATTAAACAAGCATTTTGTCGCATATTCTTAACTTTATTGATTATTTAGGGGGCATGATAGCGCGCATCTGCATAGCTGTCAAAAAAAAAAACTTGAATGGGCTTTTTTAAGTTTAAAAATTATAAAAGGTCTTTTTAGTGATTAAACATGTTAGCATCACAGGTTGAAGATCTCTGGCTCGAGCCCCGGCGGGTCCACCACTCAACCCAGGGTGTAATAACTTGGGTAGGCTAAGCCGAACAGAAAAAGATCATATCTAACCAGTAATTGTAACCCTGTCTGTCGATAAGTGGCTGCTGTTAAAGGGCCTTCTCGAGCAGGGCGATCCACTCCAAGAAATGGCTATAAATAGAAGAAAAATCTACCCTGCACAATATTTTATACAAATATTTACTCAGTTAAATGCCCTCAAAACTGCTTAAAAACCCTAAAATGTCATTTGGGAATATAGCTGCTGACCAGGCATAGAACGTCACAGTCAAAGTTCATTCCATCATTGTTTTTCAGACATCCAAGCGTCGGTCATCCAAGAGTTGAAGACATTACAACAAAGCAAACCAGAACTTGTTAATCAGATTTGCCGAGTTTTAGAACCAGACAATGTTGCAAAGTTCCACACTGTTTTGCAGAATTCCTGACCAGGAAATATATTTTGTATGGATGAGGGAAGAATTGCGTCACATTGGTGCTAGGGACATCCATATCCAAAGATATTTCGGAATTCTGATTAAAACTAATTCCATGTTCCGATTAAATATGATCCATTTTACAGTGAAATCATTACATTCTAAAATTTGACACAAGCCATGACATTGCGATTGGTCTGGGATATGGACTAAATACTTCCTCTCTGCCCTATTTTTCGCAGATCCATATGTGGTGATGCAAGGATGCTGTAGCAGTTTATTTCTGTAACGTTTCATCTGACACCAAAGTCGACTTTTGTCACATTTTTAAAATGCTTGGCCATCCCAAGTCCCACTAGCACTTTGACAAAACATTACAGATATAAATTTTTGCTAAAGAGAAGCAAGACTTCTACCCTATCTAATCATTCATGAATTCGTTGCAAAATGGACAAAAATAGTTGTTCAGGGGATAGGTTGGGATCTTATGTATATGCTTCTGGAGAAAAAAGCCAAAAATACGGCTCAACCAAGTGGCAGCCACGCCCCCTGGTTCTTTTCGGAGTCGTGAATGAAGACCCACTTAGACTGAAGCCTGGAGTCGCTGTGAAAGTTCGTTTTGACAAACCCTGATACAACTTTTCTGAATGTCAGAAAATTAAATTATAATTTCAATGTTTTGACTTGTGTTAATTTCAATACAGTTTTTAATCGTTTGAATGTGTTGGTTTGTGAAGAGAGAGTTGTTAAGGATCGGAAACACCTTCCAAGCATCTTTTCTGCTAATCTGAATATAAATTCAATCACCTCTAATCGGTTAAGCGTTGGGAATAAGCTTTGAGCTACGCATCTCTGATCGTCATAACGCAGGTTCGAATCCCTTGAGAAATGACGACTATACGCGAGAGGTCTGCTGGATGCCTCGCCTGTGCATGGTGGTTCGCGTAAGCACTGCTTACGGCTTCCTCCACCAACAAGGTCCATGCACAAGAATCAAACAATCCTTCACCTCGATTCGGCACTGGTATCTGCGCGAGAGATCGTGGTTCACCATGTGGTTAAGCTGTGTTCTCGGCTTTCCTTTTTCTGCAGAATAAAAATGATATCCTATCCTGTCTTTCCCTTTGGATTAGAGGCTCTTACACACACATGGAAGCTGCCCAGTCCTAACCACCCTACTCCGAATATTTTATCCCGGGTCGGTTGATAAATTTGGCCATGGATTGAAGATCAGTGAAGTGCCAATCGCTACGTTGACCTGTTTCATTGCACTCAAGAAGCATGGAAAGTTTAAATGGAAGTCTGCTTGAAATTGCAATCAAGACTCCGGAAGTATTGCTGACCACTGGCGGCTTAAAACATACTTTTCATTGGTACAAATGGAGCAGAGTCGCTTTCATGTAGATTATATTTATTACAGACGATTAGGAAAATGGATCAGAAAAGAACTTCTACAGATTGTTCTGTGGATTCACAAAACTTCTCGAAGCATATTTTCTGTTTATAAAGACAGGGTTCATAAGAGTTGATTATATTTGCTGAATACACATGTGGTTATAAGAACAAATCAGAAATATTCTACAGATTTGTTTATTGAGTTTCCACAACTCCGATTGGAAAAATAATTCTGATAATAAAGCAAGAGTGCGGTTGCTAGTGTTAAAATATTTTAATAGCTCCTTGTTGTTGAGTTGATTCTTTTTAGGCACTGCTTCCGGCCTTGCTAACGAATGAATTTCAATGAAAAAGGGAATCGGAATTAGTGGTTGCAGAATGAGACAAATCACAATGATCAATGAGTGGACGTTGAATACGATAATTAAAGAATGTCTTTGAATCAGAAGTCACATTACATGGACAGATCCAAGGCAATGGAAGCGAAAGGTTGAATTCTTTTCCCATCCATTGTTTCAATAACTTTCCAGTTGTTTTCAGCCGGATCCAGTTCTACTATTGTATTCTTGGAATTGTAGCTGCGATAAATGAAATAAAAAAAATAAATAAAACAGTGAGTTTTTGAAATGGAATTCTAATATTTATATACCTATCGTTGATGGATAGAGGACCCCGTAATAAACAGATATTTATTATAATTTTGAAGCTGACCTTTCCATGAATAAAGCATCAGACAACAAGCAATACCTGCTGTAGTGGTGGTCGCGCTGCGCCGACTAAATTATTGTTGTCCACTGGGTGTCAAAGCGCCACAAGATGTTAGAACTAAAATTACTTTGTGGACACAGCCTTTCTCAAATTTGTTCCCACGGGAATCACTTGGAATCCCCAAGAACCCCTAGAACAAATGGTCTTATGAAGCAGATACGATGTTCTTATATTGCATTAGGATTCAACGTAACATGCAGGTATACAGGTCGAACAGAAATACTCTTCAAAATGATGAATAACGAAAGAACCGGTAAATAACAACAATTGGTACATACAACAATTGATAACCTTAAACAACTGAAATATTAACATGTACCTCAAAAGAAGAATCAGAAAGGGAACCAACCGACTTTAGGGACTCTGGTCTACTCAAGAACGACCAGTACCGCACGACAGGAAGGAATACGCGACTAAATTCCACGTGCTGGTATACTACCATCTGAAGTTAGAACTCACTACAGACTTCTAGTGACTAAATTTGGGTATGTGTGCCAATAAATCACCAGTCCAAGTCAAACTCCTTAACAACTGCACTAATTGAGCTCAAAATCTACCAGCTTCCATTTTACTGGAATTGCAATTTATCGTATGCGTACAGAAAATCCACTTTAACAGCAAAAAACTTTTTTGCACTTATCGTTAACATTGATACTGAATTCATGTTTTGGCCAATTTCACTGCCTCAAAATTTTGAAATTTGATATAAAGGCTATTATTTACTGATGTAGCTTTGATATCTGTTTTGAGATTTAGTTGTGGCATATTTCGATAGACAAGTGCTACTTCCCAACATTCGATATTGAACACATATTTTACTAGAAATGGAGTCATAATGCCATATATAAGCGTAATATCATTATATGATCAAAATGTTAGTTGATGAGTGCATTTTCCTCTATTAAAACCAAAGTCACCAAATAAAAAAATTTTTGTCACTTCTTCTACCATTTTGTTTTTTTCCCTGAAACTTATCATTCAATTTTAGTTTACTTTGTCTATTGAATATCACGTAGAAACCCGAAGTATAATGTACGTATTCTCCCTCTAACGTTTAGTCGGATTGACTAAAGTTGAGTGTGTAGACGTTATAGTGTTTTGGTCAAATTATTTGTTTTTTGTTGGCAAGTTACACATATATTGAAATATGCCACAACTTAATCTCAAAACAGATAATAATTGAAGCCACATAAGTAAATAATCGTTTTTTTAGAAAAATTAGCCAAAACACGAATTCCGTAAATCCGTGTTAACAACAAGTGCGAATGAATTTGCACGGTTCACGGTGACCCCTCTAGTCCATAGACTCGATATATTCTTACTCGATTCTGGTTTAAAGATTTACGATTTTATTGAGGGTTTTAATTTCAGTCGATAATGTATGACCTGGATTACTTAAAACCGAGACACAATAACTCAGCACCAACTCACCTTCCGACAACGAATATCTTTCCTTCAACAACACAGGCTTTGAAACAGTATATAACATTATTTAATCTGGCAACAGAAGTCCATGTTTGAGCGACTGTATCAAAACATTCCACAATATTCAAGTAGTTGTTATTACATCCACCTGTAAAATGAAGATAAAGCTTTCTAACTATTCGATCAATCAGAAAATCATACATAGAAGTGGTAGTTCTTTCATCACCCAGGGCAGATATCAACTCACTGAAATTTCCCTATGCCTTTCCATTCTGTTTCGGATGTTTTCATCTTGGAGTGCAGTTGTTGGTATCACATTTTGTAGTAGCTCTTTCTTTGTCAGTTGATTTTCTCATTTTGGACGCTGCCGATTCTGGTTATAGTGAACTATAATATAAAAAATGAATATGTGTTGTTTATATCATTCGTGATACTCTTCAGGGTGAGGTGCTTAGGCGCACTAGCACTTTTGTTGGGGTTTTAAAATTTCATTTTCCCTTCTGATTTTATGTATAGTTTGTATTTTGTTGCAAATGTTTGTTTTTTGTTCATGACAGCAATTTCGAAACGAACTATGCTATTCTATTACCCTACATTTATAACAAACTGAATTCTCACCAATAACATAAATCTTCTCATCAAGTTCAACTGCAGCTGCACCCCATCTTGCAGTCGGCATTGAAGGAAGTGTCATCCATGTTGAATATGATGGATTGTATTTTATCGCATCTGATAAGTGAATTCCACTGTACCCCCCAATGCAGTAGATGAAATCTAGAAAACAAACAGAAGAAACAGTTCAACCAATGTGATCACGTAGATGTAAGCTTCGGGATTACTCTATTATATTTTCCAATGTGTCAAAAATGCATTTACCCAGTTTCTGGATATTTTTGGTGCTTCTGACCTTGCTTAGAGTAAATTTCTAATAAAAAAAAACTATGTGAAAATGAATAAAATGATGTTCACAAACTATGATAATAGTTCATATCAGCGGTTCTAAAACGTGGAAACATTATTAAAAATATGACAAAACGACGTTTGATATTGATTTGAGCTTCTGAGGAAAATAATACTGCGGAGCCTGAATAGTAGTTTCATTCATCCAATTTTCACACATCAGCAGAAATGTCGATTCTGAATCAAAACCAATTTGTTGGTCTATTATCAAGCATGGGCCACTGATTGAACACGTCGTCCAAAGTAGGATTTACGATCGGGAATCGTGGACAATCTTCTACAATTTGATGCATTGTTGGTAAATCTTTTCATTAAAAAAACTGGCGCGGAAAAACAAGGAGACGGATCTCAATATTATTTTTATGTTTTTCAACTCTGTTCTATCAGACCTTTCAGCCTATCCACATTATATGTGAATAGAAATAGTTTAGTTGAATAGAAATTTGGTACAAAAAAGTAACTTTCTATATTTATGAATTTTTTTTTTGTAATTTTGTGAGGAACACTCTTGAATTATTCTTAAGTTGGTTGAAATTCAATTGTCTGCATTTTTATGCCGAAAACACAAAATTTAGACAAAAGACGGACTGCGCCAAAAATGTGCATTTCATGTATGTATCAAGCATGACCACCATTAGTAAGTGCGTTTATTACTACATACTGCCACCATGCGGTGTTTTGTTGATATTGTTTTGCAGTATTTCTCAGAGTGATGCAATCGCCAGTTCTTTGTTGATGCAACTTTCTTGATAGCAAAAAGCTACTGAAAGATGTAGTACCGGCAACTGCATTCCAAACAGAAAACGTCCTAAATAGAACTGAACTGCCATGGTAAGGTGCAATGATTGGTATCTACCCTGGGTGATAGTAAAACCACTTTTAAGACTGATTTGACTAGTTAGGGCAAATAAGTTTAGTTTTGAATTAAACCCAAATGTTGATATTATATGCAATGTCCATATAAATTTAAGTACTGTTTCGTAGAGCCTGAATACTACATATACATTCATGTACAACTTTATAGTATTCATCAAACAAACCTCACAAACTAATATTCTTAACCAACCTTCTGTTGCCACGACTGATGTATAACATCCTTCCACAGGTTTATCAGTGACATGAGACCAAGTTCCATCAGATGGATCAAACTTCTCAACTGTTTTACTGGTTTCCTCAGAATCATCGAATGCATAGATTGAACCTGAAAATATACATCTATATGTTATTATCTCCATATGTGTTGAGATTGAGTTTAATAAAAATCGATAACAGAAATTTACCAAAAGGAAACAGTGGGATAAATCTTTCGGTAGTAATTAGATTGTGAATCAATTTGTGCTAAACGAGCAAAACAACAAAAAAATTGAAAATATCACTCCGAGAGATGGGTAAACCCGAACAATTTCAAGAGTGAACATGCTCAGTACCTACCATTGCCCGTGCTTAGTGTTGTTGAAGTTCAAGTCAGCTTTGGTCTGGCCTACCTTGGCTATTAAATCTGGAGTAGGGCTGAAGAAATCTTCAAACCCTGGTTGGTTGCCCAGGGCAGATATCACTCACTACACTCTGCGGTTTAGTCCTATTAGAAATGCTTTACGCTTAGAATTTATCTTGTAGTACCTCTCTGCTATCAAGTGGACAATAGTTGGTTTCTTTTCGGCACTGTTTCCAACCTCGAAGTGAATTTCAATGAAAAAATAAAGCGTGACTTCGGCAGTTTCGTTTTAGGCAGCAAAATATTTATAATTGAGAACCATGAGTCGCTTGCGCATTCGTCATTAATGTTCAACACTAGTAAAGAGTAGCTGCACCTGATAGTTTTGCAACATTTCTCACCTCCGAATGCAACAGCTGCCACCTGACCCTTTGTCAATCTCTGATCTGGTAATCTAACCCAAGTTGCATCAGTATCAGTATAATCCAGTTGATAATTGGTTCCATCAAACACAAGAACATATATGATGTCACCAAGTAATACAGCAGTGAAATATTTGCGGACAAAATCATCACTGACGCCCTGTTGGTGATATTAAATTGTGTGAGCCATGAACGCCTTGAAAATTATGTCTGATGTCTGAACGCATAGCAATGAGTACATAATGGCGAATTAATGAACTTGAAACAGGAGGACAGTTACAATTTTGAAAAAAGCGGTGGTCAATTTATGATGTCATAATAAATGGGAGGGGGTGTAAACAACACAGAATACGAGAGTATTACTCTTCGAGACATTTTCGAGATTATTTAAATACTTCCGAAAATAGCAAATTTTGAACAAAATGGATATTGGTATCTTTGAAATGTGTTAATAAATTCTTCAAACAATCATTTAAAATGTACTCGGTGGCTTCTGATGACAAGAAATTAAACATAAAGTCTTTAATATTAAGCACAGACGGAAATAAAAATGTCATATTTTATTTCATATTCAAGTGTTGATAAACACAATACTCCCGATATTAATCCTTATTTGCACTCCTGTAAAGTGCCACATATGGAAATTCTTTATGATCAATTCTAATTTATCATAGTAAGTTACACATACAAATGCAAACGCACAAAAGGCTTCTGGGGCTTTTTAAAGCACTTGAAGGACAATTTCACATAATTAGGTTGGACATAGGGATCATGGCACCATTTGACTTGATACATTACAAAACCAGAAATATAAAAACCAACCTTTACTCTTCTCCATGTTTTATTTTGAGGAACAAATGCTTGAATGGATTTTGATGTTTTGTCAAATACAGCAAATGCTGTGGAATAAAATATTTTAATTGATCACGATTTTTTTCAGTAACAGAAATAGGTATAAAAACCGTCAAAAACCTAGCCCGGTTATCCGGACGACTTTCGAGTGATTAACAGGGTTCGATCAAGGCAGGAAATCGTATTGCTCGATGACCTTGATGACAAACAATTATATCATTGAAGTTTCCGACCTTACCTTTGGAGGCCATTTTAGTTTTGATGGCTCAGTGCTCTTTTTCATCCATACAAATAAATTAGACGTGAAAATGGAACATTATGGCGCCCGTATGTGAAAGGTGCATGATGAATAACTGTTTTTGAAGAGAAAAAAACAAATTCCTCAATTTTGGTTGATTGTTTTCAGATACCCAATACTGGACCAAAACAAGTAATCCTCCATAGTAAAATCAGCTTACCATTATGGAACTTCCTAGGATTGACCATTGTAGCTCCTGTAAAATGAGAAGTAGTTTGTAATAATGTATTATGAAAAAAAAGTTAAAAAGTTAAACGACTTCTCGTCTAAGATTGAAATTTTTTATGTTGAATTAGAAATCTTTATTCTTTTACATCAATGTTTCTTAAATATTTGCAGAAGATTAAGCACGTACCGTCTAGATCAATATCTACGGCTTCTACTCCATGTCCACCATATAAAGTGACCGTTGTTGTCAGAATCGCTTTGAGGCAATAAGCAGAGTTGAATACCAGAGACTAAATGGAAAATATAGATCACACAGATATTTAGAAGTAAAATGAGTGGATAGTTCTGATTGATTAAAGGACTAAAATTTGAAACGTTTTAATAACATTAAACGACATGTTTCGGCTAGATATTTAGAAGTAAGGATTAATTAACGATGATTAAACCTCAATGACTTCAAAACCTTAAAACCGAAACAAAAAGCATGAAGTCATCATTGTTGTCAAAATTGTTCATCATTATAAAAATGTAGATCAGGCAGTAAGTAAAGGTGTAAGAAGCGATTGGCTGCCACCAGGTAGACTCAGTTAAGAAGAAAGGTTCGGACACTTGATGACTTTAAAACAAATACCAAAATAATTTTGTTCCAGCGTTAATGCTGATTCCTAGGCGATGCGACAACAACCACGAGGCTACACTCAACAAAAAGGATTCTGGCCTCGTATTATTACTTGGGTGCACAAAAATACAAGACGACGCATAGACTCGAAAACATGTCTGAACAATTCAGGTGATTCAACAGAATAAAGAAATTGAAAAACCTCTTTTTCCACTATGAACTTTCGATAGCTCTTCGATATTTCCGACAAGTTCAATTTGCCAAATAGCTCTTCAAATGCAGATCTTCTGGCATCAATGTCGTAATTAGTCCAAATTATCAGTGCTTTGCATTTAACTGCTTCAGAAACCTGGGATGTGAAGTGTAAACAATGATATGACTGCATTTGTCCAAGGCATGTTTCACCAGCATGTTACGCTTGGGGAATGGATATTTTGCTAGTTTTCAATTTACAACGCGTGGACATGGTCGATGGATGTAGCCATAGCCAGCGATTACGTGGACTACTTGTGGTAAAAATTAATTCATCTAATTTCCAACATTGTTTATGTGAATTTGAATCTTATCTGTTTAGTCGGTGATTGTTGAGCTACTGCCATGATTAGGTGATCCTTAATTGGTTGATTACTTTGTTTACATCTGGCTGACTTGTTGCCTCGTATCCAGTATTTACTATTCAGTTCACTTTATGCTTAGCTGTGAAAGAGTTGATTCAAGCCTAGTCTTGATTCTCGAGTTCAATAGGTTATCAAACTACTGTACCTAAGTTTTTTCATCAAAATTCACTTTTAAGCATGGCTGGAAGCAATGCCCAAAAGAACCAAATAACCGCTGGCCACTCAATAGCACGGAGATAAAGGACCAGCAACTGCATTTTATGCGGAAGACAACCCAACGATACTTGACTGCTATGGTAAAGTGCAGTGAATGGTATCTGCCCTGAGCGATGGTAAAATTATCTATTACTTTCCTGTTTCCTTTTAGTCGCCTCTTGCAACTCACAGGAAATATGTTGGGACCATTCTGAAGCTCGTAACTGGAGGGCAGTGTCCATTTTCCCCGCATACACAGGTATTTTTGTGATTCGAACTTTCGTTTTCTTAACACTTTTCCCGAGCTGACTGGGAAATTGCATAGTAATCAGAATGTCTGTGCGGTATGCAAGATTATATAGTAACTTGTCACTCTCAAAGGGCCTTGGTCAGAGTGATCCCTTCCAAGAGGTGGCTGTGAAAAACAAACATAGATTTTAAAAATTAAAATTTCACCTCCGTTGCTTTTGCTTCAACTAAGAATGAAATGAATTTCTTGTCTGATTGTTTGAAATCATCCTGTACAACAATCGATTGAAAATATTTCAAAGCGAATTTGTTGCAACTTTCAACTAATCCTGCACAGTTGAATGTGTTTGCAATCATCTTCGTTGTATAAAACGATCCTGGACTCAGCTCTTTATCAAGAAATATTTCGATCTTATTGCACATTTCTGATAAATGGAGATCGTTTGAATAAATGAAAACTTTACAGTAATTAGGAATTGTCCTAATCTATAGTATTCTTGATTTCTGATCACCCTGACCGAAGTTCTGTTTCGGCAGCCACTTCTAGACGGGCAGGGTTTGAGTTGTTGGAAAAGATATGATAAATCTGATTGGGCTTAGTCGGTCTACCCAAGTTATTACACCCAGGGTTTAGTTACGGCCGGGACTCAAAAACGAGATCTTCAAACTGCCACGCCAACATGATAACCATTAGGTCATCATGCCCACAATGATAAAATGCCAAATATTACACCACGATTCGTTGCAACTGGGCAAGTATCCTATAACAAAGTGTATAAATGCAGTAATCCCTAACCGGAGTCATAGTTGAAAAGGAATGTTTTTTTCAAATTGCCAAAATTAACTACTCACTCTTCAGTTGCATAATATGAGCAACATTCATCAGTTGTTCACAATTCTCATGATCAGTAACAGAAACTTGTCCAGTGTAAATGAAGTTGATACAATCCTTAACAGAGGCCATTGGGACATTCTTCATTGTGACAACACCAGAACGACTTTCAACATTCTGAAACGAAAGAAACTTACAATAAAACTGACGAGAATTCAAGCAAAATTTCAGCATCAAAGCAAATCGTGCCACATAGAGGCAGCATTAATATTTGTTGACCACTATCAATGTCGGAAGTAGCAGACCTAAAAGGAATCAACTGATGATCACTCATGCTACAAAAAGCTACATAAGATGTAGAATCAGCAACTGCACTGTAAACAAAAACAGTCTATGCAGAACCGAACTGCCATAGTAGGGTGTAATAAGTGGCCTTCTACAACGTTCAATGAATACTTTGGGGCAAATCGAAAAAATCCCCATCTACGGGTCATGAAATTAAGTTATAAACGATTTGAATGCTGAACCGAGTAAGATTTGAATACTGAACCGAGTAAACAATAATGTAAGATGTATCATTCTGGTCAATATCATAGATGAATGTGGTATTGAAATGCGAAAAGCACTTATTAACTTATTCACATAGCATTTGAAAATTGTTAGGATTCTGCAATGTAGGAATGCAAAAGTAAAACACCAAGTAAAAGCTACGAAGGAACCCAAATATGGATTCGTTTCGAATCCGAGATAACGTGAATTTTTTTATGATTTGGTGCTAAGCAGATATTCGCCCACCATTGTTCTTATATGTTTGGTTCAACAAGTATATCTAGATGTACTGACAACTAAAGACAAAACGCTCCTATTTGTATGAATTTTATTACATAAACTCACCTCGTGAGACAGCATAGCTTGGAAATAATCTGATCCTGCGGATAGAACATTCCTGTGTGCTGGAATCTCTTTATTACCAACTTTTACTATGAAATCACAATGCTCCTTGGTCACTCTCATTCTGAAAATAATTATATATCGTAAGTTCTGCATATTTGTATTGCAATTGATTGTAATTCAATCAGTTCACGTATTATACTAATTAGCTTAATTAAAAATCCAAAAACAAACCACTACACTTGTTTATGTTGCAATTCAATATCTATTGTCTGGTCTAAAACATTATCAAAGTTTTATTTTGTCGAACATGGGACACGGACCAACAGCGTTCCTAGGTCCGATCCATCAGCGACTCAAACTAAAACCACCAAAGCGAGAAATTGTGGAACCTGCATCGAACATTGAAAGAAGCTAGGTTACATTCGTTCATGTAACTAGGGTGCATGGAGTGGACATAAACCTTGTTATGTATTACTATCGCCCAGGGTAGAAATTGCTCGTTGCACTTTATTATTGTGGTTCAGCCCTCTTTGAAACGCTTTCTTTTTAGACTACATTTTGAAGCTATTTGCCATATAAGTAGATGTTAGTTCCATCGCCGTTTCTCTTTGGTAAAACTTACCCGTTGAGTTTCCTTAATATTTCAACAGCATGATCCCTCTCGTCCGTGTCAGCAGTTGGATTCATTTCCGATTTCAACCAATTAATATAAAACGATTTAAAAATATTTAGGCACCTTAGGTTTTCACTTCTACAAAAGAAATATTATACATTATATATCGATACAACTACACAGATCTATACAATGTTTTCTCGAATGAGCGATTCCGATTTTTAAACAAAATTTGAATCGTTTGTTTGATCATGAGCTACTATTTTTATATAAGTATTAGAGATTCCCATAAATTATTGAAAACTTGGTCATATTCTTTGAAATATTAGTCAAAGTTGTTTTTTTTTTAACACATTTTCATTTGTCGAAAATCTCACTATTAGGATTTACTGCACTTTGCCACACAAGATCCGAGAAATGCAAAACTCACCAAAATGTTTTATTGACTTTTATAATTGAAGCATTTTCACTTTTCCTTCAATAACGAACCTGTACTGGAATAATTTAGCCCCTGAATGTCCACCAGCTTCTAGCACCCTCGCAATACTGCAAATTCTCTATTAAATTCAAAATACTATATTGTAGAACCGTCGATGAAGCTTTATCTGCTTTACTTAACCCTTAGCGAAGTTATCGGCCTTTGTTATATCTGAAATAACATATTGATTCTTCTACGATTTGTTTTGGGCACTCATGCTTGCAACTCAGTTCGCTCCTGCGCACCATTGGCATTTTAACAATGGCGCTTGTGTACTTCGCAAAGTCCAGCTGCTCGTGTTCTTGAGCCATGGTCTGACTCACGATCCTCAAATCTAATCTAATCTGCATTTGGTAAGCACGTAAACGTTGAATGAAATTTTTTGGGGTTAGGTCAAAATAAGGGCTTCATTTCAACCAATTTATATAAAAGCGGTTTTTAAATATTTACGCACCTTAGGTTTGCACTTTTACAAAATAAACATTCTATTACATACCGATACAATCACACAGATCTTCACAAACTACCGTCTGGAAAGGGGATTCCGATTTTTAAACAAAATTTTTTTAAACGAAATTTAATAGTTTGTTTGATCATGAGCTACTATTTTTATATATACTATTTTTATATTAGAGATTCCCATACATCATGGAAAACATGGTCATATTCTTAGAAATATTTATCAAATTGGGTATTTTTTTAACACATGCCAGTTTTACCTTCATTCGTCGAAAATCTCACTATCAGGAACATGTTTTATTGACTTAATACCTGAACCATTTCCACTTTTCCCTTCATACCGAACCTGTGCTGGAATAATTCAGCCCATCAATGTCCGCAAGCTTCAAAAAACCTCATATTACTGAGAACTCCCTATTAAACTGAAAATGCAATATTATAGAACCGTCGATGGAGCTTTGTTTGCTTTAGTTAACCCTTAGCTAGGTTATCGGCCTTGCAGTGCAAACAGTGGGGTTAATGTATGTTACGACACGATGATTCTTGCCAATAATTAACTGATCGTATGCGTAGGCGATTACCGTTCGACGATGCTAATATTTGCCAAGCGTAAACCGCATATGAGACGCCTCTCTGCGGCGCGGCCCATCCACGAATAAACGAGATGGAAAAATGGGGTCATTGAAAATATCACAACTCCTACAAGTCTAATAAAGGCAACACTTCAAAACCATGGCGTGGAAGAGAAATATATTTTACATGTATTCGCCGAATTAGAACAACAGCAGAACGGTCAGATAAAAGAGCGAACATCGTTAAAAATTTGTTTGAAAAATTGGGGTCATATTGAAAAATTGTAGCTACTATAAATCCAATAATAACAACATTTCAAAACTATTGGGAATTACATTTATAGGCACTCGCCAAATTAGAACATCAGTAGAATGTTTCAAAGGTATCAGATAAAAGCGTCGTAAAAATGTTAAAAATCAAAAATTTATTTGGATATACAGGGCGAGATCATAATATATATTGACTCACATTGAAAAATTTTATCGTTATATCTGGAAACGTTATAAAGTTCCGCCGTTGTTCTAAGTGAATGAGTACATGTGAAATATATTTTTCTTCCGTTTCAGAAAACATACGTATAATTCGTGCAATCGCCTATCATCGCATTTGCCAATTCCCTCCCATTCCACTAACTTAACCTGAAACTTTCCACCACCGCTACATACTGATCACTTTGCCGCGCAAGATCCTAAAAATTCAAAAACTCATCAATATACGTTATCGGCTTTCTACCTTTACCCTAATATCAAAGCTGTCCTGGTATAATTCAGCCTTCGAGTGTGAACATGCTTCAAGCACCCTCGCAATACTGCGAATTCCGTATTAAACTAAAAATGCAATATTATAGAACCGTCGATAAAGCTTTGTCTGCTTTACTTAACCCTTATCGAAGTTATCGGCCTGTATTGCATCTGAAATAACGCTTCGGTAAACATTGCAGTGCAAACAGTGGGCTAATGTGTGTTACGACACGATGATTCTTGCTAATAATTAACCGATCGTATGCGTAGGCGATTTCATTTTGACGATGCTAATATTTGTCAAGCGTGAGTCAAATATAAGACGCTCTTGGCGGCGCGGTCCATCCACGTATAAACGCAATGAAAAAGTGTCGCCAATAATTTGGAGTTCATACCAGGGCTAATACAGCCATAAAAGAAATTCCCGCAGCTTACGTTTCACTTACATCGAATGAGTTTTTATCAAAAAATACCGTTTTGTATAAAATTTCAATGATTGCTGGGAACAAAGCATGTGTGTTTCCCGAAAATTATTCAGATTCTTGTAATATATTTTTAGCTCATTGAGAATAATATAAAATTAGCCTTAATCTCTGGTAAAACTAAGCTGAAAACTTTACAATTTTAAAATCATAGTGGGCTCACAGCGTACATGCATAAATTTGACGAATTGTTTTCATTTCAGACAAATGTTAATTTATTTTAACAAAAGAAAACTGTTTTTTTTTTTAGATGAGGCTTTTAGACGTTATAATTCTTGTAGATCAGCACATAGTGATGATGAAATTATTATTTAACATGATTAATTTTAACGAAATATATTAACCGCAGATTTTGAATCTGCCCATGGTTATTCCCCCGTGAGTTGAGGGCGGAATAAACTATTTCAAAATGTCACAAAATTGCACTCTATATGCGGAAAACATCCCCTAAAAGGACTGAACTGCTATAATCAAGTGCAGTGGAAGGTATCTGCCCGAGGTATATAATTCGACATCGCATTGTTTATACAAACAAATCGTTCATATAATTCATCAGTAAAACCCGATCCAAATAGTTTGGAATATTCAGATCGAAATACAACTTTGCAGATATAAAATAAAGTTAAGAATCAAGATGCATAAAAATAATGTTTATATAAATTATCTCTTAAAGTTCTCAAAAACTTGGAAGCAAACTTTAGAAAATAATGGATAAGGACGCATAAATAAAAGCTAGAAAACAGCGGATATCATAATGAAAGAATGTCTTTAAATAGTGTATCACACAAATTACACGCACTAGCGTATTTAAAAGGCTATAGTGCTATAACCCACCTCCTCGTCGACTGAAAAACAAAACGAAATGACTTTAAGAAAAGAACTTTAATCACAGGAAACCTCAAAAATTCTACCGCGCGTAGAATATACTACTAATTCAGCTTATTTTAGCTGTTGAAATACATTTTTGTTGAAAAAATTCGTGCATCCGGCTTTTAAAATTGAATGGAATTTTAATATCCATAATAGTTTTACCATCGTCCAGGGCAGATACCACTTACTGCGCTTTACCATAGCAGATCAGTTCAGTTTGAAATGTTTTCCGCTCAGAGTACAGTTGCTGGTAGTAGATATTTGCTATTAAGTGACCGTTAGTTGGTTGCTTTTAAAGACTGCTTACAGTATATATATTTTACTTCACTTTCAACTTTCACTTCCCCACTGTCAGACTTCCTCCGCCGCCGCTGGTTATAGGACGTGTTATTTTCGTGTTTGAGAAAGTGACGATGCACAGCCGAGTAAACATAGATACATCATTTTCAAAGAATAGTAGTTTTCACTTGATCGTGGATGTATTTTGCAGGCTTTTACGATACTGTTTCATGGAACTCGTTACATTGCCTCTTCGTTGTTTCACACGATATCACAGATTCTAACTGAAACGCTAATACAAAGGCCGTGGAGGAAAACATCGTGTAATCCGTGCATATTTTTTTTGCCAGTTTGCGAAAAATCGGTATCAAAGCAGCAGTTCAATTTTGTATGGAATGTTTCCGTTTGTGTGTCGTCATTGTTTTTTTTAATTCATAAAGATCTGTGTAAAATCATTAATTGCTAAGTTTTTCTATGATTCTTCTTCTAGTTGCGCTTGAAGATAATTTAATTTAACAGAATCTGGAGTAGCGGCCTGATATAGCGGATAGGCCCGCCCAGGGAATAAACAAGACGACGTCGCAATCCATTATACCGTCTTTTTTGTTACTCCGCATATCTGAATCAAATCAGTTAATAAAAACTCTATATTAATTTGCTTAATATCTTTGTAGACTTGATGCGTGATATTGTTACTGGAATTTCGTTGCCGGAATTAATGATAAATTGCGTCTATATTCAGTTCAACTCTTGACAGTTTGTGTTTACTGTATCAAATTTGTGATGCCTAATATGATTTGCGAATACACTGTGCCTGAATAGTTGTTTTGTTCAAGTCTACCACATATTATATTTTGTACTGGTTTCCTAACTCTTGGTATATTGTGTCCCCTTTGTGCCATAATTTGATGTGTTATGTTATGCCTATTCCTTTATTTCTGCCTTGTGATCAATTTTTGTTCGGTGTCATTTTGTCTTGTGATATAATATGTCTGTTCTGTAAAATTTTGTGTGATAATTCAAAACTAGTCAATTACATAGTTCTTAGTCAGGAGAACGTATTCTATATTAAATGGAACATTTTGGGAATCAACTAACATTTTTTTAAATATCGGACAGGCGGCTGTTAAAATTCCGTGTAAATTGTGATAATTTTTTTTCACAGTATGGAATTTTAATTTTGTGTGTGACTTGTGATAAATTCTGTCGATTTGCCATTCTGTATCCAACTTGCAATAAATTGTACCTACTGTATGGAATCTTGTGTCCAACTTGTGATAAATTGTACCAACTGTATGGAATCTTGTGTCCAACTTGCAATAAATTGTACCAACTGTATGGAATCTTGTGTCCAACTTGCAATAAATTGAACCTACTGTATGGAATCTTGTGTCCAACTTGTGATAAATTGAACCTACTGTATGGAATCTTGCGTCCAACTTGTGATAAATTGTACCAACTGTATGGAATCTTGTGTCCAACTTGCAATAAATTGTACCAACTGTATGGAATCTTGTGTCCAACTTGCAATAAATTGAACCTACTGTATGGAATCTTGTGTCCAACTTGTGATAAATTGTGTCTACTTCAATGAACTAGTTACATTCAAGCAGCAGATACTCAGAATTTATTAAACCAATGTGGCTTTTAACCAATAAGACCATAACTATAACATTATGAACTAAAAACACAACTATAAAATAGAAACAATACACTAAGCACTAAGTAGTGACATCCGAGGTACTAAATCTAGAATGAACTGCACAGCAAGTGAACCACATGGTGAACGGTCACCTACACGCATGACACGCATTCAATGAACCATCGATTTTACTCAACGGTTTTGGCTCTTGCATGACAGTATTTTTTTTATTGAAATTCACTCTAAGCAAGGCCGGAGGCAGCTCCCAAAGGAAACCAACCATCAGCCACTCAATAGCAAAGAGCTGCTAAAAGATGTAGTAGGAGTAACTGCACCCTAAACGAAAAACATCCCCGACAGAACTGAACCGTCATGGTAAAATGTAGGACTCGAACCCGAGATCTTCAACCTGCGATGCCAACAAGTTAACCACAAGGTCATCAAGCCCACCGTTGCTCTTAGCCCAAGACATTTTAACAGTACATTTTTCTGTGTTTGTTTTTGCGTGGATTATCTTTTTCGTAAATTTTTTTCTGATATGTATTATTCTGCCTGGGTGTTAAAAGCTGACTAGTTGAATTTAATACAAAGAGTCCAAATCTTGTGTAAAGGATAAATTATTCTCTACATTTCAATCTCTCGAATCCATATCAGCACTTCACCATGGTGTGTCAGTTCTATTTGGAAAGTCTTCCGTTTAGAGTGTAGTTGCTAGTACTAACTACATTTTTTAGTCTTTTAGTAGCTCTTTACTATTACGTGGCCGTTAAATGGTTCCTTCTAGGCACTGCTTCCAACTTTGCTCAGTTCAATAAAAAAAATGCGAATACCATATTTTTTCAATATGCCGCTATTACAATTCACTCCTGAACAAGGCCAAAAGCAGAGCCTGAAACGAACGGTCACTTAATAGCAAAGAGCTACTAAGATGTCGTGCCAGCAACCCCACTCTAAACGGAAAACATCCCAAACGGAACTGAACCACCATTATAAAGTACAGTGAGTGGTATCTGCCCTGGGCAATCGCAAAATCATCCACCACTTCTCATTTCCCATTGCCTTCGTTATCTTTTTGCTCAGTTCTGCTCATTCGAGTTCTTCACAAGCCATCGTTCACCAAATCGTTCCGCACTCTCGGAAAGAGACAATGAAAGACATGACGACTCATGGGGTCTGTGGTCCGTTATCTGCAATCGTTGCGACTGTTGTGGCGCCACCACTAGATGTCCTAAAGACGAGATTCGCTGCCCAAACTGAGCCGAAAGTAAGTATAGTGTCAATTTTTTGTCATAGCGAGCATTTGCCACCATAATCATAATTTTATTTATGCCAAGCTTGTGCCACTGATGAACCGCACCTCAGCAAATTATCTGGTAGACTCATAGTTAGGTCTGCCAATAATATTGGATTCAGAATATGCGAATTATAGGTTATTTGATTCGATTTTAAATTTTTTGTCACAAATAAGTGTGGATTTTCACGTAAATTATAAGCTGATGCCTTCGCCTGAAGAATGCCTTCGTTTATTATATGACTTTGATTCAAATATTTCTTTTGATTCGGCAAAATTATTCGATTCGATTCTGAAACCTAAAGATATTCAGTTTTGTCGGCCCCTACTCATGGTTTTAATAGGTGGTAGGTTTTATCACTGACCAGGGTAGATACCACTCAGTGTACTTTACCATGGTGGTTCAAAAATCATTTTTAGAACCATCTCAATCTTGAATGGTTATGCGTTAATATTTGCGAATCGAATATTGAATCAGAAGTCCTATAATAAACAAACTAAGACATCTTTTTATGTTATTATTCACATGAAAATTCCCCCAAATTATGAAAAAACTTTGAAGCTATATTTCTGTTGATTTTAAATTGTTGCAGAAATCTAAGCGAGTATTTCTGATTCGAATTATTCCAGATCGAATCAAATATTTTGGACAGTCCTAATGATCTTACTCATTTTATTTCAGATGTTCACCTCAGCTAAACGGGCAGCATTCTACATGGTTCGTAGTGAAGGATATTTCTCGTTATATCGTGGTTTGATTCCGTCTCTCGTTCAAATCGTTCCTTTCTCAGCTATGCAGTTTGGAAGCCGTTCATTTTTTGAAGCTATTTGGGTGAAAAATGGTCTGAAACCGGGTAAGTAATGTTCAAAACTACCTGGGTAGTTCAATCGGTAGGACGTTGAGAATACGTTTTGAGCTATGCATCTCTGGTCGTCTTGACGTAGGTTCGAGTAATGCCAGGGATGATTGCATATATGTTTTTTTATTGAAATTCATTCTGAGCAAGGCCGGAAGCATTTCCCAAAGCAGACCAACCACCGTCCACTCAAAAGCAAAGAGCTACTAAAATATGTAGTATCAGCAACTGCACTTTACTCTGAAAACATGACAATTGGTTTCCACCAGACGCTCAAAATGAACTCGCACTTTGGTTTAGTTCTGTATGAGATGTTTCCTGCTTAGAGTGCAGTTACTGCTACTTCAATATCCTATAACAGCTCTTTATAATTTGAGTGGTCGTTAGCTGCCTCCGTTTAGGCGCTGCTTTCAACCTTGCTTGAACCAAAAACTAAAAAAAACTTTGCATGGAGTGGGCTCACTTCTTATTTTTTATTTTCAGGTAATTTCAGTGAATTCGTATGTGGAGGATGTGCCGAGCTGCTTGCCAAAACATTCGTTTACCCACTCGATGTTGTAAAGAAGAGACTGCAGGTATGAAGTATTTTTTGTTGGCAACATAGGGGTGCGAATGATTCGAAAATACGAGAACCTTACCCTCGTCTATACTTGCACGTTACAAGTCTTTGAATCCTTGCAAAAATAACAATTTTTTAATATAAATGAGAGCTGACTGGCATAATATCAGCTGCTGTGCTACTCGGACTCCCGAAGGAAATTGATTTCATCAGAAGGAAATTTAGGAAATGAGCAGCATTTCATGATATATCTCTTGCTAGAAGAATTTCTTTTTAAGCGTATGGTAGCAACCAAACTATACAAAAAACATTCAAAATCATTGATGCTGCTATGAAATAGTAATAGTTTTCCAAATTATCGTATCGGTTGTGATACCAGTAATTTGAGACATACCGCCTAAAGTGGTTACAAGTTGATGCGTTAAGTAACTACAGAAATGGGTATTTAGATGACCTACACCTGCTGATATGCCTCTATTGAACTTTTGCAATGTCATGAAACAACAACTCTCCCGCATTTAGAGATATGCACCTAGGTCGCGTCTCGTGTGTCTCTCTAAAGCAACACAATAGTATATTTTTTGATAGCAGAACTGGCTTAGCATTTTGGCAGCTTTATGCTGGCACAAAACATACCTCCAGCCTATTGATGATTTTGAGTGCAATTGTTGATTTTCAGTGCAATCGGTCGTAGGTACAGGCTTTAGAATAGTTCTAAGGTATTTCCTGCGTCTTGTAAGAGGTGACTAAAAGGAAGCAAAGAATTGGTAGATGGTTCTACCATCCCCCAGGGCAGATACCACTCACTGCACCTTACCATGGTGGTTCACTTCCGTTTGGGATGTTTCCGCTTAGAGTGTAGTTGCTGGTACGACATCTTTTAGTAGCTCTTTGCTGTAAAGTGGCTAAGAAACAAATAATTGTGCCCATTCGCTGAATTTTCTTCCGGTGGATCCTATTGTCTTCGGGTGTCTGAGTAGCAGAGTATTTGCTGGTCTGGCTTACCAGGATACAGAACTGATATATTCAACCTGCGATGCCAATAAAGATTTTGGTTTCATTAGAACTGAATTCAGCAAATGAGCGATATTCCACGACATTTTTCATACTAGAAAATTAGAATCAAAATCATCAACACTGCTATGAAATTGATGGTTTTTAAGATTTTTGTTCGCCTTGGAAAGAAGATGAAATGAACATTTCAGACACCTGAAGAAGATCTGCACCCTATCAGCCTGGACTTGCTTAACAAAATGAAACTTCTGTATATTTGCTGATATATTTTCATTTTTTTGCAGATACAAGGTTTTGCTGCACCCACTGTTAGTAAAATCCGTCAATATCGAAGTTTTTTCCACTGTTTTAGTGCAATATGGCGTTACGAGGGATACCTCGCATTTTTCAAGGGATTTAAAGCTGCTGCTTTGAAGTCTTCGTTGACATCTGGACTCGTTTTCGCAACTTATCGATTTTTTCGGGAACACATGGAGCCAGACAAGGGCGATAGAGGGTGATTTAACATGAAAACTGCATCGCGAAGATTCATCGAAATATTTATTGGTGCTGATGGTTCTATTGGGATCGCACCACAAAATTGCACATAAGTTGTATCGCCCCCTCACAGGATTTACTAATAAAAATTGTATTTTCACCTGCACGAACACACACACACAGGACTGCTCTTGTGCGAGACCCACACACACATAGGTTTACCTGTGGATGAGCAATTCAGAAAAACGAATCTGTATGGATTCAGATCTTCTTATGAAAATATAGCAAACTGTTTTGAGTGTGAAACATTGTGTTGCTCAGCCATTAATATTTTGTATACATTACAAATCAAACTTGTTTTATTCAACTACTTCTTGAGCTCCAAATATCTAGCGTTTGGGTTAGAATCCTGTTGGGGATGATTTTTTTTATTTATGGAATATCGCTGTAGGTGTGATCGATAGGAGCCAATTAATTGCGAAGAGCTATTTGGGTTCACTGAACCGGCAAAGTGTTGGGAATACGCTCCGAGCTACACATCTGTGAAATCGCCATATAGTTAAACCGTATTGTCGGCTTTCCTCTCCAGCAGGATAAAAATGATATCCTATCCTATTCTACCCAATTCGGAACTCTTGTCTGCACGAGAGGTTATGGTTTGCTATATAATCCAGCTGTGCTGTATTCTCTGCTTTACTTTCCCGCATGATAAAAACCTGAATCGTATCCTAATTATCAGCTGGATTACCAGTTAGAGTTTGACACACGAATTGACGTAGCCTACCTGGTTGTGTAGGCTGTTTTCCTATCGAACAGGATAGAATGGGATTTCTTTTTTATCCTGCTGGAGAAAAAACAGACAATACGGTTCAACTATATGGCGATTACGTGAAAATACAGCTGAAATATTTGGCGAGCCACGATCTGCGGATACCAGTTCCGAAGTGAATACCGGGTGAAGGTTTTTGGATTATTGTATTTCTCATTTTTTTCTGTGCATGTACCTGGTTGGTGGAGGAAGCCGAAAGTAGCGCTTACGTGAATCACCGTGTACCAGCGAGGCGTCTAGCGGACCTCTCGCATATAACTATCATCCCGCACAGGATTCGAACCTGCATCATGACGATCAGAGATGCGTAGCTCTAAGCATATTCCCAACGCACATTCCCAACGCAACGCTTAACTGATTGAGCTAACCGGGCACCCCTAGGGTGAAGGTTTTTAGCTTAGACATAGATTACCGTATTACATTTATTTTTTCTGTGCATGGACATGGTTGGTTGAGGAAGTGATCCTTAGAGTGACAAATTGCGTTGACATGTTTTATCTGTATCTGGGAAGCATAGAAACGTTGAATGGAATTCTATCTCGTCATGAAGTGATCGGTGACAACCAAAGATTATCGGCAACAGTAGATGTACCGATTGATATCGATCTACGGAAATAGGGGCAAACTATATGAATTGCAATCAAGATTCCAAGAATATTCCAGCCCACTGGCGACCTGAAGTTCATTTATACAAATAAAGCAGATATGTCGATTATATTCACTACAGATGTTTACAAAAAACTTCTAGAAACTAATGGATTCGCAATACTTAGAAAAATAGTATTAAGATCATATAATGAATCGAAGAAAACAAAATTCACTGTTCAGTGGATACTGTCCACTACACTCAACTATAGATGTACTTGCAATTAGGGGTGGGCAAATCGAATTGCATCTAAGCACAAAACGACAAAATGCATTGTAATGCGTCATAACGACATGGAATGTAGATTGAAAATACATTGCCTTTAAGTCTGTTTATGCTGATATTAGTGATTTGTATCTTTAAAATTCTTGATTTTTATGATGGAAACAATTTGATCCGAATTCCCAATGATTCGGTTTTGCTCAGCCCTGCTTGCAATATCAGAGGTCGTTAGTCGAGCTTCTTTGAGCGATGCTTTCAGCCTATCAGTGGTCGGCCTTGCTTGGAGAGAACCTCTAATTTAAAAATATTTACAATTGTAATTCATTCTATTGAAAGCATATTAATATAAAAATCGAATTGAATATAAAACCCTATATCACCACATAAATCGAAATCAGTGGTTGTAGAATGAGATAATCCACAACGATGATCGATGAGTGGTCGGTGTTTATCTTACTGACCAGGGCAGATACCATTCACTTCAACATAGCCGCACATAGGTCTGAATAGAATATTTTAAACCGACAGTGCAGTAGCTGGCTTACTACCGTAGTTTACGTAACTCTTTATCATAATAGTGGTTGCTAGTAAGCTTTGTTCCAGTGCAGCTTTCAACCTCGCATAGAGTTTGATATATTGCATCAGTATAGGAAGGCAAATCCAATATGTTTTTTTTTTAACTTTTTAATATACACGACTTCATATCAAATGAACAGAACGTATTTCGAGTTGATAATTTGCTGATATCAAATTACGACAAATATCAATCGGATATTTTTGAATCTCTGCAAAATTAACTCGCACACAGAAGAATGCACACGTCAACAAATGTTTGTATGATTTATCTCGAGAAGTTTTAGAAAATAAAGAATTATGGTCAAATCAATGAAATATACAAACAACGGGTTGCATACGATAATTACAGAATGCCTCTAAATCAGAAGTCACATTACATTGACAGATTCAAGCCAATGGAAGCCCAAGGATTAATAGCTTTCCCATTCATTGTTTCAGTAACTTTCCAGACGTTTTCATCCGGATCTAGTTCTCCTATTGTATCTTCTTTTATTGCAAAGGACTTGTAGCTGGAATAAATAAAAAAAGCTTCTGAAATAGAATGAACTTCTGATATTCATATTCCTACTGTTGATGGGTAAAGGTAAAAACCTGTGAGAAATAAGACATACATTGAAATTGTTGAAGCTGACCTTGCCATGAATAAAGCATCACACAACAAGCAATAAGTGTGCTGATGGAGCTAAAAATCTACCAGTTCCCATTTTATTGAAAATCATATTACCACAATTGAAAATTTTATATTGCCAATCAGGTGCCATGTAGTTGCCTAAATCACAAATATGGTTTCCACAAAATTATTCAGATCAGGATTGCTCGGTAGAGTGGTATGCATGGAGTCCTGGGAGTCAACGCCCAACACAGGCAGATAATATAGTCTATGGACTAGAGGGGGTCACCGTGCACGCCCACTCCCATAACCCATCGGCCCGGGTATCATTGAATTTGTACTGACATCAGCGTTCAGCAAAACACTCTTTTGCACTTATTGTCAACATCGATTTACTGAAGCCAATTTAGCTACCTGAAAATTTCGAATTTTGATATAACAGGAATTATTTACTCGCGTAGCTTTAATTAATATCTGTTTTGATATTTAGTTGTGGCATATTTCGATAGGTGTGTTACTTGCCAACATTTTTGAGATTGAAAACATATTTTACTGGAAAAGACGTCATAATGCCATATATAAGCATAATATCATTATGTGATAAAAATGTTAGTTAACGAGGGTATTTTCCTCGATTAAAAAGCATAAATCACTGACGTCTATCGAATTTTTGGAATAAGGACAAGATAAAAATTAATGGCCATAAATTTAATCAAAACCTATATCAAGTATTTAGGATTATTTTCTGGCCAAATTAAATTCAAATACAGGTTCGAGAGGAGTTCATTTTCTCTTGACACACATATGTTAAACAACCAAATGCAAGCACATATAACGATTTCTCACTGGCAGCAGTTGAATGGGTATACAAACCTTTTGAGAGGAAATATATCATATCCAGTGCTTTTTTAATAAACAATTTAAAATTTTTGAGGGGTCGAATTACTTTTTAATTTTTTTGAAATTGTGTGATCAACCATGTGTGATTTTTATGATTTTCATGTTTTTCAAACGTTAATCGCAGAAGTTTGAGGCCTTTCGCGCCAGATATGGTGGCGAAAGCGATGGGTTCATCCATTTTTGAATAGAAGTACCTTACAAACAGTAAGATAATAATACATTGATGGATTAGCTACTGACCTCACTGTGGGCTTGAAGCAGCGCACATGGACACAGGGTCAGGTCCATGCTGATGTTGGCAAGTAACACCCATATTGAAATATGCCACAACTAAATCTCAAACAGATAATAATTGAAGCTACATAAGTAAATAATTGTTGTTTTAGCAAAATTGGCTAAAAAACGAATTCCGCAAATCCATAACAATGAATTTCCACGGTGCACGGTGCAAAGCCCATGTACTCGATATATTCTTACTCGATTCTGGTTTTAAGATTTACGATTTTATTAAGGGTGTTAATTTCAATCAGTAAAGTATGACTCGGATTACTTCAAAACCGTGACACAATTCAATATCGACTCACCCTCCGACAACGAATATCTTTCCTTCAACAACACAGGCTTTGAAACAGCGTCTAACATTATTTAATCTGGTAACGGTAGTCCATGTTTCAGCGACTGTATCAAAACATTCCACAATATTCAAGTCATTGCCATTATATCCACCTGTAAAATGAAGATAAATGTATTTAACTATTTAATCAACTAGAAAATCATGCAATACGATAGAGATATGTTGAGTTAATACATACACTTTTCATATAGTGTTTGTTTGCCAATTTGTTATCGCCGCAATTTGTGTTTGTAATGTTTATTGTTTTGGTGTGGACCAACGACTGCAATGTGCATGTAATTATTAGTCGGCTGGCAAGTGCTTTTTCAAGTTTTACACCCGGATCAAGGGATCCATGATGGTGCCATTCAACGCATGGTATGTGTGTGCTTGATTGACCCTAAAATGCTTCTTGTGTGTCGTGAGAAGCAACTAAAATTAAACAAAGAAGAATTAGACAGTTTCACCACCGCCCAGGGCAGATATCGCTCAGTTTAAATTTGAGTTGCAGTTTTCTTTGGCATTTTTTCTTTCTAAGAGTGCAGTTGCTGGAGTTATATTTAGTGATAGGTCTCTGAATGACTGTTTTTTGCTAGTTCTCATGGTGAACTTCAAATATTGAGAAACTTTCATCTCATTGATTTTGTGTCTTGTTTGTATTTTGTTCTGTGTTGGTGTCGTGGATTTGAAATAAACTATGTTATTCTATTATACTATATTTATAAAACATGAACTCTCACCAATAACATAAATCTTCCCATTAAGTTCGACTGCACCTGCTCTATCTTTTGCAGTCGGCATTGAAGGAAGTGTCGTCCATGTTGAATCAGATGGATTGAATTTTATCGCATCAGATAAGTATTCTTCATTGTACCCTCCAATACAGTAGATGAAATCTAGAAAATAAAAAGAAGAAATAGTTCAATCAATGTGATTATGTAGGTACAAGCTTCGGGATTACTCTATTATGTTTTCCAATGTGTCAGAAATGCATTTACCCAGTTTCTGGATCATTTTTGGTGCTTCTGACCTTGCTTAGAGTAAATTTCTAATAACAAAAACCTAGGTGGAAATGAATAAAATGATGTTCACAAATTACGATAATAGTTCATATCAGCGGTTCTAAAACGTGGTAACATTATTGAAAAAATGACAAAACGACGTTTGATATTGATTTGAGCTCCTGAGGAAAATAAGACAGTGGAGCCTGAATAGTAGTTTCATTCATCCCATTTTCACTCATCAGCAAAAATGTCAATTCAAAATAAAAAAAAATTTGTTGAACTTTTATCAAGCATGGGCCACTGATTGAACACGCCGTCCAAAGTAGGATTTACGATTGGGAATCGTGGACAATCTTCTCTATTTTGATGCATTGTTGCCAAACCTTTTCATCGAAAAAAACTGGCGCGGAAAAACAAGAAGACCGACCTTAATAATATTATTTAATGTTTCTCATCTCTGGACTCTCAGACCTTTAAATTGAGACTATCCACAGTGTATGCGAATAGAAATAGTTTAGTTGAATAGAAATTTGGTACAAAAAAGTAACATTTTATGTTTAAGACGATTTTTTGTAATTTTGAGAGGAATACTGAATTATTCTTAGGTTGGTTAAAATTCAATATTCTGCATTTTTCAAATTTTTATTTTACACAAGATTTAGACAAAAGATGAAATGTGCCAAAAATGCGCATTTCATGTATTTATCAAGCATGGTTTCTAAGTGCGTTTATTACTCCATACTGCCACCATGCGGTGTTTTGTTGATATTGTTTTGCGGTATTTCTCATAGTGGTGCAATCGCCAGTTCTTTGTTGATGCAACTTTCTTGATAGCAAAAACCTACTAAAAGATGTAGTACCAACAACTGCACTCCAAACAGAAAACGTCCTAAGTAGAACTGAACCGCCGTGGTAAAGTGCAGTGATTGGTATCTACCCTGGGTGATAGTAAAACCACTTTTAAGACTGATTTGACTAGTTAGGACAAATAGGTTTAGTTTTAAATTAAAGCCAAATGTTGATATATATGCAATGTCCATGTAAATTTAAGTATTGTTTCGTAGAGCCTGAATACTACATATACATTCATGTACAACTTTATAGTATTCATCAAACGAAACCTCACAAACTAGTAAATATTCTTAACCAACCTTCTGTTGCCACGACTGATGTCCTACCTCCTTCCACAGGTTTATCAGTGACATGAGACCAAGTTCCATCAGACGGATCAAACTTCTCAACTGTTTTACTGGTGGGAAAATCATCGAATGCATAGATTGAACCTGGAAATATACATCTATATGTTATTATCTCCATGTGTTTTATGATCGAGTTTCATATAAATCAATAACAGGAATTTACCGAAAAGAAACAGTGGGATAAATCTTTCGGTAGAAATTAGATTTAGAATCAATTTGTGCTAAACGAGCGAAACAACAAAAAAATTGAAAATTTCACTACGGGGCATGGCTAAATCTGAACAATTCCAATAGTGAACATGCTCAGTACCTACCATTGCCCTTGCCTAGTGTGGTTCAGGTCAGCTTTGGTCTGGCCTACCTTAGCTATTACACATCTAATTGGTCTGAAGAAATCATCAAGTCAAACCCTGGTTGGTTGCCCAGGGCAAAAATACTCACTATACTTTACCATGTCGGTTCAGTTTCATTAGAAATGTTTTGCGGTTAGGGTGCAGTTGCCTGTATATCTTGTAGTAGCTCTCCGCTATCGAGTTGTCAATAGTTGGTTTCTTTTGGCCCTGTTTCCAATATTAGAGTGAATTTCAATAAAAAAAAATGTAGCGTGAATTTGGGAATTTATAATTGAGAACCTTGAGTTGCCTGCGCATTCGTCATTAATGTTCAACACTAGTAAAGAGTAGCTGCACCTGATAGTTTTTCAACATTTCTCACCTCCGAACGCAACAGCGGCAACTATTCCCCTTGTCAATATCCGATTTGGTAACGCAACCCAAGTTGCATCAGAATCAGTATAATCCAGTTGATAATTGGTTCCATCATCCACAAGAACATATATGATGTCACCAAGTAATACAGCAGTGAAAGGTTCGTCAACAAAATCATCACTGATGGCCTGTTTGTGATATTGAATTGGGTGAGCCATTACCGCCTTGAAAATTATTTTCAAAGGTTTAAATTTTCCAAACAAAGCTAATGTCTAAACGCATAGCTCATAGTGCTCATAATAAACTTGAAACAGGAGGACAGTTGCAATATTTATAAAAAAAAGGGTGGTCAATTTTTGACGTCATTATTAGCGGTAGGAATGCAAACAACACGCGAGTACGAGAGTATTTTTCTTAGAGATTATTCAAATACTCCCGAAAATAGCAAATTTTGAACAAAATGAATATTTGAATCTTTGAAATGTGTTAATAAATTCTCCAACAATCATTTAAAATGTACTCGGTGGGTTCTGATGACGAGAAATTAAACATAACGTCTTTAATATTAAGCACAGACGGAGATTAAAGTGTTCGAGTGTTTATAAACGCAAGAGTATAGTATACTCTCGATAATAAATAATTATTTGCACCCTGTAAAGTGCCACATATGGAAATTTTTTATGTTGAATTTTAATTTAATTTTGTTAAGTGCTATTTCACACAATTAGGTCGGATAGGGGGAACATAGCGCCATTTGACTTGATACATTGCAAAACCAGAAATATAAAAACAAACCTTCACTCTTCTCCATGTTTTATTTTGAGGAACAAATGATTGGATGGATTTTGATTCTCTGTCAAATACAGCAATCGCTGTGAAATAAAATATTTTAATCAATTAAACATTAAACTCACTTATTGCAGATTATATTGTGTATAGGAAATCAATGTGATGGTGATCACACCAACTAAATAATTAGCATGAACGTTGGTTCAGGAGAGGTTATATTATTAAATCAATTTCCTGATTTTTTTTCTCAGCAAAACGTAAGTATACAAAAGTTAGAATCTGATCCCAGTTGATTGGACGAATATCAAAGCGTTTTCAACGTTCAGGCAATGTCGGGATTTGCATTGTAATTCACATAAAAATTTAAAAATTGTTCGAGTAATACTGTTGATGCTGTAAATTATTGTAAATGGAAAATACTTATATTGTATAAATATGCTGATTTCGAAAAATATTTCATATTTATAGAAAATTAAGAGCTCTAAAAGTTCAACAGTTCGAAATCAAGTCAAGACAATACAGTCTGGTGTTTTTGAAATAAAAACTTACCGTTAGCGAGCTTCCCACATATCACAACACCTGAAAATATAAATCGTGTGATTTATTGAAAGTTAGGTTTTGATGTTTTTCAAAATTTATTCGACTAGAATGTTCCCGGTATGAATTTGAGAATATCTTCAAAAAAAGCAAAGGTATGGTCTGCGTAAAACTCAAATTAGAAAATACCGCGTTCAAGTTATCTTAATTGCAAAAAACGTAGAAAACTAGGCATCCTGCGTAAAACTGAAAAAGGGCGCACAAGTTATCTCAAATGCAGCAAAACGGCAACCAGGTGCCCTGGGTAACACTTGAAATAAAAGAAATATAGTACCCAATGTATCTTCTTAGCGTTCAAAATAGCACCTGGATAAAACTAAAATAATAAGGCGGCACAGTTGCCCTTTGATGAATTATCCCGTAGAAACGTCAATCAAGTATTAATTATTTTACCTGATAAGGGAAATATAAAATAAAACACGCGAATTATCTTTCTTGCATCCTAAATACAGCGTCCAGGTTCACTGAATAAAAAATATATTATAAAATAAGGTCAATTCATGCAAGAAATGGCAACCGTGCACGTTTTGACTCGAATTTATTCCATTATCATGTCCCTTCAAGATTTGACATCCAGCCTGCCTAAAGATTAATAAGTCGAAAAGACATTTAGAAAGAAACTTGGGAGTAGATACTTTTATTTTAATGCTCGTAGCGCGAGATATTTAGCAAACTTGGAAATGTTTGGGACACTACCTTGAGAGGATGAAATATTCATTTGCATATTGTAAGAATAAATACATACTGTCTAGATCGATATCTGTAGCCTCTACTTCAGGTCCAAAGTAAGGAATCATCAAAAGTGCTTGACGACATTGAGCAGAGTTTAACACAAGTGACTAAAAAGAAGAAATGAATATTGTTTGAAATTTAGAAAATATTAAACTTCCAAATATTTGAACCATAAAAAAGATACGCAAATTTTTACAACCTCTCTTTCCATGAGATATTTCCGATAACTATACGCTATGTCACATAACTCCAATTTGTTCGAAAGTTCTTCAAATAGCGATGTCCGACTTTCTGGGTCATAGCTAGTCCAAATTATCAGTGCTTTGTATTTGACTGCCTCAGATACCTACGAAGTAAAGTGAGATTTGGTTATTTAGGAAATAAGATAGGTAAGATGTATGTGATAGTGGAGCAGAATGTACCTTGTTGCTTACTTGAACAATTATTCAAACTTAAGTATATACACTTACTATATTTACTTACCATATACTAAATGTGTTTTTGTCACTAGAAACGGAAGCCAAAAAAAAGTCATCGGTACCACATTGTTAGGGCTTTTTTCAATATAACCGAATTTTATGAAATTAAGTAAATAATCAAAGCCTTCACTATTACTAAAAACACAAAATTATCCATATTATTACCTACAATGAGGAAAAACTGAATTTTTGGACTGTGGGAATAAAATGAATGCATTAGGATTAACAAAACCTTAATAAATCATACATTAGGTACTCTTAATTCAAGCAAATATTGAAGATATTCTTCATCCAAAAGTTTGAAATTATCTTGCAGAACAAGTGATGGTAAATATTTTCCAGCAAATCGGTTGCATCTTTCAAGCAATGCTGCACAGTTGAATGTGTTTGCAATCCTCTTCGTTGTATAAAACGATCCAGGACTCAGCTTTTTCTCAAGAAATATTGCGATCTTGTTGCACATTTCTAAAAACATGTAAAAATAAGTGCTTTGTAGTAATTACATAATATATTTCTTCAAACTAAATTAAATTTCAATAACCGATTCAACTTTCTTTACAACAATAAAGTATCTAATGAAACAAATTCAGCTTCATCTAAAAGTCACTGAATTTGATGACTCACTCTTCAGCTGCATAATATCGGCAACATTCATCAGTTGTTCACAATTCTCATCAGTAACAGGAACTTGTCCAGTGTAAATGAAGTTGATACAATCCTTTACAGAGGCCATTGGGACATTCTGCATTGTAATAATACCAGATTGACTTTCAACATTCTGAAGGTAAAATTGACATATAATTAAATGAAAGATTGTCGGGTATTGTGCCGATGTATATGGATATTATATGTATTAAGCAGGTGTTTTGCTCAACTAGACAAGGAAGATGCAAAAGTGTAATTTCCTATAAAAACACCGAACACCAAGATGAGTGAGTACCAGTGAAATATTTTTGTTTCAACATCATATATTAAACTTCATTGCAAGACAATTATTTTAAGAATTCATTCATTCATGATTTTGAAAAATGCTGAGATGCATTATTCACTCGATAGTAAATATAAGTAACAATAACAACTATTCCAACATGATTATTATTTGTACGGTTTTTGAACTCGCTTGCTTTAATGCATAAATGACTCTATGGTGATAAAGCAAAGCAATTGCTTTCCGGAGTGATTCACATTTATATGGTTACTGAATATTGTGTATCGGTATATGAAGTGTCCAAACACAAATTTGACATGTGAAAGGTTTTTGAGAACTGTTGTAGTGTACTACTAGTGTACGACACATTTAATCGCATATGTATCGTTAATTTATCACTTTGGATTTTAAAACATTGCTTCTGAGGCTAATACATTGTTGAACAATTGCACATTCGATAAATTGTCAACTGTTTTATAGGCTGTTGCGAACAGTTTCCAGTGTATGTTCGATTTATAAAAATAACAATCGATTAACACAGATAGGCAGCTTGGCCTTATTTTTTATCTGACCTGTCTGAGGAAGTTATTTTTGTAAAACAACCATGTGACATCTGTACCAACCTGTACTTGTATTTAGTCAAGACTAAAACCTGATTGTCCTTGTCATTCGAATCCAGTCTCATGCGGTTAACATATGTATGGTTTTTGTACAATGTACGATTGAGTATCACAACAAAGCAAAGGGTCATTTTTCTAAAATTTTGCTTTTTTGTACGCAGATATGACGCAACACGGTAATAGTCGCAAAGCGTCGGTGAACAACTCCTCAAAAACGCAAACACACGCTTCGCCTTATCAAACGCTAAAGTAATAACGTACAGTAGTAATTCCTTAACTCAGACGCATGGAACGAGCGCAGTATTGTTTTTGCCCAAGTGTGCAATGTCGTTGCGGCCGAAGACCGTAAAACATCGTTTTTTCTCCAGGTGTGTGTATGTTATTGTTTCCGTTTATGCAACGATCGCGGAAGCAGAGAACAAAGCAAATGTATAAAATGTGTTCCGTGGACTTTATACTCCCCACTGCTACAATTCATATTTTTTTGTTCGATATGTTACACGAAGCAACACTGTGGCATTTTGGGACTGTGGGACGTCAGAAGTTATACTATATAAGGAGATTAGACTGCGGGGATTTTATTAAATTCCGTTCCGCTTGTGTATCTGATTTTGACTATCATGGCATGGGAATCATGGGAACCGAGACTTCATGTCTTGAACATAAACAAAATATACCTAACGGAAGCAGTTTCTACAATAGTACAAAACATTATCACAGACACAGTGTGAAAACGTACAATTGTTGAACTTTCTTGATTGATTGATTTTGTTGATTAAAGGGAGCCGTCGATTGCGTCATTGTCAAAACGTCAAAGTAATTCGCGCCGAACCTTCTAAGTTTAAGTTCCTTAGGGGGGTATTTAAAACAATATATTATTGGCAATAAAATAATTTATTTTATTTTTTTATAAATCAGGCTTTTAAATACCAAAATATATCTTATCGGCCGCGAAATACGGTAGATAGTGCTAATTTTATATCGTTAACTTTCATATAATTTTCCAAAGCGTACATACACACACTTGACTCACAGTATTATATAATTTTTCCACAAAAAATACACACACATGTGATTTACAGTATAGCTAACAACAATTTGATGTCGATAACAATCATACAGTTTTTCCACAATGCACACACACATACACAAAAGTATAGCTAACAGAAATTGGATATCGTTAACATTCATGTGTTTTTCCACAGCGTACATGAACACACACACATGATTCACAGTATAGCTAACATCCATTTGACACTTGTTGTTCCCTTTTAATCTCTGCTAACGACTCGTAGAAATTATTTCAGGGGATCTATATATACACATGTGATTGACAAATATCCAAAACTCTTAACAAAACTAACACAGATGCCATTCACATTTATATGGTTTTTCGACAACGTATATATAGACATAAATAAGATGCAAGCTAACACTATCAATTCCATGTTTTTATATTTTGTAGCAATGTGAATTTTTTCAACAGAAATTGACCCTAAATAACACTAAAATCAGAACTTGGAGGGAAAAGAAAAAAACGACTTCTTGTAAGTCATTGCTACAAAAGATTTAAGGGTTACTACAAAATATACTACATGCAACTGCACTATAATCAGAAAAATCCAGAACAGAACCGAAACACTATAACAAAATGTATTATGTCTGTCCTGGATGGTGATAAAACTATCTATCACATCCTTGTGTCCTTTAAGTCGGATCCTATGATGTGCAAAAAATACGTTAGGGCATATACACAGGTGATTCAAAGCGAACCTAGTAATATTTTGATACATTCCATATTTAGTTTTAACGCAATGTACATATGTAATAAACAGAAAAGCTAACATTATTTTGATATTGTTTACATCCATATGGTATTTCACCCAGCATGCATGTGATTCACAGCAAAGCTGAAAGAAATCGAAAGGAATGATAAACAGTCACTGAACTTTAGTATAGAGGTACATGATATTTCCACATAGAGTTCAGTTTCTCGTACTTAATTTTGTGTTGCCCCTTTTTCACTTAAAGCGATTGTTAGATGGATTCCTTTTAGCTGCTGCTTACAGTGCAATGCTTAGAGTGCAATGCTATAAAAACAATATTATAATATTTTTCATATTTATATAGTTTTACCATAGTCATAAGCAAGTTTTTACCAGAAGACAATTTGCACAATAAATAACATAAACAAATGACAACACTATTGCAAACACCTAGTAGAAGGAATTCCTTAAAGTTATCAAGCAGCGACACCCAACAGACATACATACATACATAGTTGACAAAATTTTAATACTTTCCATTTATTTCACTTTACCATACGATTATTTCATATCACATTTATGATGCGATTCAAAAAGAAGTCAACAATCTTCCAATATTTTTCATATTCCAAGACGTACATACACGCATATGTGATTCACAGTACACCTAACACAATTTAATATTCTATATTGTTCATATTATATGGTTTTCCACGATATATATGCAAGCACGTGATTTACTGTCAATATTTTAAATATGTTTTAACTATAAAGTAAAACATCAGGTCAGAAAATACCAAAATTTAACAGTGATTGGGAAGTTCCAGAAATTTTCCTGTTTATACAGTTTTCACCACTCTTACAGCTACTCACCTCATGAGACAGCATAGCTTGGAAATAATCTGATCCTGCCGATAGAACATTCCTGTGTGCTGGAATCTCTTCATTACCAACTTTTACTGTGAAATCACAATGCTCTTTGGTTTCTCTCATTCTGAAAGCACAAAGTATATTTGTTCAATATATTTTGTGAATACAAATTGTAGTAATAATATGCCAAGTAGGCGCGAGATTAGGTATTGCCCTTATGTATTTCCTGCCTGTCGACTAAAAGGAAAAAAGGCAGTTTTACCCAACGTCATCCAGAGCAAATACCACTCACTGCACTCCATTATAGCGGTCTAGTCCTACATGGATTGTTTTCCACTTAAAGTGTAGTTTCTGGTACTACAATCTATAGTGACTCTCTGTCATATGAGTGATCGTTAATTTAATTTATTCCTTATAAGTGCTGCTTACGGCTTTGCATAGAGCAATTATTAAAAGCTTATTAAACAGTCAGTTAGGTTTTCCAAAACAGCAACTATAGGATTGTAGTTTATTTAGTAACAGACCCAGGTATTGATGGAAGATTAAAGAAAGGAAAGCAAAGTAGATTGCAACCCAATAAATAAGAATTGAATGAACAAATGTTCACCTGTTGAGATTCCTTAATATTTCAACAGCATGATCTCTCTCATCTGTGTCAGAAGTTGGATCCATTTTCAGATTTCACTTCAGGTGTATTTTACTCCAGCAAAACTGAATTAACTAAACGTTTGTAGTTTACTAAACTAAGAATAATAGTTTGGTTAGTCAACATTAACATGGCACGTTTGCAGCAGAGATGCCATTTGATTATTATTAAAATATTCTGTCAGAACTTTCCAATTTTATGTCACTGAACCAGATATAGACTATTGTCAGGTCATGTTTTTAACACCTGTTCTAATGTCCAAAGTCTCAGCAAAATTATAATATAGGTTGTTGTATACAAAGCTGTATGCTCTAGGTGGTGAAATATCTGGTGCTTAGCTGTAGCCATTTAGGTCAATTTGCGGAGCCACTCTGCGCAGAAAGTACGAATCTTTAGCATAACATTTTGTAACTACACAAGGGTTCATAGTTTTCCACATGCCTACGCTGTATTTTCTGCTTTCTCCCTTATAAGTAAAAATATAACAGTATAGACTACCGCTATATTGACACCTGCATTAAGCTAGCAGACACTTCCATCAAACAGTTACCGATTTTTCAATAAGTCTATTCACCTTCCCAAAATCGTAAATATGCATTCAAAATAGCCAAATATTTGTTTGTCACAGTATTTTTTTTCTCAAGCACGTTCGAAACATATTTGTACGCCGAGAAATAAATTTCAAAGAAATTCTACCGAAGGGATTACGGGGAAATTGATCTCCATGTAGAAGCACAAAAATGGCAAATATTTTGGACAAGTATGGTTTAAGTGACGAACAAATTATTCATCACGCTATTCCTTGTAGCAGAATTATCAAAATATAGTTTTACACCTATGAGGAAGATTTAAAGAAATTCTACCGTGCAGATTATGGGGAAATTCCCTTCTTTTTCCATGAAAATGTGCACAGGTAAATGAAAAAATATCCCTAATAAGGTCATTATTTGATGAACGAATTATTTGTCACGCTATTCCTTTTCACCGTATGTCCAAAATATATTTCTACACCTATAAAAAAATATTTAAAGAATACTATCGTGCTGATCATGGGGAAATTTCTTTCCCTTTTCATGAAAAAGTGCAAAAGATGGCCTGATAGTTAAACATATTGGCATGGCAGGTTGAAGATCTCGGGTTCGAGCCCCGGCAAGTCTGAACAGCTTATCTATGCCCACCACTCAACCCAGGGTGTAATAACATGGGTAGGCTAAGCTGAACAGGAAAAGATCATATTTTTCCAGTAATTGTAACCCTGTCCGTCTATACGTGGTCGCTGTTACAGGGTGATCCACTCTAAGAAGTGGTTATAAAAAATACAAAATATTCTTACTAAGGACGTCATTAAGAGACAAAAAAATTATTCGTCATGCTATTCCTTTTCACCGTATGTCCAAAATATATTTTTACACCTATGGTAAAGATTTGAAGAAATTTTACCATGCGGATCAAGGGAAATTCCCTCCCTTTCATAAAAAAGAGCAAAAATGGCAAAATATCTTTAATAAGGATATCCATTGATTAACGAAAAAAATATTCGTCATGCTATTCCCATCACCGTATGTCCAAAATATATTCCTACACCTAAGAAAAAAAATTAAGGAAATTCTACCGTGCGGATATCGGGGAAATTCCCCTCGCTTTTCATGAAAAAGTGTTAAAGATGGCCTAGTAATTAAACATGTTGGCATCGCAGATTGAAGAGCTCGGGTTCGAGCCCCGGCGAGTCCGGATGACTCATCCATGCCCACCACTCAACCCAAGGTGTAATAACTTGGGTAGGACACGCCGAACCCGAAAAGATGATATCTTTCCAGTAATTGTAACCCTGTCCGTCTAAAAGTGGCCGCTGTTACAGGGCTTGGACAGGGTGAACCACTCTAAGTGGCTATAAAAAAATACAAAATATCCTTAAAAAAGATGTCATCAAGTGACGAAAAAATTATTCGTCACGCTATTCCTTTTTCAGTATGTGCAAAATATATTTCTACACCTATGGAAAAGACTTAAAGCAATTTTACCATGCGGATCAAGGGGAAATTCCCTCCCTTTTCACGAAAAAGAGCAAAAATGGCAAATTATCTTTAATAAGGATATCATTAATTAACGAAAAAAATATTCGTCATGCTATTCCTTTTCACCGTATGTCTAAAATATATTTCTACACCTATGGAAAAAATTTAAAAAAATTCCACCGTGCAGATCTTAGGCAAATTCCCCTCCCTTTCTACGAAAAAGTGCAAAAATGAGTAGTATGTAAATAATACATTATTTCAGGGTGGGAATGGGAAGAACAGTATCAGGTAGTGTTATATAAAATCAGAAACAAGATAAAGATTTGTTATTTTTGGAGTTTTTGGGGAGGCATTCAATTTCTTCATTCAATTCAAACCGCTTTTTGATTTATTTTGTCGTGACATTGAGACCATTTTCTTACAGAAGTTTTTGTCTGCATCTCATTTTGTTTATTAAATTTCATTCTAAAAAGCCCGAAAGCGGTGGTAGCTTACGGCAAGCGTGTATGATGAATTTGATACAAGAGGTGGACAGCGAGGGTAATTCCATTCTCCTCCTGGTTTGACGGATTAGTGCGTGCTTGCTGTCGTTTCAGGGGTTTAAATCTAACAAATAATCTTTCCTAAAAATAGCCTGATTGGATTTATATATCTTTTTTTTTTTGAAATTTTAGATTGTCTGACATCATACTGTAGTTAATGTGGGGAAAAAATCTCCAGAGAATGGGTGAGATATTAAGTTTTCTTTAAAGAACCCAGTTTGCTGTAGATTCCATTATGTCATATTATTATTTTAGGTTGGATGCGATATGTGTCCGAGATGGTAGCACGCCAGCTGCTACGATATAATATGGAAGTGTCCAGCTTTTAGATCAAAACATTAGAGACTACATCTATTGGTACGTGCTACAATGGAAGCACCTTTATAGTTTTTTCCAAATGCCGCAAAAAGTGTTACATGACGACCTGAAAACTGCTTTGTTAAATTGAGTCTCCAAATGCTTAAATTAATTATTTTTTGCGTGTAAGTAGCCGTTGTTCCTTTCTCAGCGTGACATCCGGTTTTGTAAGTGGGGCTGGGCAAAACCGAATCACTTGGAATTCGAATCGAACATGCTGAAAGAAGGAATAGCATGACGAACAATTTTTTCGCCAATCAATAACATCCTTATTAAAGATATTTTGCCATTTTAGCACTTTTTCGTGAAATGGGAGGTGAATTTCCTCATGATCCGCTGAGTAGAATTCTTTGAATGGATATACTAATTGAAAAAATCGATAACAGTCTGCTGAAAGCGTCTGCTAGATTTATACAGGGTATTGACCACTATGAAGCTAGCAAAAAAAACGGGCAGTATTTGTTCTTAATTGCAGAAAGATCCCATACTTATATAATGATCCCTTTAAAAAAAAATTATTTGAGAAATGGAAAGATCTCAATGAAAGTAGGGTTTTCATGCCCTCATCTTGTCCGTCTGTCCACCAATGCTTGTAGAAAACTATATCAAGTGGTAATTTCTTTATTTTCTGCCGCACGAATAGGAAATAGCAGTAAAACTGAGCTAGAAGATTGTTAAAAATTACTATGATAATATTTTGCCATATTATCACTTTAAATTTCTTTAAATTTTTCCCTCGGCGTACAAGTATGGTTTGAACACGCTAGTCAAAATAATATCGTGACAAACAAATATTTCGCTATTTTAAATGAATATTTATGATTTGGCGGAGGCGGATATAGTACTGAGTACCGTAATTGAAAAATCGGTAACTGTCTGGTAGCTTTATAGAGGTTATTACACCCTGTTATTATACCCTGACTTGAGCAGTGAGTGGTGGGCATGAATTGACGAACCGGACCCAAACCGAGATCTTCAACCTGCGATGTCAACATGTTTAACCACTACCGGCTGTCGGATTAACCGTACGCCATCACGACCGCCTCAGTTAGACTTGAATTATTCTGCCAACGCTCTAATTTTCATTCAGTACCGATTACACAAACTAAACAAGAACATCTTTATGTCCCAAACTATAATTCATATGCGCGCATATTTATTCTATTCCTACCTCTTTCTACGTGATATAAACTGTCGTATCCCCGCCCGCCTGTCAGTTTTTACAACAACAGTGAAATGAGGAACTAAAACTGTGGTTGTAATACAGGTGATTCCCCGAATTCGTAATATTTAATTAAAACATCTTTCATTTGCCGAACATGGTTTATTATGTTGGTAAAAAATTGTAAGATGTCTGAAATATATTCTTGTAACTCCCTAATAGGCCTGATGAATTGCTATCGGATTTTAAAATTATATTCATTGATGCGTGTCAATTACGAAAAAAAAGATAACTTCGAACACTCATGTCACGAACATGTTTGTGACTCGTGTTTCGAAAATTAATTGAAAAACAAACCTTCATATAAGTTTTGCGTTTTATTTCGTCTAAATTAGTATCATGTAGGACAGTTCAACACAATCAAGTAGTACTTCAATGCTTGAATACTTTGAGCAAATTTATTTTAAAAAATAAGTCAAAATTTGGACAGGGGTAATTGTGATTGGCGATCGATAAAAGCTGACCAATGACATTAGCGGTGCGCGACAAAAACTCAATATAAAATAATAGCGTATTCGCAATATTATTAGAATGACCCGCGTTTGCTCACCATTGATTTCATGGTGAACGCATTCTAAATTTGCAATTTTATTGGGTGCGATCCTGCAACCTGCAATTCTATCGTCAAACGTTTGGTGCGAGCACATTTTTGGGTCATATTCGCACCATGTATTCTTGTGTATAATCATCCTTGCGTCAGAGGTGACCAACTTTTGTTTAGAAAATAGAATATAGATTTCCAATTTTAAAAATAAAACTAATTTTTTTTTAACAAGGTTGCACAAAATTACCAACGCAACCACCCTAGTATGTTTCGACGTTTATTATGATGGAAATTATTTGAGTTTTTCTTGAATGAATCGATATTCTTGATTGGTCAAGATACACGGATGCATAACAAGGTTTATTCGTCATCGATACATGATGAAGTAAAATCTTGACAACGTTTTTCTAAAATGGATTTAATTTGTATAAAGTATGGACAACAGATGAAAAGTTCTTGTTATGTCCATTCACTATAAGGTCATGTTCTCACCTAAGCACAAATTTGTGAACAAAGACTATGTTCTAGACTATGTTATGTTCGTCATACTATTCGTAGCAGCAAACGCCATTTTTCCAGTTTTGATGTGTTGCTGTTATTGTTGTCCCACATCATAATTCACAAATTTTGACTCCACTCAACATAAAAATCTTCTGGCGGGAAGTCACTCAAGCGTGCAGTAGATATTCTTGCCATATTCTGTATTTTTCTTATACATTTCAAGTAATGTCATCTCCTTTTTTAAGTGGTGATAATAATAAAATCAGTATTATTGAGGTTTTGATTGCCGTGCACTAAATTTGTGTTACTGACTAAACCTACTAAAAATCTAAACTGAGAAATAAAATTCTCAGGCTGTGAAATTTGGTTATTTTAAATATGAGATTACCGTATGTTGATGGGATATCTGGTCTATTTGTGGCAACAGGAACGTTGTGTTCAGTATGGTGATTTACGCTAGTTCTGAGTTTTCGGATTTGCTCGATATTCAATTGCTGCCGGTACTGGTTGAGGCATCATCAATATCATGAAACGAAAATCCGGATTGGCATTGGATTTTATTTGACACAAAAAAAGGTACTGGTACTGGTGGAGGCCTATTAGAATATTTGGGTCTCATGAAGTTTAGTAAGTTACCATATATCCGATTATAATAAAAATTCCCATGTTGCAAGCGACTCATCCTAACCCGGGAGGCAATGCCACATGCTTGCAGCATCGGCGCCCCCTAGTTAGGATGAAAATATTCTGCCAGTTTTCATTTTGGTGACATCGGGATTATGGTACTAAACTTCACTAGTCCCGAATATTTTTGAATAGAGACAGCGTTCTTTCCTGATACTACTTAGTTCCGTATTTCATATGTTTTCTAAATTGGACAGTTGGGTGTTCAATTAACTTAGCTTGTTTTTGTAATGTATTAAGGAAAAGGGTCAGAAATTATTATTTTGTAACCAGAATACAAAATAGGTACTGGAAAATCTGGTGAATTGGATGAAGCAGGTGACTTTAGTAAAATATATACGCTCAATATTAGTGCTATGACTTTTCTCAATTCAGTTTCCCAACTCTGGCTTGTCACTGGCTTTTTCAATTCACAGCATTCAAGACCAATCCCAGTTGTACAGCTTTATGCAATATAGCCCATCATTAAGAGTCATACCAGTATGAAAATAATGCTCTTTATCAGTGGTGTGAAAATCTTAAAAGGGGGCATGAAAAATATTGAAATTTTTTTGTAACAAAACTCTCGTACAATTACAATTGTTAATGAACAAAAAGTCAAAGTTAGACGGAATTGATCGATGGCTAAAAAGTAATAAATTGTCTATAAATTATTCTAAAACAAAATTCATGGTATTCGGAAACGGGCAAAATAATAATGATAAAGATTTTCAGATATGTATTGGCAGTATAAAAATAGAAAAATAGAGTCAAAACTATTAAATACTTAGGTGTTATATTGGATGACAAACTTTCATGGTCTAGATTTAACACACTTGAAGTTATACATAATAGTCCAATTTATTCTCATTTACATTATGGAATCCTTAGCTGGGTTCTGCTAACAAAACTACCCTTAAGCCATTAAATGTGCTGCATAATAAAATTATGAGGTGCTTGTTTTTTGCGGAGTCGACGAATAGTCTAACATCTGGGCTTTACCATCAGTGTGAAGTGCTATAACTCAATGATATTTATTTCTACGAGATAGCCAAGTTTATGTATGGATTTGAAAATAACTTGTTACCACTGATTTTCGAAATTTTTTTACAAAAATTCAGATGTTCACAATTATGCTACCCGTAGTACTTTAAACAGAGTATATTACACTCCTTAAGTTGCCACACAAATTTCAAAAAAGTCCCTTAAATCAGAAGGCATTGAAATCTGGTCACAGATATCTTCTGATTTAAAGAACTTCAACTTTGGAGGGTTCAGTTGTCGCCTGAAAGACAGAATAATCGGTTGTTACGAACATTGAATTCAACACTAATTTGGTTGTCACAGTGTTTATATGCATCGTGATTAGGTTTTTTTGTTTTTCTGTGTTATTATTAATCTGTTCTGTATTGTATGCTATCACTGTAATCATACCTGACTGTCTGGGCGAGCCAGGATCTTATTCTATGGCAAAATTTCAGTTATTTTCAAGTTGGTACATTATTGTGATATCTGATCTGATATTTATTACTATTGTCGGTATTGAGATTGATAAAAATGTCTTTCGGTGCTGTAAATGGTATATATCCTAATTAATTTGTCTCAAATCTAAAATAGTGATTGACAATACTCATAAATTGATGAGCTAGCCATATACATTATATAAAATATATACCGTATTTTGCGGCGTCTAAGCACCTCCGTGGTAATGGTCGCAAAGGGTCATTTTTCTAAAATTTTGCTATTTTGCACACAGACATGACGCAGCGCCGTAATAGTCGCAAAGCGTCGGTGAACCACTCCTCAAAAACGCTTATCAAACGCTAAAGTAATAACGTACAGTAATTCATTAACTCAGACGCATGGAACGCAGTATTGTTTTTGTCCAGGTGTGCAATGTCGTTTCGGCCAGGTGTGCAGGTGTGCAATGTCGTTAGGCCAGGTGTGCAATGTCGTTCGGCCAGGTGTGCAATGTCGTTCGGCCAGGTGTGCAATGTCGTTTCGGCCGATGTCGGTAAAACATCGTTTTTCTCCCTTCAAAATGTCGCGGTGGATTGTTGGAAGCATGGGAACAAGTGAGCCCAGAATGCCTAGTGAATGGTTTTAAGAAAGCTGGTATATTTTACTCCCTTTCAGACAAAATTGAAGTGCCCGCTTCTAAGCCGATCGTTACAAACCAATCACCTTTGTATGATCTGTTTTCCTCAGACACCGTAGACGCCATTTCTTGTTGTTGTAATTATTGTTTATCGAGATACACATTTTGCATTTTAATACATTGCCTACCAAGACGTCAGGTCGTGAACATAAACAAAACATAATTAACGGGAGCAGTTTCTTGATTGATTGATATTGTTGATTAAAGTGTGCCGTCGATTGCGTCATTGTCAAAACGTCAAAGTAATTCGCGCCTAACCTTTCGAGTTTAAATTCCTTAGAGGGTATTTAAAACAATATATTATTGGCGATAAAATAATTTATTATTTTTTATGAATCAGGCTTTTAAATACCAAAATATATATATTTCGATGTCACATTTGTAGATTTTTCCTTGTTTCGTTAATTTAAAGGCTGGCGTCGATTGCGTCATCGTCAAAACGTGAAAGTAATTCTGGTCAACTTGCTAAGTTTAAATTCCTTGTTTCGTTAATTTAGAGGCTGCCGTCGATTGCGTCATTGTCAAAACGTCAAAGTAATTCCCGAACTTGCTAAGTTTAAATTCCTTGTTTCGTTAATTTAGAGGCTGGCGTCGATTGCGAACTACATACATTCCCTTTCGCGCCGTTTTGCAATGAATGATATAATACTGGCCGTTCCGATTGATGATCACACATGATCGGATCGTCATCAAATTAAATCGCACGTATGACGATGTATGACATGTATGTACCAATGAAAATTCACTAATGTCTGCAAGCAAAAAGATCGAGCATACACGGTAAATTTGGGTGCAGTCTATTATCAATTTAATTCAAATCTCTCTACAATTTGACATATCTTGAAAGTACATGCGCTGGCCGCGTCATCTATATATAACTTTTATATACCTAATATGAAACGCTCCACAATTCGCTGTGGATCGGGAAAAAAGCAATAAATTGGTCGCAGCAATGTAAAAGTCTCAGAAAGAAAACTTTTGGAAAAAAGTAGCGACTTATCCGCCGCGAAATACGGTACTTAATTTCTTGACCTTAGACCACATAAGTCTAGGTTCCAAATTTATCCACATGTTAGATTAACCATTGCATATGAAGTATCGAATTTATTTTATAAAATGTCGCAATATTCAATTAGTCTTTTATATAAAGTTAACGCTACTGTTCCTCCTTCCTATTAAATACTGCATAGGATGGGAAAACATATCCTAAGGCATACCGTAGTAATTTATGTTCTACTATTTTGCATAATATTTTCGTTCTTTCTGGAATAAGTTATGTAGACTTTATCTGCACCTTAATGTCAACCATGTTATGCTTACACCCCCCTTATCTCACATTGTAAATGTTTTTTTGTTTATTTTATAGTTTAGAATGCACACACTGTTTTTTTGTTTATTTTTTTAACCAAACCCACCTTATGCCTTAGCCAATTAAAGGTGACACAGCTCGATAGCCTTGTCAGGTTCCCTGTGCCTCCTCCATCTGTGACTTAAGTGATCTATCCGATAATTTCATCATTATTTACTTATTGTACTTATGTTTTTTCACATGTTGGAAATAAACTCTACTACTACTGTACCGGTACTAAAGGCGCGCAAGAATTTTTTGCCCAAAATAAATATACTCGTAACGTCGTTCCATATTTTTACCCCAATGGAAACAATATATTTACAACATTTTGGTTTCCGCTCTTTAAACAAGATAATGTGTTTGAAGCTGAGGTTTGATGCGTTCCCATAGCTTAGTCTATAAAAGCTTCAGGGCTGACCTGCACATTCCTAGCCGTCTAATCGTCCGAATCCTGTACATGGTTAATCATCCAGCAGTATGATTCTGGATTGGTGATAAATGTCAGCTCTACGCACATTCCCATTGCTTTATGCCAATTGAGCTCACTGGTCACTGGGGCTGTCCAAGGTATTCGATTCGTGATTTGAAAATCAAAATATTATAAAAAAGTAAAGATTTTCAGAAAATAGATGTAAATTTTAATGTCATTAACAATTTCTTGACAAAATGTTTTTTGTTCATTTATTATAATACTTCTGGTTCAAATGTTAGATTTTGGCCACTTCTACTGTCAAAGTACGTACTCCTGTAAATATCCTTCTATGTTTCCAGTTATATTTCACAATATGTCCCAAGGTGTTGTTACAAATTATTTTGCCAAGAAACGTCGTGGAGGTTATATCCAGCCATCAAAACGTTTGAAACTATCGAATGATGGATCAACTGAACTTCCAATAATCGTACAACCAGAGAAGTTCGTCCAGGAAGTACGACAAACCCGACGACAAAGTACAAAAAAGAAATCTGTCACTTCAGCACAGACTCGCCGCAACGCAAAAGCTTCAAAGAAAAAGGAAATTACTCCCCTATCACTTGATGGTATGACAGGTTTTTTTATATGTTCTAACTTTAATTGGAAATGGGGCTGTCTAAAACATTCTATTTGTGAATTTATAATTCCATTTGTCAAGCAATTCCAAAATAGAATTAAAAAACTCTGCAATGTGATAACTTTGCTATATCATGTGTATCACCTTATGTGTCGAAATTAGAAGTGGAAATGAATTATTCGAATTAGTCGTGAATCGTTCATAGGAACAAAAACTTTCTAAATAAAGTGGAATTTTTAACGACAGAATGCAATTGGTTTTGGTCAAACCGGGTTCCCATACAACCACAAATTTTGCCACAGCCTTTGCACACATCACGTTAAGGTCCGAATATATATATATAAAAAATAAACCTGACAATTCGTCATGGAGCAAAGTATAAGTCTATATAGAGACAGTTTTGTTGGAAAAGTAACAACTCCTACTTCGTGGAATACGGTAGTATTCTAGAAAACCTGACTACTCAAATGTAGCATCAATATTCTTAAGCTTGAATACTTTCACATTCATTATTGTGTGTATTTTTCACAGGATACTTCAGTCAAAACCTTGATGGGGAATCCAATGATAATCTAACTCTACGACTCTCACCCACACCGTCTGACAGCGGGAGTTCCACATGCAGCGTTATTTCAACTAGGAGTTCGTCCAGAGAAGTTATCACAGCTGCAAATGACGATCATGACACGCTTGCCACTCCTTCAAAGAGGCAGAAGGTAAAACCAATGCAGAACTGAGCGGCGTTAGTTATTAGACCAATATACCAAAGGTAAATTGCCAGCATTACCTAAGATTTAGCTATTGCTCTGTTTCAAAGAGCTGCTGGAGGCCATGATGAAAAAAATCAGTTGTATACCGTGAAATCAGTATCGGGAAGACTCGAGTCGACCTTTTTTAATGACTTGACTTGAATCGTCTTGGCTAAATAACTCGACTCGTACTCATCTTGACAAAATTCAAACGTGACTTAACTTGGGACTTGATATAAGTTTAGTCCGAGTCTGCGATCACCTTTGAAAAATCACCTGTGAAATCCGTGTTCCTCCACCCAATATTGATCGTATGATGATTTTAAGTGGGTAAATATAAATGAGTGGCAAATTCGTGTGACTTGTGACTCGGATTTAGACTCGACTTTACTTGCGTCTTGAAGGTACAGTGATTCTCGACTTGACTAGAGACTTTAATAAGACTTGGACTGTACTTGCAACTTGTGTGTACTTCGACTTGACTTGAGACCCGAAGTGAAGTGGGTCGTTCTCAACACTGGATGAAATCTCTCTAAATACAGGGGAGGGGCATTTCTCTAAATCTGTGTGAAAGAGCTAAATGCTTGTTTTTTCATCATTGCTTGGTGCCATATTCATAATATTGCGTCCACGTTTTTACACCGAGTTCAGTTTGGAATATTTTTCACTCAGACTGTAGTTGCTCGTACTGCATCTTGCAACAGCTTGTTGCCGTGGTCGTTCATTGCTACCTTCCTCGCTTAGATTGAAATTTTATTAGAAAAAGCACTATATTGCTCTGAAGGTACAGATTTGAATATCACTGTAGAAGTTGTTTCTTTTAACTTTAACAACATCATTGTAGGTTAACTATTAAAATTTACTTTCTGCAGAAGAAAGATGAAACGGAACTGATTTTAAGGGAGAAGCGAGGGCGTGCAACACCGCGTAAAGATATTGGATACGAATTCGAAGTTCCAGAAAAAATTGAATTGAAAGAACTTAAACCTGACACCGATTTCTCATCAACAAGACCAAAAAGAAGAACAGCTCGGAAGAAATTGATCTCTGCAGGAAGTGGAGGTAATCCATTTGTTGTCCGGATTGGCAGAATGTCGACTAATCAGCCACCCGAAGAAAGTGGTTGTCATCAGAAGAAATTTCAGCCAATGTGCAGTATTTCTTGATAAATCTGTTTCTAGAATATTGAAATGTGTTTTTTTACTGCCTGATAGCGACAAAACTGTAAAGAAAGCTTCAATACCATCAGTACTGTAATAAAATCTTAGTGTTGGTGGTTTTGAAGCTTTTTGTCCATCCGAAGAAAATTAAAGATGCCGAGTGTGATGGAATCTTGTTTTTCTCTGGGTGTCTGGGATGTTCACGTCGTTTTTTCGAAGGATCAATAAGATTTTGACACTTTGTGTACAATTTGGTTGTTGCTCAAAAACGGAACTTTTAATCTATCAGCTCAATCTCAAGAGATATCTCATGAAACAGTGCTCATTTGCTAAATTTTTGCATTGATACGCATTTTCTTTTAGTTCATACGAAGCGTATAAGGTCACGTCAGTCAATTCTTTTTTCCGTGTTGCAGCAAAATTCCGGTACCTTTTGAATCTAAAATCTTATAATGTACCAAGGTGACTTTTTCATAGCAGTATTGATGATTTTGGGTCTTTTTCTCTAGTTGGGTTGTGGCTAAACCCTCAAACAAGAGTCTATTTAGTTAACATTTACCACGAGATATTGGTCGTTTCCTATATTTCTTCCGAAGGCGACCATTTGCTTCAGGTGTTGTGAGTAACAGAAGTGACTTCCCAACGGGCAATAATGGAAAATAAAAGTTTCATTTAGGATGTTTTTCGCTTGGAGTTGTCCCGCTTGAAGTTGCTGGGACAACATTTTTTATTATTTTTTTTTTATTTAAAGCCACTTCTTTGAGTGGATCACCCTGTCCAAGGTCCTGTAACAGCGGCCGCTTATTGACAGACAGGCTTACAATTACTGCAAAGATGCTGATGATGATATTTTCCTGTTCGGCTTAACCTACCCAAGTTATTAAACCCTGGGTTGATTGGTGGGCATGGATAAGCGAGCCGGACTGGTCGGGGCTCGAACCCGAGATCTTTAACCTGCAATGCTAACATGTTCAACCACTAGGCCATCATATCCACAAACTGCAGTATCTCTCTTCAATTTGGGTGTTCGGAGTGAACTTAAATAAAAAAAATTGTATTAAATATTTTTTATAAATAAATAAATGACAAACTAGAACAAAATATTTGATTGTTTTCGAAAATTCGATAAAATTTGTAAATCTTTGTTTATGATTTGCCTAATCGTGGGCTCGATGGCCTAGCGGTTAAACATGTTGGCATCGCAGGTTGAAGACCCGGGTTCTAGTCCTGGCGAGGCCTGCTCGCTTATCCATGCCCATCACTCACCCCAGGGTGTAATAACTTGGATTGGCTGACCCGAACAGAAAAAAAGTGGCCGCTTGTACAGGGCCTTGGTCAGGGTGATCTACTCCAAGAAGTGGCATCGAAAAAAATTCAGCATGTTGTAAGAAACAACTAAAAAACAAACAAAGAAGAGGTAGATTGTTTACCATCACCCAGGGCAGATACCACTTAATGCATTTTACCATGGCAGATCAGTTTCATTTGAGATATATGGTCGATAGTACTGGTGTTAAATCTTGTAACACTTTTGTTCAGAGGGGCGAAATCTTTGTTTTCTTCGGGTGTCTGAAATGTCCCGAAATACTGCCAATATAATCTGATTTCAGAGTACCTGGCATTATGCCACTCTGCCTCTGGCCGTGCTTAAAGTGAATTTTGATGAAATAAAATCTGCCAAATCCTCGATTAATATTGCTCTATGCATGGACAGCAGCAATGCCTAAATAAAACCAACTAACGATCAATATTTTTAAGTGTTCAAATAAGGGAATTTTACTGCGTAGAAGGTAGTTGCTGCCTTTTGTACTGATCAGAGATCCGTAGCTCGAAGCTTATTCCCAATGCTTTACCGGTCGAGCTAACCGGCACCCTGCAATAACGATACAGTGCCTCCTCTTTTATAACCACTTTTGGGATAGGGAACCTGACCAAGGCCTAGCGGTCACAGGGTTAGTGTTATTACAACTTGTTGGAAAAATATGATCTTGGCATCGTAATATGAGTGATCTTTATTCGATTTGTTCCAGATTGGCAGAATGCTGACATTGCCATTCAAACACCCGAAAAAAATGTTTCCATTCGGAAGGAAACTTGGGCAATGTTTCATGACGTATCTATGGCTGGATGATTAAATGTTTCCTTTTGAGTGTCTGGTAGTAACCAAACTGTATCAAAAGTTTCAAAATCATCATTACTGGTATGAAATAGCAGTGTTAATGGTTTTAAAACTTATTTGTTCTTTTGAAAACAATGATTCGGCGCATTTCGGACACTTAAAGAAAGGCAAGATTCTTCCATTTTTGTCTGTTTTTGGTGCTGCTTGGAGTGAATTTCTCTAAAGAATGTGGTTTCTTTTTTCAGGCAGTCATCAAATTATCATTAATCGAACCGATATTGGACAATATATTTCCGATTATAACTTCGGCCGACAACGACGATGAGATCAATTTTGCATCTGATGATGCAGAATCGGAATATCCTATTTCTTCTGCTGTATATGTGAGTATATATTAAGATTTTGAATTTGTTTTGGTTGGTGCAAATTTGGTTGATACGAGACATTTAAAAAACACCCTATTATCTTCTAGTAAGATATTTATGAAGAAATATTCTCTATTTTCTTCTGCTTAAAGTCATTTTCTTTGGGTGTCTGAGTAGCAGTGTTAGTCTACCATGCATTGGAAATGAAATAATGAGGATTTAAAGCCTCAAGTTCGACAAGATGGTAGTGATCTGCAATTTGCTTGGTTGAGTCCTATTCACTGCTTTACTCTCCTGAAGGATAAAAATGAAAAAAATGAGATTTGAATTCGTGGAAACTTAGAAAATCCTTGTTAATTGATCTTTTAATTTTCAGATCATTGATGAACTGGCACTGCATTTGCCTCCTGAGAGATTGTTTAAAGCAATTGTAAGTATTGTTGTTTTATTATAATTGAATGTATCGCACTTAAAACAAAGCTCTATATTAGCACAGACTAGAGCTGAGCATATCGGTAGGACGGTAAATACTGGCATTGAGTTTTCCAAAATACTGTTTATCGTTATTTTTTCGCAATGTCGGTTTGCCGTGATACCGATATTTTGTGACATACCTCCTAAAATGGTTACAAGTTGTTGCGTTATCGCGTCAAGGAGCATAAACGGGTCTTGACATACCGGTAATGTTGGCATTTTACTTGCACCTGTTGGCAAACTCGATTGAACTTTTTAAACAACAACCCGCCTGCATTTAGAGGTATGCTGCTGATTTTTTTTCACTAGGTTGCGCCTCTCGTGTCTCTCTAAGACAACACGATAGCATTTTTTTGATAGCAGAAAATGGCTTGACATTCCAGTAATGCTACAGACAGATCATAAAATATTGCCCAGTTTCTAAACCTTCTCCTGATTGCTATTTTCTTCAGGTGTCTTAAAAGCATTGTAGCTGGCATTCTTCAGGTCTGACCCAAATATTTTTTGTTCATCAATTAACATGATTTTCTTTCTTTTATTCAGATGCCGAGGCTGGAAATTTTAATGTCAAGCAATGAACCGCACCATGTAAGGGGGCTCGTATTAACACTAGCCTGCCTTGCCGAGGGAACTTCAGAATATATTAAGAATAAGTAAGTATGCAATATTTATAGATGTCTCATTTTTTCTGAGGGTTTTGAGTGAAAGGTCAGAGCAGGGTTACAGAATCACGGTTTTCTCTTTTTTCATGTTTCAAATTTTCTTGGGATGGACAAAAAGCGCGTAATCTGTTTTCTTCGGGTGTCTGATATTTTGCCACCATGGGTCAGAAATTTTTCCTTTTTGTTTATTATATCAAGTTGAATTGTTTCTTTTACTCTGTGTCAGTGAGGGCTTTAGAAGTGGTATACGGTTTTACCATTGCCCAGGGCAGATACCACTCACTGCACTCTATATATTGGTATTTTACTTTCATTTGGAAAGTAAAAATAATCAAACTGATTTTTCTCCTAACATACCTTAATATTTTTTTCAGTCACCTGAAGCCTTTTCTGGAAATCGTATGTCGAGCCTCGTTGAGTGAAAACCAAGGAGTCAGATCCGCTTCATTATTTGCCATCGGACAATTCTCTGAACATTTACAGGTAAATGGGTATTTATGTTAAAGATGATCTTATCTTAAGTTATGACCTCTCGCGCAGATACCAGTTTCGAATCTGGGTGGAATATTCGAGCTTATCATATTCTTCCTGTTTATGGACTTGGTCGGTGGAGGAAGGTGTAAGTAGGGCTTTTGGGAACCACGGTGCGCCTTCGAGGCGCCCAGCAGACATCTGGCATGTAATCATCCTCCCCTAGAAGATTCGAACTTGCGTCTTAATCAGAGATGCATATCTCCAAGCGTATTGTCAATGCTTTACCGATTGAGCTAACTGGGTAGAATAGTCTAGAATTCTGATCAAGGAACAGGATTAGAATTGCTGGAAAGATATGATCTTTTTCTATTCAGCTCTGCCTACCCAAGTTATTTCACCCTGGGTTGAGTGGTGGGCTTGGATTAACAAACTGGACTCGTCGGGACTCGAACCTCAGATCTTCAACCTGCGACGCCAACATGTTTAATCATTTATCCATGTTTTCTCAAACTATTTCATTTTTGAGGGAAGATTGCAAAGACAGCTTTGTTTGTTTATTATAAGACTAGGGTGGTGCGCTGAGATTGCTATGCACAGGTTGGGCACATGAGAGGTCGTATTTCATATGGTTAAGCTGTATACTCGACCTTCCTCTTCCGCAGGATAAAAATGATATTCTATCCCAATTTGTAATTTCCAAAAAAAATTATTCAATCCCATCTCATTTTCAGCCTGATATCAGTAAATTCTCTGCAGAAGTGATGCCGTTACTTTTCGAAATTTTAAAGAAAACCTCTGAATCGAACAAAGGAATCACAAGGGCTTATTACGCAGTGGAAAATTTTGTTGAAAATTTAGGTGAGTGGATTTTGGTGGACATGGTCGTTTATTTGAAAGCGATCAGTTTCAACAAGCATTGGTTGTTGGTATCATCAGCATCGACATGCAAAATGACCAAGGTCACTGCACTTCACCATAGCAGTTTCGTTTGAAATGTTTTCCGCCTAGAGTGCAGTTGCTGTTACTACATTGATGGTTTTGAAGCTTTTTTGTCCATCATAAAGAAATGACATTTTCATTTCAGACACCTGAAGAAACACAAGATTTTGTCATTGATATTATCAGTCTCAAATACCCTTTTTTTATTGAAATCCACTCAAAGTTTAAATATGTTGTATATGTCACCGATGCATTGTGCTGCATTATGTATTTTCCCAGTGAGTGCCAAAACCCGAAAAACATTAACTAGTAAAAGTCGTTTTCATTGCAATTGACTCTGAGCAAGGCCGTGAGCATTGCCTAAAAGGAACCAACTAACACGCTGAACCACTATAGTTAAGTGTAGTGAGTGGTATCTGCCACACGCAGGAAATACTTTATGACTATTCTAAAGCCCCTTCCTACAGGGCTTAGATATTAATTCTCTTTTGGATTTATGTTTTTTTGTTAATATTTGCGTTATGAGACTACTGTCTATTTCATTAAGACAATGACATCCTTCCGTACCTTGATCGATTGATGAGTCATCTTCTAACGACGTTGCAAACTTGTGAGAAAATCCATACAAGGGAGCTGGTTGTCAGTGCCATTGGGGGCTGTCGGTAAGTTTTTTTTTACAGCCACTTCTTGAAGTAGATCACCCTGACCAATGTCCTGTACCTGCGGCCACTTATAGACGAACAGGCTTATTGTTGTTGGAAAGATATGGTCTTCCGGTTCTGCTTGGCCTACCCAAGTTATTACTCCCTGGGTTGGGTGGTGGGCATGGATTGACGAGCCAGACATGCCAGGACTCGAACCCGAGATACTAATTCTGATGCCAATATGTTAACACCTAGGCAATCGTGCCCGCTGAGTAAACTAAGTAATGGAATAGAGATTTGTACTTTTGAGGGTGTTGCCTTGCGCGTAATCGCCCTTGAGCGCTTACATAATTGCACTAATATCGTTCTCATAATTCCGTAATATTTACAAGACGCATTCTGTAACCCTGGATTGGTCATGGTTTCCAGTCTCTATCCCTGTTCCCATATAAGTGGTCTCTCCCATATCTGATCAGGAACTTGTCAAGAGTGACCAACAAATGCTCAGATATATTGAGCCTCGGCGGCGTGATCTTTCAAAGGTACATACTTGACAAATCATGTTGGGGCTTGAAGGTACAGGCTTAGGAATAGCATAATTCCTGCATGTCGTAAGTGACTACCAAGAGAAAGCAAAGAAGTGGTAGATGTTTTTAGCATCACCCGGGGCAGATATCATTCAATGTACTTTACCATAGAAGTTCTGTTTTATTTCGGATGTTTTAGAGTGCAATTGCTGCCTTGCTCCATGTGATCCACCCAACTAGGTGATTATATAATAAAAATAAATGTGTTTGAATTGCGGTTTCAGTTTCGCCCAGGGCAGATACCATTGCTGTATTTTTTCACTCAGGGTGCACTTTCTGGTGCTTAGTAGTAACTCTCCGCCATATAAGTGCCCTTTACTTGGTTACTTTCAGGTGTTGCTTCAAGAATTCATTAATGAAAAATATTAATAATTTCAGCCAACTCAGCCAAAGAGAACCTCTTGCCATACCTGGGAGAGATTTTATCACAACTAAGAGTTTGCTTACCGACCATGAATCAGCAAAACGAACAAACAATCACACAGCAAAATGAAGAAGCTGAAAATTTATCATTGCTACATATGCAAACATTGGGTGGGTTTTATATCATGATTTTGCTGCACGGTAGAGCAATTTTCAGAATATTCAGAATTTTTAGTTAGATTCATTTTTGAATCAAATATGAAGTTGTAAAAGCTGCAATATACGCTTGCGTGGATTATGTTTTCTCTTTGTTTGATTTGAACGTCTGTCAAGATTTGTGCTTTGCAGATTTGTGAGTACAGTTCTTAAACGAGCAGATATGTATTGCCATTTTTGTTCTGTTACTCGGTAGGAGTAAGAGGTGACCAAAAGGAAGCAAGGAAGTGATGGGAAGTTTTAACATTGCACAGGGCAGATACCACCCATTGCGCTTTTACCTCCAGCGGTTCAGTCACTGTACAGATGCTGCTATTACATTTTGTAGTAGGTCTTTGCTATTAAGTGGCCGTTTGTTGGTTCCTTTCAGGCGCTAGTTCTGGCCTTGCTCTGCGATTTTCAATCAAAAAAAAAAATTTAAAATTTAAAAATATGTTTCATTTTATCCTCACATTTCATGCAACAGACGGGCAAAATGAAAAACAAATGTTAAAAAATAAGAAAAGAACGAGAAAGTTCATTGGGGCCTTAACATCTCTATTATATAAATTCGAAGACAATTTATTGCCATCGAATCGGATTCAGAGAGACTGAATCAATTTTGATGACAATAAATTATCGGAAATGAACTTTATTTTCCAGTATGCAATTAATAATGTTTACAATTATATCTGGTTATGAGATTTATCTCTCTTCTTGCTGAGGTTATCGAGCAACATCGCAATGGCTATGGCTTACAGTGTTTGCCCAGGGGCACCCCGCATGTATTGCTCTTTAAAGGCTTTTTTTGTTCATTGATCTTGATTAGGTGTTACGCTTTCATGACATTACCGAGGCCCACTTCAAAAAAATATTATTCCATTTCAGACACACTGGGAGTGCTCGCTCGTACTGTTGGTAAAAACAATTTCATCCCGTTAGCAGAAGATTGTCTGAAACTTGAAATGAATTTAATGGAGAATGAAAGTAATGACCCTGACATGAGGAGATCAGCGTAAGTAGATATATAGAGAATCGCAGAAGGCAAAACTATAAACATTTTTCAATTTGGATGCTAGGAAGGCTGCATAATAACTCAACTGTAGGATAAAATATAGAATTTCATTTTATCCTGCGGCAGAGGAAAGCTGAGAATACAGCTTAATCATGTGGTGAACCACTGCCTCTTGCAGATACCAGTTCCAAATGGTGGTGAAATATTTTGGCTTGTCATATTTCTCATTTTTCCTGTACGTGGACTTGGTTGGTTGGGGAAGCCGTAAGCAGTGCTTTCGTGCATCGGCGAGGCCGCCAGCAGACCTCTCTCATATGATAATCATCCCACACAGGAACTTGCATTTTGACGATCAGAGATGCCTATTCCCCATATCTTTTTCTGGTTCATATATCCTCTTCTGATTCTCATGATTTTATCCCGTAAAGAAGAAAGGGAGGAGTTAAATCGTATATTTAACCTTCAACTGCGCTCTAAGTGAGAAAATGCAGTATTTCCTGTGAATCAACTGAAATAATTAAGTTTCACCATCGTCCATGGTAGACAACACACGCTCAACACACTTTAACATGTGGAGGGGGGAGCAGGAAATCATTTTTATTCTGCTGGAGAGGAAAGGTGAGAATACGGCTTAAGGCCTAACCATGGCCTCTCGTGCAGATACCAGTTTCGAATTGCGGGTGAAAGTTTTGGCTTAACGTTTACTCATTATTCCTGTGCATCAACATAGTTGGTAAAGGAAGCCGTGAGCAGTGCTTGCGTGAACCACAGTGCGCTGGGAGGCGTCCAGCAGACCTCTCGCATTGAACCAGCCCTAACAGGATTCGAACCCAGGATGCTAGTGATGCATAACTCTAAATGTATTCCCAACTCCTGTTCTGACTGAGCTCACCAGGCATCCTTTACTTCTTTGCAATTTGCAATTTGGGCGGTTTTTAGTCGGCTTCTTTTGGGACTGCTTCCAGCCTCGCTTTAAAAAATTAAATACAAAGAACCTTGCAGCCGCAAGATGAAACTCTTCTTTTTTCCAACGTCACATCAGCGGTTTTTAAAAAATTCAATTTTATCACAGATACGGTTTATTCTCTGCCATCGCTACAATTGTGGAAGAGAAAATGTCTCCTTTCCTGAACGTGATCGTTAAACACATGTTGGATTCATTGAGATCCACAGAAGGGGTGATGGTAAGTAAAGTTCTGGGGTCGCATGTAAGAATTTCTGTCTGCGTTTTCAAACATGCAAGGATACTATCGGTGAAAGTGTTAGGAATACACTTTGAGCTTCGCATCTCTGATGCTTCTAAGTTCAAATCCCCAAGTTAGAGGATTGCTGGCTTCCACTGTGGTTCATGTAACTGCTGTAATGGTTTCCTCCACCAACCCTGTCCCAGACCAGCTACTTAGCCACCCGAAGAAAAGGTGTTACAACAGAAGAAAATTTGGCAAATGGTCAATATTACATGATATATCTGTGCTTAGAAGATTTCTAATCTCTCTCTGATTGTCTGGTTTTAACCAAGTTGTATAAAATCTTCAAATTTATCAATACTGCTATGGAATGACTCCTATTAAGAATATATTCATACCCTTTCAGACACCAACATGCTTGGAAGAAGCCTAGTACCCTGAAATCATTCGCACCTGCCTTTGCAATACTTTTGCCGAAACTGTTTAAAAACCTTGATTTAAACTGAATTGCAACATCATTAGTAATGAAGATGATTCAATGAAGCTCGTTCGTAATATTTTTAACCATAGATACCAATATTTCCACCTCCCAGGCTCACTACACAGAGGAATCGAACGGTGGAGCATCGTCAAAAGATTTCTCGTTCTTGGATGACAATAACCAAGAGACAGATCTGACAACAGAAGCAGATTCACAGGTTTGTTTGATTTTACTTTCATCTACATATCTGAATAAATCACTCTGAGCAAGGCAATATATACAAGTAGTTTTGTACAGGGATGTAAGTTTCAAATTTTCGAATCTAATTGGTATTATGATGTCGTAATAGGTGCTGCAGGCTAAAATTATGAAACTGATTTGCACATTTGTTTAATATTTTTTTTTAAAGGTGCAAATTCGAGCAGTGAGATCCGAATTGATTTCGATTCATGTCCTGTTCGGATGCTTCGAATACGCATTTTTTTAAACCAAAGTTATAAATATATATTTCCCAAAGATTTTGAAATTTTACATATATGTTAAATATTCGGAATATTTGTACCAGTGGCCACTTAGAGAAGGACAGGGTTGGAGTGGAAGTTATTACACCCTGTGTTGAGGCATGGATTAACGAGCCGGACTCGCCGGGACTCGAACCCGAGAAATTTCAATCTGCGAGGCTGATTCCACTAGATTATTACTTGCAAAGGAGAAAATAGCTTTGCTGTGTATCGAGATTTTTCAATGAACTTCTTTAATAAAAATAGAATTCGAAAAGATTTCTATATTTTTCATTGGAATATGTTACATGCAAAGCCGGACGTAGCAGCCAAAAAGAACCGACTAATGAGCACTTATATTGTAAATAGCTGCCTCAAATGTAGTACCAGCGTCCACACTCTTCGGTGTAATAACTTGGTTAGAATCAAAAAGATGATGCCTTTTCAATAACGCTAAGTGGCCACTGGTAGAAGATCCTGTTCAGAGTCAGAGTCGTCAAACGAAAGTAATACATATAATATATTTATATAAAAAACATCCCATGAAGTACTGAAGTGCGTTATGTGGTATCTGCCCTTAGCGATGATAAAGCCATCTGCTACTACTTGAACTTTCCTTTTAATGAGGGGATTATTCTCACTAGATATCTGAGTAGTCTGTAGATCCAACTGGTACAAAGAAGTAAATATTTCTTGATCTTAGGATGACGATGATGACGATATTGAAGGCTTCTCGGTTGGTAATTCTTACATGGTCGAGAAATCAGATGCTTGCGAAGCTATCGGAGAAATTGCAAAATATACAAAAACAGAATTTATTCCGTACTTGCAATTAGCGTTTGAAGAGGTCAGTTTATCTTATTAAAGTGCAGTGAATAGTATCTGCCCTGGATGATGGTGAAATCCATGTTCTATGTTTTTGGCACACAGGAAAATATACCAATTCCAAAGTCTGAGCCCACATCATAACACAGACGAATCAAATTTTCGAATACACTCAAAAATAAATATATTTTATTACGTAAAGTTTGGACTTTGAGGATCTATATTTGAATTCATAGATTTAAAAAAAAAATAGTCATTTTTATTCAATGATTCATAACATTTTGGAGAAAAGTAGAAAAAAAGAATATACTATTGGTTGAGTTGCTAACTACTTATCCTTCTATGCCTTTGGGTAAGGGGATCCGAATCATAGGTTTGTCAAAATAAACCATATCTATGATTTTACCGATCAAACCAAATGGGCTTTTGGTTTTTGATTGTTCTGTTTCATGTCATTCAAATATTTTTCATGTTCAGCAAAATATACAAAAACAGAATTTCTGCCGTACTTGCAATTAGCGTTTGAAGAGGTCAGTTTATCTTATTAAAGTGCAGTGAATAGTATCTGCCCTGGATGATCGTGTAAACTCGTTTTCTATGGCACACAGGAAAATACACCAATTCCAAAGTCTGAGCCCACATCATCACACAGACGAATCAAATTTTCGAATACACTCAAAATTAAATATATTTTATTATGTAAAGTCATAGATTTGTTAAAATAAACCACATCTATGTGTTGATGCATATTCCCAAATCAAACTAAATGGGCTTTTGGGTTTTGATTCTTCTGTTTCATGTCATTCAAATATTTTTCGTGTTCAGGTATATCATCTTGTGGATTTCCCGCATTCTGATGTGCGGAAAGCAGCTATAGCAGCCAGCGGAGAACTGACGATGTGTGCGTATAAGTTAAAGAATGAACATTGTGAGTTTAAGTCATATGATCCCAGGCACAAATATGTAAGGGTGTGAAACTGCCACAATATTAATAAAATAAACATCTGAATAAAATTTTATTATTGATCCATGACATCACAACGTAGCCAATCATATGATGTCAATTTAGTTGGGCCGCATGCTCAGCTTTCCTCTTTCACAGAATAAAAACGAAGGAATAGGATTGAAGAAGATTTCATTTTTACTTTGCGGGAGAGGAAAGCCAAGAACGCAGACTAATCGTATGACGACCCACGGCCTCTAGTTGCAGTTGTGTGAAACTGGCTAGGTGTCCACTGTCCAGCAAACCTCTCACATATACTCAACCTACAAAGGATAATAAGAGTAGTGTCTGGAATAATATCCGAGCACTTTTGCTGATCAAACATTGATGTAAAATCCAAGCTCTCATGCAGATACCAGTTCCAAATCTGGGATGAGGTTCTTGCTCAAACGTTAACTGGTTTGTCTCGTGCATGGACACGGTTGGTGGCAGAAGTCCCCAACTCGTTTTTTTTGTGAACCAGTGTGCTGGCGATGACATGATATTCTCGCCTTCTCGCATTAATCATCAGAATTCGAACAAAAGATGATTAGAGATACTTACCTTAAACAATGTCCTAACGCTTCTACTGATTGAACTAAGTGGCCACTCTACATCCTGATAATATCTTTATTTATTGACAGTTTCTTCCTTCATCTCTCAAATATTTCCCGTCATCTGCAAAACTCTGGTGAAAGACACTGAGCGATTGGTTGTTATGGGTTCCATAGCAACAGCCAATCAGATGGTAGAATGCTGCGGAATGGACTGTTTCGTCAACGGAGAGGCTTCTTTAAAAGTAAACAGTCAAAAATAATTTTTGTTGATACTTTTTCTGTCAAGTATGAGTAGTGGATTGTGACTCATGCTTTACAAAACGAATTTTCTTACTGGGTATTTTTCTGAGGACAGCAACAGCCAATTTTATTGCATAAACATAGTACCAGCAATTGCACTTAAAACATTCCAAACAGTGGGGCAAGTGCTGTCTTCGTGGCAGAATAAGAAGTGGTTTTACCATCACACCTGCCACTCACTGCACTTCATTGTCGCAATCTAGACGTTGGTTTCAAGAGTGCAAATGCTGCTACTGCCTTTTGTAGTAGCCATATGGGCGACTGTCAGTTAGTTTCTTCGGACTTTGTTGGGAAGTTCTGAGCTTCCTGGTTCAGGGCTCAATCCGGGGCTCGAATCCAGAGAAATGGCGATGCCAACATGTTTAACCACTAGGTCTTGATTGGTGTAGATTAAATCAAATCCAAGATTAAACCAGAACAAGTGGATTGCTTGTGAACCTTCACCAGTTGCGCATTCACTTTTGTTAATATAATGAGTCCACTCGCTGACTTCAACCTGCGATGCCACCGAGCTTTGACAGTAATTGACAATGTATTTCTTTTGTTTTAGGAACTGATGGCTCCTCTGTTCCTTGTTATGAGCGGAAAATCAGCTTGCCAAGATTCCGAGGATGATAGTTCGGATGTGGATGAGCAAGAGGTGTGTGGGGAAACTGTTTTTTCTTTTAATTTTGGGAGGAGGTTGAGAGGCAATCCAGGAAAAGAAAATTCTCTAAATAGATAATTCACTCTAAGCCAGGGGTTCTTAAACTGGAGGGCACGAATAATCTCGATATTGTAAAGTCGTTTTCTGCTCTTGTCAAAGTGAAAGCGGAATGTTAGTGCAAACTAGATTGCGATAGTTGATATGAGATGTTCATCTGCGTCCTGCAAAGCCACGAATAAAGTTTTTGTCATCCAACAGCTGCACCCCTATTGGAAAAATAAGACATAAATGGATGAATGGTTGTTTTATATGATCAATATTGAGATTTAGATGATGCTCAAATCAGAACTTTTATATACATTCATCGTTCATGGGATTTGAACCTACGTCGGGATGATCAGGGGTGCTAGGCTCGAAACATATTCCCTGTGCTTTACTGATTGAGCTAACCGGACATCATTTGATTATTTCTGGAGGTTTTCCTAACATGTTATAAACCCATCCATAAGAAGCTCTGGAAGTTTTAGATTAAATTACTGCCGATAATATTTAACATGCATAATGCAGAGACAAAGTGCCACCCACGTGTCAAAACTGAACCGTCCGGCATTTTAATCTGGCCCACCTGATTTTGGTATAAATTGGCCCAGACAGTTGGAAAATTTACCAACTTTTTTTCTTGATCATGTGCTTGAACATCCCTTAGTATTCGTGTCTCTTGGCAATCATAAAGATTTCTAGCAATACAGTATGTTTGTGAACTATAATCAATTATTTCACCAAATTCCTGGTGTCAACTTATTTATGTTTTTAGGCCGAATATGACGAAATGTTGATCGAATACTGTGGTGAAATTTTGCCAGTTTTAGCAGGAAGTCTTGGGACTACAACATTCTTGCCGTATTTTATTGGATTTCTCCCAGCATTGGTATCAAAATTGGTGAGTTTTTCAGTTCATATGGGATCCAGCAATATTATATGAAAGTTTGTTTCCAGCTTGTGATAAGTTGCGTCAAATGCATGATATTTTGTGTAAAGCTTGTGATGATTTGTGTTCACTCTGTGACATGTTGCATCTTGACTTGAGATATGTTGTTTCAAGTTTGTGTTTTATGATATAGACATTCTGTCTTTAACTTTTGTTTAAATTTGTGATGTTTTCTACCCCTTTCTCATCGAAATTCACACTGAGAAAGGCCAAAACCAGTGCCTAAAAGGAAACAACTAACGGCCACCTAATAGCAAAGAGCTACTAAAGTAGTATCAGCAACTGCAATCCAAACGGAAAACATCCCAAGTTAAACTGAACCGCTGTGGTAAAGCGCAATGAGTGGTTTCTGCCCTGGGCGACCGTAAGATCATCTACCACTTCTTTAGTTGCCTCTTACGGCACGCAGGAAATACGTTAGGACTATACGAAAACCTGTACCTACAAGCCTTAAGAAGATTTCCCAAATAAAATATTGAAACCGTGGCATATTACTTCATTTTGCTTTCAATGGCTGTGTATATTAGATCAGAACTATGAAACTTTATGTCTAACTCGAGATAAATTGCATCTATATTATGTTCAGCTAGTGATACTTTGTGTCTACTGTGTCTGAATGGTTGTGAACTTCTAAAACACATTTCTTTTCTAGAAACCTTCTTGTACAACATCGGAGCGATCATTTTCAGCTGGTACAATCGCAGAAACATTTCAAAAGCTTGGTCCAGGATCAGCAAAAGAGGTTGTGGCGCATGTCATACCCAGTTTATTAGAACTAACAAAGTAAGTCTAATAAGCAAATTTAATTATATATTATTGCCTGTGACTTGACTTAGCAATTCAAATGACCTATACTTCCTTGTATGTTTATAAGATTTTCCAATGAGATCGTAGTATATTTAGACATTTTCTACATGAATTGAATTATACTTCTTAAAAGTTAAATGAAGTTATATAGTATGTGTACATGAGCTATCCACCCTGCACAACTTGCAAACAATTGAATATATAAATGATAAAATAAAACATCTGGGCAGTTCATGTGATAGGCGAATGCAATACTTATCAATATAATTACTAGGAAAGAGAAGACATCGCAAGACATCATCTTGTTTTACTAATGCTTGCAATGAAGTGTCGTATTTATCATAAAACTAGTGGAAATATAAACATTCGAAAGTTTGTTGACAGCCAAAAATAAGCGAGGGAGCCATAAGAGGTTTTAAGACAACACTGAAATATAAAAACGTGTATATCAGCACACCACACTACCACCATCAGGCTACATTCTTGAGGCTACTTACAATATTCCAATCGTTTTTACCAAAGTACGAAAACATCCTTTTACTGTATTTACATCTTAAAAACAAACTGTATTTTATCGATAAATTAGATTTTTATTTTGAATTTCAGAGACAAAGAAACAGAAATACGTAACAATGCTATATTTGGGATCGGAGTCGTTTTACAAAATGCTGACTCAGCAGGTTTACAATATTATCCAACAGCATTGAATACACTGTCACAGGTATTATTTGGGGTTCATGGATATTGACAGAATGACGCCTACTCAGACTTGTGAGGGATATGCCTGTTATAGAGAAATTTGTTTCCAACCCACTATTTTATAATATATCTATCGTTAGATGATTCATTTTCTTTTGTATACCCTGTTCAAAAAAAAGAGATCTGAAAAAAAAAAATGCAAATTTGGACACGAAGGACTAGACTACTTGCAGGTATTTATCGCGATATTTGGTCCATTTTTGTGGACCGCTTGTGAGAATAAAGTGCAAATAGATTTTATCCAACTAACAGTCACTTAAATGGAAAAGAGCTACTGCAAGATATCGCGCCAATGACCGCACTCTAAGCGATGAACATCCCATACACAACTGTCCCGGTAAAGTGTAATGAGTGGGATCTGCTCTGGGCAATGGTAAAGCCATCTACCGCTTCTTAATGTAAGATACACTCTGCATATCAGCGATTTCTCCCGAGCACTGCTCCCAATATTACTTCAGGTCATTTCAAATATATCATTCCAACCAGGTTCTGACAACAGAGAAATCGAGAGGTGTGATTGACAATATACTGGGAGCCGTAGCCAGAATGATTACTGCAAATAGGCAGGCTATACCTGTCGGACAGGTAAGTAAATTTCCTTTTTTAGTGGAATTCACTCTGAGCAAAGCCGGAAGCAGTGCCGAAAAGAAACCCAACAAACAACCCCTTAATAGCAAAGAGTTACCACAAGATGTACCAGAAACTACACTCTTAGTGGAAAACATCTCAAACAGAACTAAACCACCATTGTAGAGTACTGTGATTGATATCTGCCCTGGGTGATGATCAACCACTTATTCTCCGTAAATAATGAAGTTTTTACATTTAGCTCATTGCATTTCTGTGGTCTTTGGAAACACTGACAGTTTTTGTCTTTATTCCCAGGTGATACCTGTCCTACTCAATCATCTTCCCATCGTAGAAGATCATGAGGAGGATTCTGTAGTTTATTCATGTTTATGTCGGATGTTGAACGAAGAAGAAATCAACATTGAAACTAAGACAAGGATTATCAAGCTCTTCCTTAGTGGAATGGAAGAAGTGAACAAAGGTTTGAAATATGGCGATTTCGATATACCAATGAAGCCTTGTCGACGGCAATGCAGTGACCATGCCGATTGATGTAATCATATCGATGAAGCTGCGTCGATGTATCTGTGTCGATGAAGCTGTGTCAATATAGCCACCAAAATGCGACGAATCTTAGACTTATTAGACAAGCATTTTGTCGCATATTCTTAACTTTATCGATTATTTAGGGGGCATGATAGCGCGCATCTGCATAGCTGTCAAAAAAAAAACTTGAATGGGCTTTTTTAAGTTTAAACATTATAAAAGGTCTTTTCAGTGGTTAAACATGTTAGCATCACAGTTTGAAGATCTTGGGTTCGAGCCCCGGCGGGTCCACCACTCAACCCAGGGTGTAATAACTTGGGTAGGCTAAGCCGAACAGGAAAAGATCATATCTTTTCAGTAATTGTAACCCTGTCCGTCTACATGAGGCTGCTGTTACAGGGCCTTCTTGGACAGGGTGAGTGGCTATAAATAGACGAAAAATCTACTGTGCACAATATTTTATACAAATATTTACTGAGTTAAATGCCCTCAAAACTGCTTAAAAACCCTAAAACTTCATTTGGGAATAAAGCTGCTGACCAGGCGTAGAACGTCATAGTCAAAGGAAGGTAAATGTTTATTCCATCATTGTTTTTCAGACGTCCAAGTGTCGGTCATCCAAGAGTTGAAGACGTTACAACAAAGCAAACCAGAACTTGTTAATCAGATTTGCCGAGTTTTAGAACCAGACAATGTTGCAAAGTTCCAGACTGTTTTGCAGAATTCCTGACCAGGAAATATATTTTGTATGGATGAGGGAAGAATTGCGTCACATTGGTGCTAGGGAAGTCCATATCCAAAGATATTTCGGAATTCTGATTAAAACTAATTCCATGTTCCGATTAAATATGATCCATTTTACAGTGAAATCATCACATTTTAAAATTTGACACAAATCATAACATTGCGATTAGTCTGGGGGACATGGATTAACTACTTATCCTTCCTCTCATATGTGGTAATGCAAGGACGATGAAGCAAAGGCGAATATGACCAACTGGACAGGGTCGAAGTCTTGCTTCACACATCAATACATTTCTGTTCTTCTTTGGACAGACATTTTGAAAATGTTACAAGAGGAAATAAATAAATATTAAACAACAGATGCTTGTCTGATGAAGTCAGACTTTTGCTTGACGAAACATTACAGATATAAATGTGTGTTAAAGTGAAGCAAGACTGCTACCCCATCTAATTAATCATGACTCCACTGTAAAATGGGCAAAAAATAGTAGTTCAGGGTAGTTGGTTAGTATATCATGTATATGTTGCTTCCGGAGACAAAGGCCAAGAATACGGCTCAGCCATGTGGCGGCCACGGCCCATCGTGCATTTCAGAGTTGTAAATGAAGACCCGCTTAAGAGTGAAGCCTGGAGTCGCTGTGAAAGTTTGTTTTGACAAACCCTGATACAACTTTTCTTAGTGTCAGAAAATTAAATTATAATTTCAAGGTTTTAATTTGTGTGCATTTCAATACATTTTTTAAATCGTTTGGTTGTTTTGGTTTGTAAAGAGCGAGTTATTAAGGATGAATACACCTTCCAAGCATCCTATTTGCTATTCGGAATATAAATCCAATCACCTCCAATTTGGTCTGTGATGTTCATATTTTTTTCCTTTTTCGCTATGACCTGTGAACTTACCTTTGTAGTGACTGTGTGCGCAAAGTGCCTTGTTGAAGGGCATGTTTGGTTTGGTGTAATGGCCAAGCGCCTGCCTTCTGGATAGGATGTCATTTTTATCCTGCGGGAGAGGAAAGCCGAGAATACAGCTTAACCATATGGCGAATCACGCGTGCAGATACCAGTTCCGAATCGGGGTGAAGGTTTTTGGATAATCGAATTATCTCATTTTCCTGCGCATGGACCTGGTTGGTTGAGAAAGTCGTAAGCAGCGCTTGCGTGAACCGCCGGCGAGGCGTCCAGCGCGCCTCTCGCCTATAATCATCCCTCAACGGATTCGAACCTGCGTCATGTCGATCAGAGATGTGTAGCTCTAAGCGTATTCCCAACGCTATACCGGTTGAGCTAACCGGGCACCCAAGTTCGATCGTGCTAAACAGACCGAGCCGTCAGGGGCAAATAAAAAGGGGTTTGTTCTGTAAACGGCTACTCCACGCCTACCAAGGAGCGAGAAAAAGTTTCAATATTCCCTTCAGTAGAAAACCTCATTTACAGAAGGTATTGATAGGTTGGTCATGGTGCGACTCTAGTCCAGTCCGTCACCGCCAAATTCATATCTTAGTTGGGATCCACAATGTCAATTCATAAATAGAACTTTCGATTATTATTAGACCTGCTATACCAACAGATAGATATCTGTACAGACCGGTAGTTGGATTGAATATACTGTTGCATAATGGTCTTAAAAGGTGATGATTTAGATTTTCCCTACGGTAGATATGGTAATGGGGAGTGGTAAATGGTTTAACCATTGCCCAGGGCTGATACAACCCATTGCACTTTACCATGATGGATCAGTTCCTTTTGAGATGTTTACCGTTTAGAGCGAGTGCAGTTGCTGATACTATATCTTTTGGTAGCTCTTAGTTATTGAGTGGATTCGAGATTCACCTAACTTAAGTGACAATCACTGCGTTGACATGTTTCATTATGACATTTTTCCATACCACCAAGAAGCGTGAAAATAAGTCCTAAGTGCTTATATTCCAGTCAATACTCCGAGAGTATTCCTGTCTACTGGCGGCTTAAAACATACCTTACATGTTTACAAATGAGTCGCATTTATATCAATTATATTTATTACAGATGATTAGAAAAAATTGATCAGAAAAAAACTTCTACAGATTGTTCAGTGGATTCACGAAACGTCTCAAAGCATATTTTCTGTTTATATCAGGCAGGGTTACATCAGAGTTGATTATATTCGCTAAATACACAGATGGTTATAAAAAATAAATTGGAAACCTACAGATTGTTTGAGTTTTCATAACTCTAAATTGTAAAATGATTTCAATAAATGTGATAATAAAGCAAAAATGCGGTTGCTGGAAGTTACCATATTTTAGTAGCTCTTTGCTGTTGAGTTGATTCCGTTTAGGCACTGCTTCCGGCCTTGCTCAGAGTGAAGTTCCCTTAAAAAAATGAAGCGAAATTGGTGGGTGCAGAATGAGGGAAATAGCAATAATGAAAAAGTGGTCGTTGCATACGATAATTAAAGAATGTCTTTGAATCGGAAGTAAGATTACATGCCGAACATTAACATTACATGGGCAGATTCAGGGCAATGGAAGCAAAATGATCAATATTTTTCCCATCCATTGTTTCAGTGACTTTCCAGTTGTTTTCGTCCAGATCTAGTTCTTCTATTGTATCTTCTTCTTCTATTATATCTTCTGTTATTGTAGAGTACTGGAAGCTGGAATAAATAAAACAAAGCTTTTTGAAATTGAATGGAATTCTAAAATTAAAATTCCTACTGTTGATGGATAGAAGTAAAAACTGTGATAAATGATACTTATTAAGCTGGCTCTGCCACGGATGAGGCATCAAACTTCGAGCAAACAACAAGCAATAACAGCGCTGATGGAGCTGAAAATCTACCGGATTCCATTTTATTGGAAATTTCTATCTTATTACCACAATCAAAAATATTATATCGCCAATCATTCGTCATGCGGTTGGCTAAATCACAAATAGTGTTTCCACAAAAAATTATTCAGACTAGGATTATTCGGTAGATTGTATACGAGTGCATTGATGAACTCCTCTGAGTCAACGTCCAACAGAGGCATATAATATAGTCTATGGGCGAGAGTGCCCAGCACAGCTATATGCCTCTGTGAGATATATAACTTGTTTAAGTCCAGTGCTTTTCAGTTTATTATTATCTAGTTGAGTAATTTGTGGAAATAGTGTGATAAATATATTTATCCATTTACAGTTCGTAATATTTGCCTAGGAAAAAAGTTATATTTAACTGGTAATAAGATGTGACTTAAAGTTAGTCAAATATGAGACCACAGGAAGAACAAACAGTGTGGCATCTCCATTTTTTACAGGTGCCTTATGAGACCAAACAGAAGAGTCTAAAACACAACATAGTTCCATGTAATTTCAATAAAAAGGACATCAGTTTGATCTCTCAATGCTTACATTTATTTGAAAAACACAGTCTGGTCCTATGTAACAATCTCTGCTGATGACAATATTTGACCAATCGTTATTTTTTGTTCATAGAGTATTTTTTCTGTTGGCCTAAATAGCGCTGTTATAAATAGCGGGATTTACCTGGGGTTAAGGTTATTATAGTTGTCTACAATTGACTGATTAATATGATTATTTTACCAATACATACATGAAAACGATAGTCAAACGCTCCAGTGGTAGTTTTAATATGACTGATCTAACCAATATCGGACACATCTAAGCCGCGAGGTTCATCAGTTGGCCCCAAATTGATGACTTACAGTCTTTTCATGCCCCCAATTTACTTATGTTATGAAATTTATGATCACATTTAACATTACTTCCGGCATGACGGAAATAAACGTCTGAATTTTGAATATCTTACGTTATATTTTCCAGATTGGGTAAGGATGCAAACTTTTATGGATACTCCACACGGTATGAAAAAGGTCTTCCTTTTTTTTCTAGTTTTTTTTTTTTCAAGAAGTCAGAGAAGTGTTCGATTGTTTTAACATTGTCCAGAACAGATACCGTTTACTGGATTCTACTATATCGGTACATTCCTGTATAAAATGTTTTCGGCTTGGGACGCAGTTGCTAGATTTAAATTTGTTAGCCTTTGCATTTTAGGATGTTATGTCGTTTTGGGTGCTGCTCCCAACCATGCTCACATTTCCAATGACTTTTCCAACTCAACTAATGTTGCTCCCAATAATTGTGCCAAGTCTATTATAATTATCTGTTCACGCTAATTCATTGCGCCCACTTGTGATCACTATTTTGTGCATATGCAATATTGACTATTTTAACAATGTAAAATAGAAAGCACATTATTATTCCAGCTCTTTAATATCAAGGTTTTTATCTTTCATAGTAGAATAAAGTTCTTCTTAATTACATCTTGTATATGGGTGTTGCTACATGCCGCGTTCGATGCATGATTGACTGAATGTAAAAAACTCAAGTACTATTTGCATCCAGGAATAAATGACATTTAGATGTGATTTTTTTTCGTCCGCAGAGCATCGACAGCTTGGAGCTTATGCTAATTTTATATTAAGACCAAGACAAAAATCAACGGCCATGAATTTAATTAAAAACTATATCAATATTTTTAAAATTTTTTTTGCGCCCAAAGTCAATTCAGATATGAGTTCTAACGGAATCCATTTTCCCTCGACTACACCATGCACACACATAAGTAAAACCGCCAAATGCAAGAACAGATAACGATTTCTTAATTGCAGCAGGTAAATGGCCATACAAATATTTTGGGAAGAAATACATCGTATCAGTGGCCTTTTCTAAAATAAATATTAAACATAAAGGTAGCGCATGAGCGGCACGACTCCAGCGCTTGGTGGTTTGAAAAAAATTAAATATTTTTCTAATAAACAATTTAATGTTTTTAAGGGATTGAAGAAACCGCCCGACATGTTTTACAAAACGTATTGAATCATGATTATGGTGGGTGTGCACAAAAAATTTGGAATTTTTTTCCTTCTATTTCTTTTTCACCCAAAAGTAATAACAACAACAAATTAAATTAATGACATCGACAGTGAAAAGTTTTAATATGCTCCAGCGAATCGTGTTACCCGCAGTAATCGACCAAAAATGCATGAATTATTTTTATTTTAAAACTGTGTGCGTGGTTCATTCATGTGTGATTTTTATGATATTCTATATACTACCATTTATGGTAATTCGATAAAAACAACTTAAACTCTAGTCCATGGACTCGATATAATTTTGTTCGATTTTGATTCAAAGATTTACGATTTTATTGAGGGTTTTAATTTACATCGGTAATGTATGACTTAGATTACTTCGAAACCGTGACACAATTTAACATCGACTCACCCTCCGACAACAAATATCTTTCCTTCAACAACACAGGCTTTGCAATAGTATCTAACATTATTTAATCTGGCAACAGTAGTCCATGTTTCAGCAACTGTATCAAAACATTCCACAATATTCAGGGGATTGCCATCATAGCCACCTGTATAACGAAGATAAAGCTTTCTAATTATTTAATCAACTAGAAAATCATGCAATACGATAGAGGTATGTTGGGTTAATACACACACTTTTCATATAGTATTTGTTTGCCACTTTGCTATCGCTGTAATTTGTGTTTGTAACGTTCATTGTTTGGTGTGGACTAACGACTGCTATGTGGATGTAATTATTAGTCGGCTGGCAAGTGCTTTTTCAAGTTTTACACCCGGATCGAGGGATCCATGATGGCGCCATTCAACGCATGGTATGTGTGTGCTTGATTGCCCCTAAAATGCTTCTTGTGTGTCGTGAGAAGCAACTAAAAATGGAACAAAGAAGAAGTAGACAGTTTCACCACCACCCAGGACAGATATCGCTCAGTTTAAAATTGAGTTGCAGTTTTCTTTGGCATGTTTTCTGCTTAAGAGTGCAGTTGCTGGTGTTATATTTAGTGATAGGTCTCTGAATGACTGTTTTTTGTTAGTTCTCATGGTGAACTTCAAATATTGAAAAATTTTCATCTCATTGATTATGTGTCTTTTCAGTCTTTGTTTGTATTTTGTTGCAGGTTTTTTTTTTCTGTGTTGGTGTCGTGGATTTGAAATAAACTATGTTATTCTATTTTACTATGTTTATAAAACATGAACTCTCACCAATGACATATATCTTCTCATCAAGTTCAACTGCAGCTGCACTATTTCTTGCAGTCGGCATTGAAGGAAGTGTCGTCCATGTTGAATCTGATGGATTGAATTTTATCGCATCAGATAAGTATCTTCTACTGTACCCTCCAATACAGTAGATGAAATCTAGAAAATAAAAAGAAGAAATAGTTCAATCAATGTGATTATGTAGGTACAAGCTCCGGGATTACTCTATTATATTTTCCAATGTGTCAGAAATGCATTTACGCAGTTTCTGAATCTTTTTTGGTGCTTCTGACCTTGCTTAGAGTAAATTTCTAATAACAAAAACCTAGGTGGAAATGAATAAAATGATGTTCACGAACTACGATAATAGTTCATATCAGCGGTTCTAAAACGTGGTAACATTATTGAAAAAATGACAAAACGTTTGATATTGATTTGAGCTTCTGAGGAAAATAATACTGCGGAGCCTGAATAGTAGTTTCATTCATCCAATTTTCACACATCAGCAGAAATGTCGATTCTGAATCAAAACGAATTTGTTGGTCTATTATCAAGCATGGGCCACTGATTGAACACGTCGTCCAAAGTAGGATTTACGATCGGGAATCGTGGACAATCTTCTACAATTTGATGCATTGTTGGTAAATCTTTTCATTAAAAAAACTGGCGCGGAAAAACAAGGAGACGGATCTCAATATTATTTTTATGTTTTTCAACTCTGTTCTATCAGACCTTTCAGCCTATCCACATTATATGTGAATAGAAATAGTTTAGTTGAATAGAAATTTGGTACAAAAAAGGAACTTTCTATATTTATGAATTTTTTTTTTGTAATTTTGAGAGGAACACTCTTGAATTATTCTTAAGTTGGTTGAAATTCAATTGTCTGCATTTTTATGCCGAAAACACAAAATTTAAACAAAAGATGGACTGCGCCAAAAATGCGCATTTCATGTATGTATCAAGCATGAGCACCATTAGTAAGCGCGTTTATTACTCCATACTGCCACCATGCGGTGTTTTGTTGATATTGTTTTGCAGTATTTCTCAGAGTGATGCAATCGCCAGTTCTTTGTTGATGCAACTTTCTTGATAGCAAAAAGCTACTGAAAGATGTAGTACCGGCAACTGCACTCCAAACAGAAAACGTCCTAAATAGAACTGAACTGCCATGGTAAGGTGCAATGATTGGTATCTACCCTGGGTGATAGTAAAACCACTTTTAAGACTGATTTGACTAGTTAGGGCAAATAAGTTTAGTTTTGAATTAAACCCAAATGTTGATATTATATGCAATGTCCATATAAATTCAAGTACTGTTTCGTAGAGCCTGAATACTACATATACTTTCATGTACAACTTTATAGTATTCATCAAATAAAACCTCACAAACTAGTAAATATTTTTAACCAACCTTCTGTTGCCACAACTGACATGGTATATCCTTCCACAGGTTTATCAGTGACATGAGACCAAGTTCCATCAGATGGATCAAACTTCTCAACTGTTTTACTGGTTTCGTCAGAATCATCGAATGCATAGATTGAACCTGGAAAGATACATCTATATGTTATTATTTCCATGTGCGTTAAGATTGAGTTTCATATAAATCGATAAGAGGAATTCACCAAAAAGAAACAGTGTGATAAATCTTTCGGTTGAAAATAGATTAAGAATCAATTTGTGCTAAACGAGCAAAAGAGATAGACGTAGTTTATTTCGACACCTCTGTCGACACAATCACGGAAGCAAACAAAACCTGAAAGAAAGTTTAAAATCGTGCCACGGAATACGTTTCAAGGAAATATTAGAAGAAAGTGACACGCGTTTGCCTACCTCAAACAACAAAATATTTGAAAATGTGACTCCGAGGCATGGGTAAACCCGAACAATTTCAATAGTGATCATGCTCAGTACCTACCATTGCCCTTGCCTAGTGTTGTTCATATCAGCTTTGACTTGGCCTACCTTAGCTATTACACCTCTAGTTGGGCTGAAAAAATCATCAAGTCAAACCCTGGATGGGTGTCCAGGTGCAGTTAGCACTGGGTGTCTCGAAAACTGTACGGGATGTACGGGATGTACGGGATGTACGGGATGTACGGGATGTACGGGATGTACTGGATGTACGGGATGTACTGGATGTACGGGATGTACGGGATGTACGGGATGTACGGGATGTACGGGATGTACTGGATGTACGGGATGTACTGGATAAAATTTTGCGCAAATTACCTTTTGAAGCATAGAAAATTGAAATATCAGAGGAAAAGTTTGGAATATTTATTACTAATACTGTAACTAAAATGCAGTAAAATCGCTGTTCTTTGATAGTAATGCCAAGCGATAATATTAAAATCCACATTCCATAAATTGGCATCCACAATGCAACTACAATTTCAAAATACAAAAATTATGAAAATTAACGTTAACTTACTGCGTTTTTATCACAGTGTGGTTAATTAAATGTGGTGGTCGTGAATTGCACTGAATGGTTTGCAACCAGTTTTACTGCAGTCAATTTATATAAAACCCGAGGCAATTTCGCCCAGAGCGTATTGCACACACATTCATTTACACCCAATAGTATTGCCCTTAATAGGATTGCACCCAGAAGGATTGCACTCGGTAGAATTGGACCCTTTCCTATGATTGTAGTAGATGTACGGGATGCACGACATGTACGGCATGCACGTGGTGTACGGAATGCATTAGATGTACGGCAAGTAGATTGGGTGTACGACATGCACGACTTGTACGGGATGCACGGCATGCACGTGATGTAAGGCATGAACGACATGTGCCGAAGGCACGGAATGTACTGGATGAACGGCATGCACGGAATGCGCTCAATGTTCGGAATGCACGTGATGTACGGCATACACGGGATGTACGGCATGTACGACATGTACCGGATGCACGGAATGTACTGCATGCACGACATGTACGCCATGCACGTGGTGTACGGAATGCATTGGATGTACGGCAAGCAGATTGTATGTACGAAATGCACGACTTGTACGGGATGCACGGAATGTACGGCAGGCACGTGATATAGGGAATGTACGGCATGTAGGTAATGTACTCAATGTTCCGCATGCACGCGATGTACGGTTCGCACTGGATGTACGGCATTAACGGGATGTACGGCATGAACGACATGTGCCGATTGCACGGAATGTACTGGATGAACGGCATGCACGGAATGCACTCAATGTTTGGAATGCTCGTGATGTACGGCATATACGGGATTTACGGCATGCATGACATGTACTGAATGTACGGCATACACGTGGTGCACGGAATACTCTGGATGTACGACATGCACAGGGGATGTACGGCATGCACGACATGTACGGCAGGCACGTGATATACGGATTTCACGTGATGCACGGAATGCACTGGATGTACGGCATGCGCGGGATGTACGATATACACGACATGTTCTGGATGCAAGGAATGCACACTCCGGGTGTATGAAGTGGATTCCGTACATACTGAGTATCCCGTGCACACAGTGCATGGCGTACATACAGTGCATTCCGTGCATCCAGTACATGTCGTACATTAAGTACACCGCGTATACCCCATCTATATGTTATATTCATCCTATTCAACGCATGCCGTACATGTTATAAATTCCGTACATCTCGGACATACCGAGAATTCCGTATATTCAGTGCATCCCAAAGTCACACGCACACCTTACATTCAATGCATTCCTTGCATCCAGAACACGTCGTGTATATCGTACATCCTGCGCATGCCGTACATCCAGTGCATTCCGTGCATCCCGTGCATGCCGTACATTCCGTATATCACGTGCCTGCCACACATTTTGTGCATACCGTACATCACGTGCATTTCGTATATCACGTCCCTGCCGTACATGTCGTGCATGCCGTACAACCCCTGTGTACGTCGTACATCCAGTGTATTCCGTGCAACACGTGTATGCCGTACATTCAGTACATGTGGTGCATGCCGTGCATCCCGTATATCACGTGCCTGCCGTACATTTCGTACATACCGTACATCACGTGCATTCCGTATATCACGTCCCTGCCGTACATGTCGTGCATGCCGTACAACCCCTGTGTACGTCGTACATCCAGTGTATTCCGTGCACCACGTGTATGCCGTACATTCAGTACATGCCGTGCATGCCGTACATCCCGTATATGCCGTACATCACGAGCATTCCAAACATTGAGTGCATTCCGTGCATGCCGTTCATCTAGTACATTCCGTGCAATCGGCACATGTCGTTCATGCCGTACATCCCGCGAATGCCGTACATCCAGTGGATACCGTACATCGCGTACATGCGGAACATTGAGTGCATAGTGCATTACATGCCGTACATTCACTATATCACGTGCCTGTCGTACATTCCGTGCATCCCGTACAAGTCGTGCATTTCGTACATACAATCTGCTTGCCGTACATCCAATGCATTCCGTACACTACGTGCATGGCGTACATGTCGTGCATGCAGTACATTCCGTGCATCCGGTACATGTCGTACATGCCGTACATCCCGTGTATGCCGTACATCACGTGCATTCCGAACATTGATTGCATTCCGTGCATGCCGTTCATCCAGTACATTCCGTGCATTTGGCACATGCCGTTCATGCCGTACATCCCGTACATGCCGTACATTCCGTGCATCCCGTACAAGTCGTGCATGTCGTACATCCAATCTGATTGCCGTGCATCCAATGCATTCCGTACCCACGTGCATGCCGTACATGTCGTGCATCCCGTACATCTACTACAATCATAGGAAAGGGTCCAATTCTACCGAGTGCAATCCTTCTGGGTGCAATCCCATTAAGGGCAATACTATTGGATGTAATTGAATGTGTGTGCAATACGCTGAGGGTGAAATTGTCTTGGTTTTTATATAACAAGACTGCAGTTCACTGGTTGCAAAACATTGAGTGCAATTCTCGATCGCCACATTTAATTTACCACACTTTGATAAAAACGCAGTAAGTTAACGTTAATTTTCATAATTTTCTTTTTTGTGGGTGCCAATTTATGGAATGTGGATTTTAATATTATCGCTTGGCATTACTATCAAAGAACAGCGATTTTACTGCATTTTCGTTACAGTGTTAGTAATAAATATTCGAAACTTTTGTACTGATATTTCATTTTTCTATGCTTCAAAAAGTAATTTGCGCAAAATGTTATCCAGTACATCCTGTACATCCCGTACATCCAGTACATCCTGTACATCCTGAACATGCCGTACATCCTGTACATCCCATACATCCAGTACATCCCGTACATCCAGTACATCCCGTACATCCCGTACATCTACTACAGTCATAGGAAAGGGTCCAATTCTACCGAGTGCAATCCTTCTGGGTGCAATCCTAATAAGGGCAATACTATTGGGTGTAATTGAATGTGTGTGCAATACGCTGTGGGTAAAATTGTCTTGGTTTTTATATAACAAGACTGCAGTTCAACTGGTTGCAAAACATTGAGTGCAATTCTTGACCACCACATTTAATTAACCACACTTTGATAAAAACGCAGTAAGTTAACTTTAATTTTCATAATTTTTGTATTTTGAAATTGTAGTTGTCTTGTAGATGCCAATTTATGGAATGTGGATTATAATATTATCGCTTGGGATTACTATCAAAGAACAGCGATTTTACTGCATTTTCGTTACAGTGTTAGGAATAAATATTCCAAACTTTTCCACTGATATTTCAATTTTCTATGCTTCAAAAGGTAATTTGCGCAAAAGTTTATCCAGTACATCCCGTACATCCAGTACATCCCGTACATCCCGTACATCCCGTACATCCCGTACATCCCGTACATCCCGTACATCCCGTACATCCCGTACATCCAGTACATCCCGTACATCCCGTACATCCCGTACATCCAGTACATCCCGTACATCCCGTACATCCAGTACATCCAGTACATCCCGTACATCCCGTACATCTACAACAATCATAGGAAAGGGTACAATTCTACCGAGTGCACTCCTTCTGGGTGCAATCCTATTAAGGGCAATACTATTGGGTGTAATTGAATGTGTGTGCAATACGCTGTGGGTGAAATTGCTTTGGCTTTTATATAACATGACTGCAGTTAAACTGGTTGCAAGCCATTCAGTGCAATTCACGACCACCACATTTAATTAACCACACTGCGATAAAAAAGCAGTAAGTTAACATTGATTTGCATAATTTTCTTATTTCAAAATTGTAGTTGCCTTGTGAATGCCAAACTATGTACTGTAGATTTTTATTTCATCGATTGGCATTACTATCAATAGTAATAGTTAGTAATAAATATTCGAATCTTTCCTACTGATATTTCAATTTGCTATGCTTCAAAAGGTAATTTGCGCAAAATTTTATCCAGTACATCCTGTACATCCCGTACAACCGTACATCCCGTACATCTACTACAATCATAGGAAAGGGTCCAATTCTACCGAGTGCAATCCTTCTGGGTGCAATCCTATTAAGAGCAATACTATTGTGTGTAATTGAATGTGTGTGCAATACGCTGTGAATGAAATTGTCTTGGTTTTTATATAACAAGACTGCAGTTCAACTGGTTGCAAAACATTGAGTGCAATTCTTGACCAACACATTTAATTAACCACACTTTGATAAAAACGCAGTAAGTTAACGTTAATTTTCGCAATTTTTGTATTTTGAAATTGTAGTTGCCTTGTGGATGCCAATTTATGGAATGTGGATTTTGATATTATCGCTTGGCATTACTATCAAAGAACAGCGATTTTACTGCATTTTAGTTACAGTATTAGGAATAAATATTCCAAACTTTTCCACTGATATTTCAATTTTCTATGCTTCAAAAGGTAATTTGCGCAAAAGTTTATCCAGTACATCCCGTACATCCCGTACATCCAGTACATCCCGTACATCCCGTACATCCAGTACATCCAGTACATCCCGTACATCCCGTACATCCCGTACATCCAGTACATCCAGTACATCCCGTACATCCAGTACATCCCGTACATACCGTACATCCCGTACATCCCGTACATCCCGTACATCCCGTACATCCCGTACAGTTTTCGAGACACCCGTTAGCACTCAATAAACTTTACCGGTTCAGTTCCATCAGAGTGCAGTTGCTGGTATATTTTGTAGTAGCTCTTTGCTGTCAAGTGGACAATAGTTGGTTTCTTTTCGGCACTGTTTCCAACCTCCGAGTGAATTTCAATAAGAAAAATAAAGCGTGACTTTGGGAGTTTCATTTTGAGCAACAAAATATTTATAAATGAGAACCCTGAGTTGCTTGCGCATTCGCCACTAATGTGCAACACTAGTCGAGAGTAGCTGCACCTGATAGTTTTGCAACATTTCTCACCTCCAAATGCAACGGCTGCTACTCTAACCTGTGTCAATATCCGATCCGGTAATCTAACCCACGTAGCATCAGTATCAGTATAATCCAGTTGATAATTGGTTCCATCATCCACAAGAACATATATGATGTCACCAAGTAATACAGCAGTGAACAATTTGTTGCCGAAATCATCACTCATGACCTGTTGGTAATATTGAAATGTGTGAGGTTTTTGCATGATTACTTACTAATTACTAAAGCACGTCGAGATAATTCAAATTGAATTGATGTTGTCGCAAATGCATAGCAAGGTTGAGGTGGTGTTGAAAATTATAAGTTTTTGCGAACGAACCTGCATTCTTGTCCATGTTTTGCTTTCAGGAACAAATGCTTGAATTGATCTTGATGTTTGGTCAAATACTGCAATTGCTGGAAAGAAATTTATTATTAATTATTCGTGAATTAAAATTTATTGCTAATATTGTTTGTGATAATTCAGTAATCAATACGAAACTGGGCCCAATCTGAGCGAGATTTGAATATAGGTTAATATATCAGGAAACAAATGAATTTGGTAAGTAAGCAGTATCGTCACGGGCAAAATTCTTGTCCAAAAGAAAATTTAGAATAAATTTAGTCGAACGACATCTAAAACTTTGCTGAAAGACGCACATTTTTTCAAAATTTCAAATAATTCAAATTACCGCACTTTCAGAATATCTGACCCATTCCGCAACACAACCATGATTCACAGCATTCACATGATTATTCGTTGCATCCGTAGTTGCGTAGTTGAACATGGAAATTCAACATGAACCGCATTGTATATCAAGTAGGTTGAAACAACTCACCATTACAAGATTTATTTTGCCAGTTCATCGTAGGTTCTGAAATATGAGGAATGATTGAGTTCAAAGTATCCTGATATTTCCATATTCACGTGATAAATTATTGGAAGTTTTCACGCACAAGCAATTATATTGATTTTGTGCGATTCCACTGTTGTTTTATTTTTTATTCGATCTGACAGATCTGAATGTTTTAAACTTGTCCTCGGGTTATATAAAAATGTTCATCGCTCGTGACATTTTGTTGTGATAGCCTTTTGCTATATACCGGTATGTGGCTGTAATTTGTTACCTTTTAGATATTGCTCATGACTTTGCATACAGCGAACTTCGAGTAAAAAAACTCATTGATTAAGTGTATTTTCCTAAAATAATCGTATAAGAGACAATACACATACTTTTCAGAACAACGTCAGAAGCCTCGACTTCAGGTCCTAAGTGCGGAATCATCAGAAGTGCTTTTAGGCAGTGAGTCGAGTTGAATACGAGGGACTAAATAAAAAACACAGATGAAACAAGTATTCAAAAGCTAAGAATGCTAGTTGAGGCAACTCAGTGACTTCAAAACTTAAGCGAATACTTCCGTGGAATCGAATCTTCAAGTACTATACCAAACTAAAGAACATCATATTCAACTAGTTGCAGCAAAAAGCGGTGGAACACTTTTAAAAATCTCTGTTAAGAAGACTGCATATTTACGAAAACAATATCTCTAAAAAAGCGCATCAACTTCTTACTATATAAAAGAAAAAATTCATAATTTTGAGGCAAAAAATAAAAACCTCATACGTTTTGTGATTGGGATCAATTTAAAAAAATACTATTTCGATAAATAAAACATAGAAAACAATATTGCAGTGAAGACATGCAAAACATGTTTGGTTTTTGATAGAAATCTTATCTACAATTTGAAATACTTTAGTGGTGTTACCAGGGCGTGACACTGAAGGCACTTGCCCTCCACATTTTTTTTTATACTTCTAAAATTCATAATGAGGCTTATTACGGGTACGTATATTTAAAGTACGTGCCTCCACAAGATTTAATACTCTCCGTATTCATACAGAGTCTAGTAAAACAAAGAGAATCAAAGAACATCAAATTCGAGTTGTGCCACTGACCTATTTTAAAGAGTTAGTGAGAATCTCCCCATAAGTGCATTTAATACGTTCTGTAATGTTAGACAATATGAAAAATAGACAAAAAGATAGTTTGTCCAAAGAGAACTCTGAGTGGAGAAATTTTATATTGTTGGGCGCGAACGAACGATAGCGTGAATAATTTGGGATCCATGCTCAACAAATGAAGTCACTAATCCAATTTAAACTGATTCAAATAATTTAGTATTTCATTTGCCCAGCGCTAATCCCAAATCACGATAAAGTATTAAATGAAATAGATAAGATTCTACAAACCTCATTTTCTACTAAAAACTTTCGATAACCTATTGATATTTCTGACAAGTCCAATTTGCCAAAAAGTTCTTCAAATGCTGATCTCCTGGTATCTGGATCATAACTGGTCCAAATCATCAGTGCCTTGCATTTCACTGCTTCAGAGACCTAGGATTGTAAACAATGATAAGACTTTGCTTGCCCGACGCACCCACATTCATGATTTCATAAAAATAATTATTCTGTAGGAGAAGCATAGAATTCTACAAAACACATATCAACTCATCTCGTACAGTAACTATTTACAAGTCGGGGATAGAGGTTTTACCCAACCAGTATTCTATTCACATTGTGTAGACATGGTTAGTGGATGTAGCTGTAACCTGTGGTAAACAACCTAAGCTGTCCATCGATTCTCTCATAAATAAGTATCCAAATACGATTCGAACTTGTGTGTTTCCGAACACTTATACTAACTGAGGTCACTGGTACAAGCAAGTTGGACTAGTTCGATTAAGCTAGTTCGAAAGTCCGTTTAGAATTTAAAATGAGATTGTAATTAGCACAGAACATGTGTCGTTTCACTTTCAATAACAATGGATTTTATAAATTAATATTTCACCTTTGTATCTTTTGCTTCAACTAAAAATGAAATGAATTTCTTGTCTGAATGTTTGAAATCATCTTGCTCAACAATCGACACCTGAAGCCTTTTCTGGAAATCGTATGTCGAGCCTCGTTGAGTGAAAACCAAGGAGTCAGATCCGCTTCATTATTTGCCATCGGACAATTTTCTGAACATTTACAGGTAAATGGGTATTTATGTTACAGATGATCTTATCTTAAGTTACGACCTCTCGCGCAGATACCAGTTTCGAATCTGGGTGGAATATTCGAGCTTATCATATTTTTCCTGTTCATGGACTTGGTCGGTGGAGGAAGGTGTAAGTAGGGCTTTCGGGAACCACCGTGCGCCTTCGAGGCGCCCAGCAGACATCTGGCATATAATCATCCTCCCCTAGAAGATTCGAACTTGCGTCTTAATCAGAGATGCATATCTCCAAGCGTATTGTCATTGCTTTACCGATTGAGCTAACTGGGTAGAATAGTCTAGAATTCTGATCAAGGAGCAGGATTAGAATTACTGGAAAGATATGATTTTTTCTATTCAGCTCTGCCTACCCAAGTTACTTCACCCTGGGTCAAGTGGTGGGCTTGGATTAACAAACTGGACTCGCCGGGACTCAAACCTCAGATCTTCAACCTGCGACGCCAACATGTTTAACCATTTATCCATGTTTTCTCAAACTATTTCATTTTTGAGGGGAAATTGCAAAGACAGCTTTGTTTGTTTATTATAAGACTAGGGTGGTCGGTTGGCTTAATCGGTAAAAGCGCTTTCCCTGGTGACCTGGGTTTGAATCCCATGTGGAGTACTTATATGCGCTGAGATTGCTATGCACAGGTTGGGCACATGAGAGGTCGTATTTCATATGGTTAAGCTGTATACTGGACCTTCCTCTTCCGCAGGATAAAAATGATATTCTATCCCAATTTGTAATTTCCAAAAAAAATTATTCAATCCTATCTCATTTCAGCCTGATATCAGTAAATTCTCTGCAGAAGTGATGCCGTTACTTTTCGAAATTTTAAAGAAAACTCCGGAATCGAACAAAGGAATCACAAGGGCTTATTACGCAGTGGAAAATTTCGTTGAAAATTTAGGTGAGTGGATTTTGGGTGACATGGTCGTTTATTCGAAAGCGATTAGTTTCAGCTAGCATTGGTTGTTGGTATCATCAGCATCGACATGCAAAATGACCAAGGTCACTGCACTTCACCATAGCAGTTCCGTTTGGAATGTTTTCTGCTTAGAGTGCAGTTGCTGTTACTACGTTGATGGTTTTGAAGCTTTTTTGTCCATCAGAAGGAAATGACATTATCATTTCAGACACCTGAAGAAACACAAGATTTTGTCATCGGTATTATCAGTCTCAAATACCCTTTTTTTTATTGAAATCCACTCAAAGTTTATATGTGAGTATATGTCACCGATGGATTGTGCTGCATTATGTATTTTCCCAGTGAGCGCCAAAACCCGAAAAACATTAACTAGTAAAAGTCGTTTCTCATTGCAATTGACTCTGAGCAAGGCCGTAAGCATTGCCTAAAAGGAACTAACTAACACGCTGAACCACTATAGTTAAGTGTAGTGAGTGGTATCTGTCACACGCAGGAAATACATTAGGACTATTCTAAAGCTCCTTCCTACAGGGCTTAGATATTAATTCTCTTTTGGATTTATGTTTCAAAATTACCTTGCATTTTTTGTTGGTATTTGCGTTATAAGACTACCAGTACTGTCTATTTCTTTAAGACAATGACATCCTTCCGTACCTTGATCGATTGATGAGTCATCTTCTAACGACGTTGCAAACTTGTGAGAAAATCCATACAAGGGAGCTGGTGGTCAGCGCAATAGGGGCTGTCGGTAAGTTTTTTTTACAGTCATTTCTTAGGAGTGGATCACCCTGACCAATGCCCTGTACGAGCGGCCACTTATGGACAAACAGGGTTATTGTTGTTGGAAAGATATGATCCTCCGGTTCTGCTTGGCCTAGTTATTACCCCCTGGGTTGAGTGATAGGCATGGATTAACGAGCCAGACATGCCAGGACTCGAACCCGAGATACTAAATCTGATGCCAGTATATGTTATCCACTAGGCCATCGTGCCCGCTGAGTAAACTAAGTAATGGAACAGAGACTTGTACTTTTGAGGGTATTGTCTTGCGCGTAATCGCCCTTGAGCGCTTACATAATTGCACTAATATCGTTCTCATAATTCCGTAATGATTACGAGACGCATTCTGTCACCCTGGATTGGTCATGGTTTCCAGTCTCTATCCCTGTTCCCTTATAAGTGATCTCTCCTATATCTGATCAGAAACTTGTCAAGAGTGACCCACAGATCCTCAAATAGATTGCGGGATCTTTCAAAGGTACATACTTGACAAATCATTTTGGGGGTTGAAGGTACAGGCTTTAGAATAGTCCTGACATATTTCCTGCATGTTGAAAGAGACGACTAAAAGGAAACAAAGAAATGGTAGATGGTTTTAGCATCACCCGGGGCAGATACCACTTAATGCACTTTGCCATATGAGTTCAGTTTTATTTGGGATGATTTTATTTGAGTGCAATTGCTGCCTTGCTCCGGGTAATCCACTCAACCAGTGATATGTAATAAAGATAAATGTTTTTGAATTGCGGTTTCACTTTCGCCCAGAGCAGATACCACTGCTGCATTTTTTACTCAGGGTGCACTTTCTGGTGCTTAGTAGTAACTCTCCGCCATATAAGTGCCCTTTACTTGGTTACTTTCAGGTGTTGCTCCAGGAATTCATTAATGAAAAATATTAATAATTTCAGCCAACTCAGCCAAAGAGAACCTCTTGCCATACCTGGGAGAGATTTTATCACAACTAAGAGTTTGCTTACCGGCCATGAATCAGCAAAACGAACAAACAACGACTCAGCAAAATGAAGAAGCTGAAAATTTATCATTGCTACATATGCAAACATTGGGTGGGTTTTATATCATGATTTTGCTGCACGATAGAGCAATTTTCTGAATATTCAGAATTTTTAGTTAGATTCATTTTCGAATCAAATATGAAATTGTAAAAGCTGCAATATACGCTTGCGTGGATTATGTTTTCTCTTTGTTTGATTTGAACGTCTGTCAAGATTTGTGCTTTGCAGATTTGTGAGTGCAGTTCTTAAACGAGCAGATATGTATTGCCATTTTTGTTCTGTTACTCTGTAGGAGTAAGAGGTGACCAAAAGGAAGCAAGGAAGTGATGGGAAGTTTTAACATTGCACAGGGCAGATACCACCCATTGCGCTTTTACCTCCAGCGGTTCAGTCACTGTACAGATGCTGCTATTACATTTTGTAGTAGGTCTTTGCTATTAAGTGGCCGTTTGTTGGTTCCTTTCAGGCGCTAGTTCTGGCCTTGCTCTGCGATTTTCAATCAGAAAAAAAAAATTTAAAATTTTAAAAATATGTTTCATTTTATCCTCACATTTCATGCAACACAAGAACAAAATGAAAAACAAATGTAAAAAATTATTATATTAATTCGAAGACAATTTATTGCCATCGAATCGGATTCAGAGAGACTGAATCAATTTTGATGACAATAAATTATCGGAAATGAACTTTATTTTCCAGTATGCAACTAATAATGTTTACAATTATATCTGGTTATGAGATTTATTTTGCTTCTTACTGAGGTTATCGAGCAACATCCCAATGGCTATGGCTTACAGTGTCTCGCCCAGGGGCACCCCGCATGTATTGCTCTTTGAAGGCTTTTTTCGTTCATTGATCTTGATTAGGTGTTACGCTTTCATAACGTTACCGAGGCCCACTTCAAAAAAATATTATTCCATTTCAGACACACTGGGAGTGCTCGCTCGTACTGTTGGTAAAAACAATTTCATCCCGTTAGCAGAAGATTGTCTGAAACTTGGAATGAATTTAATGGAGAATGAAAGTAATGACCCTGACATGAGGAGATCAGCGTAAGTAGATATATAGAGAATCGCAGAGGGCAAAAATATAAACATTTTTCAATTTGGATGCTAGCAAGGCCGCATAATAATTCAACTATAGGATAGGATATACAATTTTATTTTATCCTGCGGCAGAGGAAAGCTGAGAATACAGCTTAATCATATTGCGAACCACGACCTCTTGCAGATACCAGTTCCAAAAGATGGTGAAATGATTTGGCTTGTCATATTTCTCATTTTTCCTGTTCGTGGACTTGGTTGGTTGGGGAAGCCATAAGCAGTGCTTTCGTGCATCGGCGAGGCCGCCAGCAGACCTCTCTCATATGATAATCATCCCACACAGGAACTTGCATTTTGACGATCAGAGATGCGTATTCTCATATCTTTTTCTGATGTGAGATGTCCAGCAGACCTAGTCAGTTAAAATCATCGCTAACAGCATTCGAACCCACGACGCTAGTGATGCATAACTCTAAATGTATTCCCAACTCCTGTTCTGACTGAGCTCACCAGGCATTCTTTACTTCTTTGCAATTTGCAATTTGGGCGGTTTTTAGTCGGCCTCTTCGGGAACTGCTTCCAGCTTCGCTTAAAAAAATTAAATACAAAGAACCTTGCAGCCGCAAGATGAAACTCTTCTTTTTTCCAACGTCACATCAGCGGTTTTTAAAAAATTCATTTTCATCACAGATACGGTTTATTTTCTGCCATCGCTACAATTGTGGAAGAGAAAATGTCTCCTTTCCTGAACGTGATCGTTAAACACATGTTGGATTCATTGAGATCCACAGAAGGGGTGATGGTAAGTAAAGTTCTGGGGTCGCATGTAAGAATTTCTTTCTGCGTTTTCAAACATGCGAGGATACTATCGGTGAAAGTGTTAAGAATACACTTTGAGCTTCGTATCTCTGATGTTCCTAAGTTCAAATCCCCGAGTTAGAGGATTGCTGGCTTTCACTGTGGTTCATGTAACTGCTGTAATGGTTTCCTCCACCAACCCTGTCCCAGACCAGCTACTTAGACACCCGAAGAAAAGGTGTTACAACAGAAGAAAATTTGGCAAATGGTCAATATTACATGATATATCTGTGCTTAGAAGATTTCTAATCTCTCTTTGAGTGTCTGGTTTTAACCAAGTTGTATAAAAAGTTCAAATTTATCAATACTGCTATGGAATGACTCCTATTGAGAATATATTCATACCCTTTCAGACACCAACATGCCTGGAAGAAGCCTAGTACCCTGAAATCATTCGCACCTGCCTTTGCAATACTTTTGCCGAAACTGTTTAAAAACCCTGATTTAAACTGAATCGCAACATCATTAGTAATGAAGATGATTTAATGAAGCTCGATCGTAATATTTTTAACCATAGATACCAATATTTCCACCTCCCAGGCTCACTACACAGAGGAATCGAACGGCGGAGCATCGTCAAAAGATTTCTCGTTCTTGGATGACAATAACCAAGAGACAGATCTGACAACAGAAGCAGATTCACAGGTTTGTTTGATTTTACTTTCATCTACATATCTGAATAAATCACTCTGAGCAAGGCAATATATACAAGTAGTTTTGCACAGGGATGTAAGTTTCACATTTTCCAATCTAATTGATATTATGATGTCGTAATAGGTGCCGCAGGCTAAAATTATGAAACTGATTTGCACATTTGTTTAATATTTTTTATTAAAGGTACAAATTCGAGCAGTGAGATTTGAATTGATTTCGATTCATGTCCTGTTCGGATGATTCGAATACGCATTTTTTTAAACCAAAGTTATAAATATATATTTCCCAAAGATTTTGAAATTTTACATATATTACACCCTGTGCTGAGGCATGGATTAACGAGCCGGACTCGCCGGGACTCGAACCCGAGATTTTCAATCTACGAGGCTGATTCCACTAGATTATTACTTGCAAAGGAGGAAATAGCTTTGCTGTTTATCGAGATTTTTCAATGAACTTCTTTAATAAAAATAAAATTCGAAAAGATTTCTATATTTTTTATTCAAACATGTTACATGCAAAGTCGGACGTAGCAGCCAAAAAGAACCGACTAATGAGCACTTATATTGTAAATAGCTGCCTCAAAATCTAGTACCAACGTCCACACTCTTTGGTGTAATAACTTGGTTAGAATCAAAAAGATGATGCCTTTCCAATAACGCTAAGTGGCCACTGGTAGAGGGCCCTTTTCAGAGTCAGAGTCGTCAAATGAAAAGATGATATCTATATAAAAAACATCCGAAGAAGTACTGAAGTGCATTATGTGGTATCTGCCCTGAGCGATGGTAAAGCCATCTGCCTCCACTTAAACTTTCCTTTTAATGAGGGGGTTATTCTCACTGTATATCTGAGGAGTCTGTAGATCCAACTGGTACATAGAAGTAAATATTTCTTGATCGTAGGATGACGATGATGCCGACATTGAAGGCTTCTCGGTTGGTAATTCTTACATGGACGAGAAATCAGATGCCTGCGAAGCTATCGGAGAAATTGCAAAATATACAAAAACAGAATTTTTGCCGTACTTGCAATTAGCGTTTGAAGAGGTCAGTTTATCTTATTAAAGTGCAGTGAATTGTATCTGCCCTGGATGATGGTGAAAACCATGTTCTTATGTTTTTTGGCACACAGGAAAATATAACAATTCCAAAGTCTGAACCAACATCATAACACAGACGAATCAAATTTTCGAATAAACTCAAAAATAAATATATTTTATTAGGTAAAGTTTGGACTTTGAGGATCTATATTTGAATTCATAGATTTAAAAAAAAGATGGTCATTTTTATTCCATGATTCATAACATTTTAGAGAAAACTAGCAAAAATTTCCCGCATTCTGGTGTGCGGAAAGCAGCTATAGCAGCCAGCGGAGAACTGACGATGTGTGCGCATAAGTTAAAGAATGAGCATTGTGAGTTTAAGTCATATGATCCCAGGCACGAATATGTAAGGGTGCGAAACTGCCACAATATTAATAAAATAAACATCTGAAAAAAATTTTATTATTGATCCATGACGTCACAACGTAGCCAATCTTATGATGTCAATTTAGTTGGGCCGCATGCTCAGCTTTCCTCTTTCACAGAATAAAAACGAAGAAATAGGATTGAAGAAGATTTTATTTTTACTCTGCGGGAGAGGAAAGCCGAGAATGCAGACTAATCGTATGGCGACCCACGGCCTCTAGTGCAGATAGTAGTTTCGAATCCGTGGAATTTATTCCGGCTTATCATATTTCTCATTTTTCCTGTATATGGATTTGGTTGATGTAGGAAGCCTTCGAGACGTCTAGCAGATCTTTTGCACATAATCATCATCCCTCATAGGATTCGAATCTGCCTCGTTTAACAGTCAGACTGAGCTAACCGGGTACCCGGGTATAGGATATCGTTTTTATCCTGCGGGAGGAGAAAGCTGAGAATGCAATATAGCCACATGGCGAACCACAATCTCTCGTGCAGATACCAGTACCACGTCTGGGGTGAGATCTTTGCTCAATGTTGACTATTTCTTCCTGTGGATTGACATAGTTGGTGGAGAATGTCCTAGTCTGCAGTTATGTGAAACTGGCTAAGTGTCCACTGTCCAGCAAATCTCTCACATATACTCAACCTACAAAGGATAATAAGAGTAGTGTCTGGAATAATATCCGAGCACTTTTGCTGATCAAACGTTGATGTAAAATCCAAGCTCTCATGCAGATACCGGTTCCAAATCTGGGATGAGGTTTTTGCTCAAATGGTAACTGGTTTGTCTCGTGCATGGACACGGTTGGTGGCAGAAGTCCCCGACTCGTTTTTTTTGTGAACCAGTGTGCTGGTGATGATATGATATTCTCGCCTTCTCGCATTAATTATCAGAATTCGAACAAAGAACGATTAGAGATATTTATTTTAAACAGTGTCCTAACGCTTCTACTGATTGAGCCAAGTGTCCACTCTACATCCTGATAATATCTTTATTTATTGACAGTTTCTTCCTTCATCTCTCAAATATTCCCCGTCATCTGCAAAACTCTGGTGAAAGACACTGAGCGATTGGTTGTTATGGGTTCCATAGCAACAGCCAATCAGATGGTAGAATGCTGCGGAATGGACTGTTTCGTCAACGGAGAGGCTTCTTTAAAAGTAAACAGTCAAAAATAATTTTTGTTGATACTTTTTCTGTCAAGTATGACTAGTGGATTGTGACTCATGCTTGACAAAATGATTTTTCTTATTGGGTATTTTTCCGAGGACACCAACAGCCAATTTTATTGCAAGAACATAGTACCAGCGATTGCACTTAAAACATTCCAAACAGTGGGGCAAGTGCTGTCTTTGTGGCAGAATAAGAAGTGGTTTTACCATCACACCTGCCACTCACTGCACTTCATTGTCGCAATCTAGACGTTGGTTTCCAGAGTGCAAATGTAGTACCCATTTGAGCGACTGTCGGTTAGTTTCTTCGGACTTTGTTGGGAAATTTTGAGCTTCCTGGTTCCTGTTAATATAATGAGCCCACTCGCTGACTTCAACCTGCGATGCCACCGAGCTTTGACAGTAATTGACAATCTATTTCTTTTGTTTTAGGAACTAATGGCTCCTCTGTTCCTTGTTATGAGCGGTAAATCAGCTTGCCAAGATTCCGAGGATGATAGTTCGGATGTGGATGAGCAAGAGGTGTGTGGGAAAACTTTTTCTTTTTATTTTGGGAGGAGGTTGAGAGGCAATCCAGGAAAAGAAAATTCTCTAAATAGATAATTCACTCTCAGCCAGGGGTTCTTAAACTGGAGGGCACGAATAATCTCGATATTGTAAAGTCGTTTTCTGCTCCTGTCAAAGTGAAAGCGGAATGTTAGTGCAAACTAGATTGCGATAGTTGATATGAGATGTTCATCTGCGTCCTGCAATGCCACGAATAAAGTTTTTGTCATCCAACAGCTGCACCCTTATTGGAAAAATAAGACATAAATGGATGAATGTTTGTTTTATATGATCAATATTGAGATTTAGATGATGCTCAAATCAGAACTTTCATATAAATTCATCGTTCATGGGATTTGGACTTACGTCAGGATGATCAGGGGTGCGTAGCTCGAATCATATTCCCTGTGCTTTACTGATTGACCTAACCGGGCATCGTTTTTGATTATTTCTGGAGGTTTTCCTAACATGTTTTAACATGTTATTAACCCATCCATAAGAAGCTCTGGAAGTTTTAGATTAAATTACTGCCGATAATATATAACATGCATAATACAGGGACAAAGTGCCACCCACGTGTCAAAACTAAAACGCTCTGCCTTTTAATCTGGCCCACCTGATTTTGGTATAAATTGGCCCAGACAGTTGGAAAATTTACCAACTTTTTTTCTTGATCATGTGCTTGAACATCCCTTAGTATTCGTGTCTCTTGGCATTCATAAAGATTTCTAGCAATCTAGTATGTTTGTGAACTATAATCAATTATTTCACCTAATTCCTGTTGTCAACATGTTTATGTTTTTAGGCCGAATATGACGAAATGTTGATCGAATACTGTGGTGAAATTTTGCCAGTTTTAGCAGGAAGTCTTGGGACTACAACATTCTTGCCGTATTTTATTGGATTTCTCCCAGCATTGGTATCAAAATTGGTGAGTTTTTCAGTTCATATGGGATCCAGCAATATTATATGAAAGTTTGTTTCCAGCTTGTGATAAGTTGCGTCCTCGGTTTTTTGGTGTCGCACTTGTGATAAATTGTGTCAAATGCATGATATTTTGTGTAAAGCTTGTGATGATTTGTGTTCACTCTGTGACATGTTGCATCTTGACTTGAGATATGTTGTTTCAAATTTGTGTTTTATGTTATAGACATTCTGTCTTTAACTTTTGTTTAAATTTGTGATGTTTTCTACCCCTTTCTTATCGAAATTCACACTGAGAAAGGCCAAAAGCAGTGTCTAAAAGGAAACAACTAACGGCCACCTAATAGCAAAGAGCTACTTAAGTAGTATCAGCAACTGCAATCCAAACGGAAAACATCCCAAGCGAAACTGAACCGCTGTGGTAAAGCGCAATGAGTGGTTTCTGCCCTGGGCGGCCGTAAGATCATCTACCACTTCTTTAGTTGCCTCTTACTGCACGCAGGAAATACGTTAAGACTATTCGAAAACCTGTACCTACAAGCCCTAAGAAGATTTCCCAAATAAAATATTGAAACCGTGGCATATTACTTCATTTTGCTTTCAATGGATGTGTATATTAGATCAGAACTATGAAACTTTACGTCTAACTTGAGATAAATTGCATCTATATTATGTTCAGCTAGTGATACTTTGTGTCTACTGTGTCTGAATGGTTGTGAACTTATAACACATTTCTTTTCTAGAAACCTTCTTGTACAACATCAGAGCGATCATTTTCAGCTGGTACAATTGCAGAAACATTTCAAAAGCTTGGTCCAGGATCAGCAAAAGAGGTTGTGGCGCATGTCATACCCAGTTTATTAGAACTAACAAAGTAAGTCTAATAAGCAAATTAAATTATATATTATTGCCTGTGACTTGACTTAGCAATACAAATGACTTATACTTCCTTGTATGTTTATAAGATTTTCCAATGAGATCGTAGTGTATTTAGACTTTTCCTACATGAATTGAATTATACTTCTAAAAAGTTGAATAAAGCTATATAGCATGTAGACATGACCTATCCACCCTGCACAACTTGCAAACAATTGAATGTATAAATGATAAAATAAAACATTTGGACAGTTCATGTGATAGACGAGTGCGATAAATATAATTACTAGGAAAGAGAGGACATCGCAAGACATTATTTTGTTTCAATAATACTTGCAATAAAGTGCAAATTTTGGAACGCCCATTTCTGTATCCGTATTTATCATAAAATTAAAAATATAAACATCAGAAAGTCGTAGACAGCCAGAAATAAGCGAGGGAGCCATAAAAGATTTTGAGACAAGACTGAAATATGAAAACGTATAAATCAGCACACCACACTCAAATCAGGCTACATATAATATTCCGAACGTGTTTTACGAAAATAAGTAAACACCCTTTTACTGTATGTAGATTTAAAACAAATAGCATTTTATCGATATTTTCCAAATAGATTTTTATTTTGAATTTCAGAGACAAAGAAACAGAAATACGTAACAATGCTATATTTGGGATCGGAGTTGTCTTACAAAATGCTGACTCAGCAGGTTTACAATATTATCCAACAGCATTGAATACACTGTCACAGGTATTATTTGGGGTTCATGGATATTGACAGAATGACGGCTACTTGGACTTGTGAGGGATATGGCTGTTATAGAGAAATTTGTTTCCAACCCACTATTTTATAATAAATCTATCGTTAGAAGATTCATTTTCTTTTTTATACCCTGTTCAAAAAATAGAGATCTGAAAAATAGAATGCAAATTTGGACGCGAACGGACTAGACTACTCGCAGTTATTTATCGCCATATTTGGTCCATTTTTGTGAACCGTTTGTGAGAATAAAGTGCATATAGATTTTATCCAACTAACAGTCACTTAAATGGAAAAGAGCTACTGCAAGATATCGTGCCAGCAACTGCACTCTAAAGCAATAAACATCCCATACGTAACTGTCCCGGTAATGTGTAATGAGTGGGATCTGCTCTGGGCAATATTAAAGCCATCTACCTCTTCTTAATGTAAGATACACTCTGCATATCAGCGATTTCTTCGAGCACTGCTCCCAATATTACTTCAGGTCATTTCAAATATGTCATTCCAACCAGGTTCTGACAACAGAGAAATCGAGAGGTGTGATTGACAATATACTGGGAGCCGTAGCCAGAATGATTACTGCAAATAGGCAGGCTATACCTGTCGGACAGGTAAGTAAAATTCCTTTTTTAGTGAAATTCACTCTGAGCAAAGCCGGAAGCAGTGCCGAAGAGAAACCAACTGACAACCATGTAATAGCTAAGATTTACCAAAAGGTGTACCAGAAACTACACTCTTAGTGGAAAACATCCCAAACTGAACTAAACCACCATTGTAGAGTACTGTGATTGATATCTGCCCTGGGTGATGATCAACCACTTATTCTCCGTAAATAATGAAGTTTTTACATTTAGCTCATTGCATTTCTGTGGTCTTTGGAAACACTGACAGTTTTTGTCTTTATTCCCAGGTGATACCTGTCCTACTCAATCATCTTCCAATCGTAGAAGATCAAGAGGAGGATTCTGTAGTTTATTCATGTTTATGACGAATGTTGAACGAAGAAGAGATCAACATTGAAACTAAGACAAGGATTATCAAGCTCTTCGTTAGTGGAATGGAAGAAGTGAACAAAGGTTTGAAATATGGCGATTTCGATATACCAATGAAGCCTCTTTGATGAAGCCTCGACGGCGATGTAGTGGCCATGTCAATTGAAGTAGTCATATCGATGAAGCTGCGTCGATGTATCTGTGTCGATGAAGCTGTGTCAATATAGCCACCAAAATGCGACGAATCTTAGACTTATTAGACAAGCATTTTGTCGCATATTCTTAACTTTATTGATTATTTAGGGGGCATGATAGCGCGCATCTGCATAGCTGTCAAAAAAAACTTGAATGGGGTTTTTTAAGTTTAAAAATTATAAAAGGGCTTTTCAGTGGTTAAACATGTTAGCATCACAGTTTGAAAATCTTGGGTTCGAGCCCCGGCGGGTCCACCACTCAACCCAGGGTGTAATAACTTGGGTAGGCTAAGCCGAACAGGAAAAGATCATATCTTTCCAGTAATTGTAACCCTGTCCGTCTACATGAGGCTGCTGTTACAGGGCCTTCTTGGACAGGGTGAGTGGCTATAAATAGAAGAAAAATCTACTGTGCACAATATTTTATACAAATATTTACTGAGTTAAATGCCCTCAAAACTGCTTAAAAACCCTAAAACTTCATTTGGGAATAAAGCTGCTGACCAGGCGTAGAACGTCATAGTCAAAGGAAGGTAAATGTTTATTCCATCATTGTTTTTCAGACGTCCAAGCGTCGGTCATCCAAGAGTTGAAGACGTTACAACAAAGCAAACCAGAACTTGTTAATCAGATTTGCCGAGTTTTAGAACCAGACAATGTTGCAAAGTTCCAGACTGTTTTGCAGAATTCCTGACCAGGAAATATATTTTGTATGGATGAGGGAAGAATTGCGTCACATTGGTGCTAGGGACATCCATATCCAAAGATATTTCGGAATTTAGATTAAAACTAATTCCATGTTCCGATTAAATATGATCCATTTTACAGTGAAATCATCACATTTTAAAGTTTGACACAAATCATAACATTGCGATTAGTCTGGGGGACATGGATTAACTACTTATCCTTCCTCTCATATGTGGTAATGCAAGGACGATGAAGCAAAGGCGAATATGACCAACTTGACAGGGTCGAAGTCTTGCTTCACACATCAATACATTTCTGTAACGTTTCTTCTTCGGACAGACATTTTGAAAATGTTACAAGAGGAAATAAATAAATAATAAACAACAGATGCTTGTCTGATGAAGTCGGACTTTTGCTTGACGAAACATTACAGATATAAATTTGTGTTGAAGTGAAGCAAGACTGCTACCCCATCTAATTAATCATGACTCCACTCTAAAATGGGCAAAAAATAGTAGTTCAGAGTAGTTGGTTAGTATATCATGTATATGCTGCTTCTGGAGACAAAGGCCAAGAATAAGGCTCAGCCATGTGGCGGCCACGGCCCATCGTGCATTTCAGAGTTGTAAATGAAGACCCGCTTAGAGTGAAGCCTGGAGTCGCTGTGAAAGTTTGTTTTGACAAACCCTGATACAACTTTTCTTAGTGTCAGAAAATTAAATTATAATTTCAAGGTTTTAATTTGTGTGCATTTCAATACATTTTTTAAATCGTTTGGTTGTTTTGGTTTGTAAAGAGCGAGTTATTAAGGATCGAAAACACCTTCCAAGCATCTTATTTGCTATTCGGAATATAAATCCAATCACCTCCAATTTGGTCTGTGATGTTCATATTTTTTTCCTTTTTCGCTATGACCTATGAACTTACCTTTGTAGTGACTGTGTGCGCAAAGTGCCTTGTTGAAGGATATGTTTGGTCTGGTGTAATGGCCAAGCGCCTGCCTTCTGGATAGGATATAATTTTAATCCTGCGGGAGAGGAAAGCCGAGAATACAGCTTAACCATATGGCGAATCACGCGTGCAGATACCAGTTCCGAATCGGGGTGAAGGTTTTTGGATAATCGAATTATCTCATTTTCCTGCGCATGGACCTGGTTGGTTGAGAAAGTCGTAAGCAGCGCTTGCGTGAACCGCCGGCGAGGCGTCCAGCGCACCTCGCATATAATCATCCCTCAACGGTTTCGAACCTGCTGTAGACTTCGAGGCTCTACGATTCCTATTCTGATTGAAGGGTAGCTGTCAATCTACTTGCGTAGCTAACTGACACAGTGGCAACTCCAAACTCACACACAAACTTTGAAATATGAAATCTTGTAAAGCAGAAAGAAATATTATATACAGGTCACAGTCCGATATAAAATTCCACGTCCAGGTAATTCCACAAATAGATAAATAATCACAGTTATAAAATAGACCACTTGGCTTCAGACTTATTCCTTCACAGTGAGGTGAGGTGGGGTGAGGGTTGCAATATACAAACAGTACTTAAATTTAGCTGAGAAGTCACAACAACATTGCATCAATTATCAAACTTACTACTTCAAGATTAAACAGGCTTTATTAACCCTAATCTAGATTATCCTAACTAATGACAACACCTGAAGTCTTAAAAATATTCTAATTACATTGTATGTAGTCTTATACGGCAAATATCCCTCACTGGAATATGAATCAATAAGTAAACTAACGAAACTGAGCACAGTATAGCACGTTGCACCAACAAAGAATTAGCTAGCGATTGCACCACTTTGAGAAATACTGCAACACAACAAATAATCACCATACGGTGGCAGTATTGAGTAATAATAGCAATTTGGAACCATACTTGATACGTACATGGAAAAATATGTTAAAATACAAAATATAACTATTTATACCCAAATTTCTAATTGAATTTAGCAAGTTAAAATTTTTGACTGTAACACCTGCGTCATGTCGATCAGAGATGTGTAGCTCTAAGCGTATTCTCAACGCTTTACCGGTTGAGCTAACCGGGTACCCAAGTTCGATCGTGCTAAACAGACCGAGCCGTCACGGGCAAATAAAAAGGGGTTTGTTCTGTAAACGGCTGTTCCACGCCTACCCAGGAGCGAGAAAAAGTTTCAATATTCCTCCAGTAGAAAACCTCATTAGACCTGTTATACCAACAGATAGATATCTGTACAACCCGGTAGTTGGATTGAATATACTGTTGCATAATGGTCTTAAAAGGTGATGATTTAGATTTTCCCTACGGTAGATATGGTAATGGAGAAGTGGTAAATGGTTTAACCATTGCCCAGGGCTGATACCACCCATTGCACTTTACCATGATGGATCACTTCCTTTTGGGATGTTTACCGTTTAGAGCGAGTGCAGTTGCTGATACTATATCTTCTGGTAGCTCTTAGTTATTGAGTGGATTCCAGATTCACCTAACTTAAGTGACAATCACTGCGTTGACATGTTTCATTATGACATTTTTCCATACCACCAAGAAGCGTGAAAATAAGTCCTAAGTGCTTATATTCCAGTCAATACTCCGAGAGTATTCCTGTCTACTGGCGGCTTAAAACATACCTTACATGTTTACAAATGAGTCGCATTTATATCAATTATATTTATTACAGATGATTAGAAAAAATTGATCAGAAAAGAACTTCTACAGATTGTTCAGTGGATTCACGAAACGTCTCGAAGCATATTTTCTGTTTATATCAGGCAGGGTTACATCAGAGTTGATTATATTCGCTAAATACACAGATGGTTATAAAAAATAAATTGGAAACCTACAGATTGTTTGAGTTTTCATAACTCTAAATTGAAAAATGATTTCAATAAATCTGATAATAAAGCAAGAGTGCGGTTGCTGAAGTTACCATATTTCAGTAGCTCTTTGCTTTTGAGTTGATTCCGTTTAGGCACTGCTTCCAGCCTTGCTCAGAGTGAAGTTCCTTAAAAAAATGATGCGAAATTGGTAGGTGCAGAATGAGGCAAATAGCAATAATGAAAAAGTGGTCGTTGTATACGATAATTAAAGAATGTCTTTGAATTGGAAGTAACATTACATGCCGAACATTAACATTACATGGGCAGATTCACGGCAATGGAAGCAAAATGCTCAATACTTTTCTCATCCATTGTTTCAGTGACTTTCCAGTTGTTTTCGTCCAGATCTAGTTCTTCTATTGTATGTTCTTCTATTCTATCTTCTGTTATTGTAGGGTACTGGAAGCTGGAATAAATAAAACGAGGCTTTTGAAATTGAATGAAATTCTAAAATTAATATTTCTACTGTTGATGGATAGAAGTAAAAATTGTGATAAATGTGATACTTATTAAGCTGACTCTGCCACGGATAAAGCATCAAACTTCGAGCAGACAACAAGCAATGCAATAACTGCACTGATGATGATAACTGCGCAGACAACAAGCAATGCAATAACTGCGCTGATGGAACTGAAAATCTACCGGATCCCATTTTATTGGAAATTTCTATCTTATTACCACAATCAAAAATATTATATCGCCAATCATTCGTCATGCGGTTGCCTAAATCACAAATAGTGTTTCCACAAAATTATTCAGACTAGGATTGTTCGGTAGATTGTATACGAGTGCATTGATGAAGTCCTCTGAGTCAACGTCCAACAGAGGCATATAATATCTACGTCTATGGGCGAGAGTGGGTCAGCGTACGTTCACCATACTCGTGGGTGCCTAGCACAGTTATATGCCTCTGTGAGATATATAACCTGTTTAAGTCCAGGGCTTTTCAGTTTATTATTATCTAGTTGAGTAATTAGTGGAAATAGTGTGATAAATATATTTATCCATTTACAGTTCGTAATATTTGCCTAGGAAAAAGTTATATTTAACTGGTAATAAGATGTGACTTAAAGTTAGTCAAATATGAGACCACAGGAAGAACAAACAGTGTGGCATCTCCATTTTTACAGGTGCCTTATGAGACCAAACAGAAGAGTCTAAAACACAACATAGTTCCATGTAATTTCAATAAAAAGGACATCAGTTTGATCTCTCAATGCTTACATTTATTTGAAAAACACAGTCTGGTCCTATGTAACAATCTCTGCTGATGACAATATTTGACCAATCGTTATTTTTTGTTCATAGAGTATTTTTTCTGTTGGCCTAAATATCGCTGTTATAAATAGCGGGATTTACCTGGGGTTAAGGTTATTATAGTTGTCTACAATTGACTGATTAATATGATTATTTTACCAAAACATACATGAAAACGATAGTCAAACGCTCCAGTGGTAGTTTTAATATGACTGATCTAACCAATATCGGACACATCTAAGCCGCGAGGTTCATCAGTTGGCACCAAATTGATGACTTACAGTCTTTTCATGCCCCCAATTTACTTATTTTATGAAATTTATTATCACATTTAACATTACTTCCGGCATGACGGAAATAAACGTCTGAATTTTGAATATCTTACGTTATATTTTCCAGATTTGGTGAGGATGCAAACTTTTATGGATACTTCACACGGTATGAAAAAGGTCTTTCTTTTTTTTCTAGTTTTTTTTTTCAAGAAGTCAGAGAAGTGTTCGATTGTTTTAACATTGTCCAGAACAGATACCGTTTACTGGATTCTACTATACCGGTACATTCCTGTATAAAATGTTTTCGGCTTGGGACGCAGTTGCTAGATTTAAATTTGTTAGCCTTTGCATTTTAGGATGTTATGTCGTTTTGGGTGCTGCTCCCAACCATGCTCACATTTCCAATGACTTTTCCAACTCAACTAATGTTTCTCCCAATAATTGTGCCAAGTCTATTATAATTATCTGTTCACGCTAATTCATTGCGCCCACTTGTGATCACTATTTTGTGCATATGCAATATTGACTATTTTAACAATGTAAAATAGAAAGCACATTATTATTCCAGCTCTTTAATAGCAAGGTTTTTATCTTTCATAGTAGAATAAAGTTCTTCTTAATTACATCTTGTATATGGGTGTTGCTACATGCCGCGTTCGATGCATGATTGACTGAATGTAAAAAACTCATCCAGGAATAAATGACATTTAGATGTGATTTTTTTTCATCCGCAGAGCATCGACAGCTTGGAGCTTATACTAATTTTATATTAAGACCAAGACAAAAATCAACGGCCATAAATTTAATTAAAAACTATATCAATATTTTTAAAATTTTTTTTGCGCCCAAAGTCAATTCAGATATGAGTTCTAACGGAATCCATTTTCCCTCGACTACACCATGCACACACATAAGTAAAACCGCCAAATGCAAGAACAGATAACCATTTCTTAATTGCAGCAGGTAAATGGCCATACAAATATTTTGGGAAGAAATACATCGTATCAGTGGCCTTTTCTAAAATAAATATTAAACATAAAGGTAGCGCATGAGCGGCACGACTCCAGCGCTTGGTGGTTTGAAAAAAATTAAATATTTTTCTAATAAACAATTTAATGTTTTTAAGGGATTGAAGAAACCGTTCAACATGTTTTACAAAACGTATTGAATCATGATTATGGTGGGTGTGCACAAAAAATTTGGAATTTTTTTCATTCTATTTCTTTTTCACCCAAAAGTAATAACAACAACAAATTAAATTAATGACATCGACAGTGAAAAGTTTTAATATGCTCCAGCGAATCGTGTTACCCGCAGTAATCGACCAAAAATGCATGAATTATTTTTATTTTAAAATTGTGTGCGTGGTTCATTCATGTGTGATTTTTATGATATTCTATATACTACCATTTATGGTAATTCGAGAAAAACAACTTAAACTCTAGTCCATAGACTCGATATAATTTTGTTCGATTTTGATTCAAAGATTTACGATTTTATTGAGGGTTTTAATTTACATCGGTAATGTATGACTTGGATTACTTCAAAACCGTGACACAATTTAACATCGACTCACCCTCCGACAACGAATATCTTTCCTTCAACAACACAGGCTTTGAAACCGTATCTAACATTATTCAATCTGGCAACAGTAGTCCATGTTTCAGCAACTGTATCAAAACATTCCCCAATATTGAGGTAATTGTTGCCATCAAATCCACCTGTAAAATGAAGATAAAGTTTTCTAACTATTTACTCAATTTGAACACTTTTCATATAGTATTTGTTTGCCACTTTGCTATCGCTGCAACTTGTGTTTGTAACTTTTATTGTTTTGGTGTGGACTAACGATTGCTATGTGCATGTAATTATTAGTCAGCTGGCAAGTGCTTTTTCAAGTTTTACACCCGGATCAAGGGATCCATGATGGCGCCATTCAACGCATGGTATGTGTGTACTTGATTGCCCCTAAAATGCTTCTTGTGTGTCGTGAGAAGCAACTAAAATGGAACAAAGAAGAAGTAGACAGTTTCACCACCGCCCAGGGCAGATATCGCTCAGTTTAAATTTGAGTTGAAGTTTTCTTTGGCATGTTTTCTGCTTAAGAGTGCAGTTGCTGGTGTTATATTTAGTGATAGGTCTCTGAATGACTGTTTTTTGCTAGTTCTCATGGTGAACTTCAAATGTTGAAAAATTTTCATCTCATTGATTATGTGTCTTTTCAGTCTTTGTTTGTATTTTGTTGCAGGTTTTTGTTCTGTGTTGGTGTCGTGGATTTGAAATAAACTATGTTATTCTATTTTACTATGTTTATAAAACATGAACTCTCACCAATGACATATATCTTCCCATCAAGTTCAACTGCAGCTGCACTATCTCTCGCAGTCGACATTGAAGGAAGTGTTGTCCATGTTGAATCAGATGGATTGAATTTTATCGCATCAGATAAGCATTCTTCATTGTACCCTCCAATACAGTAGATGAAATCTAGAAAATAAAAAGAAGAAATAGTTCAATCAATGTGATTATGTAGGTACAAGCTCCGGGATTACTCTATTATATTTTCCAATGTGTCAGAAATGCATTTACGCAGTTTCTGAATCTTTTTTGGTGCTTCTGACCTTGCTTTGAGTAAATTTCTAATAACAAAAACCTAGGTGGAAATGAATAAAATGATGTTCACAAACTACGATAATAGTTCATATCAGCGGTTCTAAAACGTGGTAACATTATTGAAAAAATGACAAAACGACGTTTGATATTGATTTGAGCTCCTGAGGAAAATAAGACAGTGGAGCCTGAATAGTAGTTTCATTCATCCCATTTTCACTCATCAGCAAAAATGTCATTTCAAAATAAAAAAAATTTGTTGATCTTTTATCAAGCATAGGCCACTGATTGAACACGCCGTCCAAAGTAGGATTTACGATTGGGAATCGTGGACAATCTTCTCTATTTTGATGCATTGTTGCCAAACCTTTTCATCGAAAAAAACTGGCGCGGAAAAACAAGAAGACCGACCTTAATAATATTATTTAATGTTTCTCATCTCTGGACTCTCAGACCTTTAAATTGAGACTATCCACAGTGTATGCGAATAGAAATAGTTTAGTTGAATAGAAATTTGGTACAAAAAAGTAACATTTTATGTTTAAGACGATTTTTTGTAATTTTGAGAGGAATACTGAATTATTCTTAGGTTGGTTATAATTCAATATTCTGCATTTTTCAAATTTTTATTTTACACAAGATTTAGACAAAAGATGAAATGTGCCAAAAATGCGCATTTCATGTATTTATCTAGCATGGTTTCTAAGTGCGTTTATTACTCCATACTGCCACCATGCGGTGTTTTGTTGATATTGTTTTGCGGTATTTCTCATAGTGGTGCAATCGCCAGTTCTTTGTTGATGCAACTTTCTTGATAGCAAAAACCTACTAAAAGATGTAGTACCAACAACTGCACTCCAAACAGAAAACGTCCTAAGTAGAACTGAACCGCCGTGGTAAAGTGCAGTGATTGGTATCTACCCTGGGTGATAGTAAAACCACTTTTAAGACTGATTTGACTAGTTAGGACAAATAGGTTTAGTTTTAAATTAAAGCCAAATGTTGATATATATGCAATGTCCATGTAAATTTAAGTACTGTTTCGTAGAGCCTGAATACTACATATACATTCATGTACAACTTTATAGTATTCATCAAACGAAACCTCACAAACTAGTAAATATTCTTAACCAACCTTCTGTTGCCACGACTGATGTCCTACCTCCTTCCACAGGTTTATCAGTGACATGAGACCAAGTTCCATCAGACGGATCAAACTTCTCAACTGTTTTACTGTTGCCAGAATCATCGAATGTATAGATTGAACCTGGAAATATACATCTATATGTTATTATCTCCATGTGCGTTAAGATCGAGTTTCATATAAATCAATAACAGGAATTTACCAAAAAGAAACAGTGGGATAAATCTTTCGGTAGAAATTAGATTTAGAATCAATTTGTGCTAAACGAGCGAAACAACAAAAAAATTGAAAATTTCACTACGGGGCATGGGTAAACCTGAACAATTCCAATAGTGAACATGCTCAGTACCTACCATTGCCCTTGCCTAGTGTGGTTCAGGTCAGCTTTGGTCTGGCCTACCTTAGCTATTACACATCTAATTGGTCTGAAGAAATCATCAAGTCAAACCCTGGTTGGTTGCCCAGGGCAAAAATACTCACTATACTTTACCATGTCGGTTCAGTTTCATTAGAAATGTTTTGCGGTTAGGGTGCAGTTGCCTGTATATCTTGTAGTAGCTCTCCGCTATCGAGTTGTCAATAGTTGGTTTCCTTTTGGCCCTGTTTCCAATATTAGAGTGAATTTCAATAAAAAAAAATGTAGCGTGAATTTGGGAATTTATAATTGAGAACCCTGAGTTGCTTGCGCATTCGTCATTAATGTTCAACACTAGTAAAGAGTAGCTGCACCTGATAGTTTTTCAACATTTCTCACCTCCGAACGCAACAGCGGCAACTATTCCCCTTATCAATATCCGATTTGGTAACGCAACCCACGTAGCATCAGTATCAGTATAATTCAGTTGATAATTGGTTCCACCATGCACAAGAACATATATGATGTCACCAAGTAATACTGCAGTGAAATATTCGTCAACAAAATCATCACTGATGGCCTGTTTGTGATATTGAATTGGGTGAGCCATTAACGCCTTGAAAATTATTTTCAAAGGTTTAAATTTTCCAAACAAAGCTAATGTCTAAACGCATAGCTCATAGTGCTCATAATAAACTTGAAACAGGAGGACAGTTGCAATATTTATAAAAAAAAGGGTGGTCAATTTTTGACGTCATTATTAGCGGTAGGAATGCAAACAACACGCGAGTACGAGAGTATTTTTCTTAGAGATTATTCAAATACTCCCGAAAATAGCAAATTTTGAACAAAATGAATATTTGAATCTTTGAAATGTGTTAATAAATTCTCCAACAATCATTTAAAATGTACTCGGTGGGTTCTGATGACAAGAAATTAACATGAAGTCTTTAATATTAAGCACAAACGGAGATTAAAGTGTTCGAGTGTTTATAAACGCAAGAGTATAGTATACTCTCGATAATAAATAATTATTTGCACCCTGTAAAGTGCCACATATGGAAATTTTTTATGTTGAATTTTAATTTAATTTTGTTAAGTGCTATTTCACACAATTAGGTCGGATAGGGGGAACATAGCGCCATTTGACTTGATACATTGCAAAACCAGAAATATAAAAACAAACCTTCACTCTTCTCCATGTTTTATTTTGAGGAACAAATGATTGGATGGATTTTGATTCTCTGTCAAATACAGCAATCGCTGTGAAATAGAATATTTTAATCAATTAAACATTAAACTCACTTATTGCAGATTATATTGTGTATAGGAAATCAATGTGATGGTGATCACACCAACTAAATAATTAGCGTGAACGTTGGTTCAAGAGAGGTCATAATATTGAATCAATTTCGTGATTTTTTTCTCAGCAAAACATAAGTATACAGAAGTCAGAATCCGATCCCAGTTACTTGGACGGATATCAAGGCGTTTTCAACGTTCAGGCAATGTCGGGATTTGCATTGCGCGGTGTCATTGATTACAAGCAATTATGTGCAATGCTAAATTTATATTCGTGAAGTGTTATATCCATTTTTCATGAATTGGATGTAAAAACGAGTGCAGAATATCTTATTTAGATTTTCAATGAAGAAGGGCCAAGTTACTCGGTTTCGGTAGATTCTTCCTAAAACCGAGTACTTCTCTCTTCCTAGGAAAATCAGCTTACCATTAGGGGGCTTCCTCCACTTGTCCAATGCGAATTCTGTAACATGAAGTGGTTTGTATTAATATCTTATAAAAAAAGAAAATATTCAGAATTGTAGGTATAATAACAACTAAAATAATTTTGCCCAGCTCAGGCGACTGTTGGTTTTTGTTCACAGTATTCAAGTCTGTGTGTCTCTTTGACACAAAAAAAAACACTGATATGTTTATAAACAGTGGAAGGAAGTGCGTGGGGAGGGGGGCTCATCGCCCTTGGCCAATACCACTTACTGGCTGCACTCAGTAGTGGTTCAGTTCTGTTTCAGATGTTCCCACTTTTAATGTGGGTACTGGTAATACATTTAATGTAGCTCTTCGTCACATAAACGTCAGTTTATTTTCGAGTGCTGCTTGTTGAAAGTGAATTTTTACAAAGAATCTCGTAATATTCATCTCCCGGAATGAACTTGTTCGGCTAGAAACATTGCCAAAATAACACAAATATCAGATACAGTAATCGCATACTAGACTTGGGTTATTTCTTGGTTAAAATTTAAGACCTCTCGTCTCTGATTGAACTTTTTTCTTTCTAGTTTTTTTTGTTGATTTAGAGACGTTCATTCCTTTTCATCACCCTTTCTTAAATATCTGCAGAAAAATAAACACTTACTTTTTAGATCAATATCTACTCCAGGTCCATCGTATGGAGTCACCATCGTTGGCAGAATGAATTCGAGACAATGAGGAGAGTTGAATACGAGAGACTAAATTGAAAATATAGATCACATAGATATTTAGAAGTAAAGTGAGTGGATAGTTCTGATTGATTAAAGGACTAAAATTTGAAACGTTTTAGAAACTAGATTTTAAAAACGTTTTGACTAGATATTAACAAGTAAGGACTGATTAACGATGATTAATACTCGATAACTTCAGAACCTGATAAAAGGTGTAAAAAGTAAAGGTGTAAGAAGCGAGTGGCTGCCACCAGGTAGACTTAGTAAAGCAGGTTCGGTTCGGACACTTGATTCAAAACAAATAACACAAAATAATTATATTTCAGCGTTAATGCTGATTCCTAGACGATGCGAACAACCACAAGGCTACACTCAACAAAAATTATTCTGGCCTCGTATTATTACTGGGGTGCACAAAAATACAAGACGACATATAGACTCGAAAAATAGGTCTGAACAATTCAGGTGATTCAACAAGATAAAGAAATTGTAAAACCTCTTTTTCCACTATGAACTTTCGATAGCTCCTCGATATTTCCGACAAGTTCAATCTGCCGAATAGCTCTTCAAATGCAGATCTTCTGGCATCAATGTTGTAATTAGTCCAAATTATCAGTGCTTTGCATTTAACTGCTTCAGAAACCTGGAAATTAAAGTATAAACTATGATATGACTGCATTTGTCCTTTGCACCAACAGTTTTTATATTGAATGGATATCATTTTTATCCTGTGGTGAAGGAAAGATGAGAATACAATAACAACTACTGTAACTAAGTTTTTATTCATTTTTTTCACACGGTAATTTACTCTAAGCATGGCCGGAAGCAGTGTCTAAAAGGAATAAAAAATATGTGGAATCATCAACTGCACTCGAAAGGAAAAACATCCCCAACGATACTCAACCGCGATGGTTAAATCATCTATCACTTTTCCGTTTAGCCGCATCTCGCAACACACAGGATATATGTTGGGACCATTCCAAAGCCCGTACCTGAAGGGCAGTGTCCATTTCCCCTCATACACGGGTATTTTTTTGTAATTCGAACTTCCGTTTTCTTAACACTTTTCTTGGAAGAGGGCAGTTGCATAGTACGTCAAAATGTCTGTGCGATGCAAATCAAAATTTTACCAATTAATATTTCACCATTGTATCTTTTGCTCCAACTAAGAATGAAATGAATTCCTCGTCTGATTGTTTGAAGCCATCTTGTACAACAATCCATTGAAAATATTTCAAAGCGAATTTGTTGCAACTTTCAACTAATCCTGCACAGTTGAATTTGTTTGCAATCATCTTCGTTGTATAAAACGATCCTGGACTCAGCTCTTTAGCAAGAATTATTTCGATCTTGTTGCACATTTCTGAAAAACGATGATTGTTCGAATAAATGATAATTGTTCGGTATTTAGGAATGTTCTCAATCTATAGTATTCTTGATTTCTGATTGGATCACCCTGACCAAAGTCCTGTATCAGCAGCTACTTCTAGACGGAAAAGGTTTGAGTTGTTGGAAAGATATGATATTTCCGGTTGAGCTTAGTCAACCTACCCAGGGTTGAGCTACTGGTATAGATCAACGAGCTGGCTGGACTCAAATACGAGATATTCGAATCTGCCATGTCAACATGACAACCATTGGGCCATCACGCCCACAATGATATAATGCCACATTTTACACCGCGATTCGTTGCAACAGAGCAAGTATGCTGTAGCAAAGTGTATAAATGCAGTGATCGGCTCAAAATAAACCAACCAAATAGCTAACTGATGTCCTAGTTGAAAAGGAATGTTTAAATTCGAGATGAAATCATTCCAACTTCAAGCTAAGTTGTTTCAAATTGCTAAAACCAACTACTTACTCTTCAGTTGCATAATATGAGCAACATACATCAGTTGCTCATAATTCTCATGATCAGTAACAGGAACTTGTCCAGTGTAAATGAAGTTGATACAATCCTTAACAGAACCCATTGGGACATTCTTCATTGTGACAACACCAGAACGACTCTCAACATTCTGAAACAAAAGTAACTTACAATGAAACTGACGAAAATTCGAACAAAATTTCAGGAAATGTGAAGCAACAAAGCAAATCACATACAAGAAGCATCAATATTTACTGACTAATATCAAGGTTGGAAGTAACAGACTCAAAAAGAATTCAAATGATGATCACTGATGCTGCAAAAAGCTACATAAAATGTAGAATCAGCAACTACACTGTAAACAAAAAAATAGTCTATGAAGAATCGAACTGCTATGGTTGGGTGTATAATGAGTGGCGTCTGCCCTGGTTCATCGTAAAACTATCAACCTTTCCTGTATGCCTGTTAATCGCCATCTATAACGTACATTGAATATATTTGCTTACAATTGAAGAAAGAGCGCTTCTATATTTGAAGATTTCGATTCAGACTCACCTCATGAGACAAAATTTTTTGGAAATAATCTGATCCTGCGGAAAGAACATTTCTGTGTGCTGGGATCTCTTCATTACCAACTTTTATTGTGAAATCACAATGCTCTTTGGTCACTCTCATTCTGAAAAAAATTTATGCAGTTTTTACGTATTGTTTATTGCAATTGATCATAATTCATATAAGAATAAATCAGTTTCCGTATTGCACTAAATGGCGATATTCAATGAAAAATACAGATGTCGGTACATTTGCTTAAAAGACCATAGGTTGATTTTTTGCCAATAAAAATGCTTGTAACGCGTACATACTGGAAAATTTTTTTCATTGTCTAAAATGATATAGATGCATGTACAGTATTAAAGCTATGAATATTACTGTATTTTACATAGTATTATAAAAACAATGACTATAGAACACATAGGCGTAAACCATGTGCCAACATGTCACTATACTACCACACTATATTAACCAAAATAATTTTGCAGTCTTATTTGATTTTACTCTGTTTTATCCTTAGTTTCAACAAAAAAAATGAAATTATGTTACAGGCGCGAGAAAAAGGCTTTTTAATTATCATAAATATATTTTTGTGTTGTTGAAACCTATTCCCAACTTTAAGCTTTCGGAAGTAAGCACACCATAAGCCCATTCTTACATTAGTGATTCATGTTACTATGTGTCAGGCGCTAAAAACTAGTTATGGTAACCTAGTTATTTCTTGAACTAGGTAAAGTCGAAAAAAATTATTACAAAACTAGGTGTAAACTATTACTAGGTAACCTAGTTTCATTTTCAAAAGAAGGACAAACTAAGTAATTAAGGTTGAACTCTTCAAATAGTTTATTTTGAAAGCTTGCTTATCATGAAAATATGATTTACCTAGTTTTTTATTCCAGGTGCCGAGTTTTTCAACCAAGTACCTAGTTGTGAATGAAGTAAATTTACCTATTTCACCTGGTAAATTTACTAGGTAAAATATCAAACAAAAAACTCGGTAAAAGGTAAACTAAGTAAGTGATCTTGAAACTAGGTTGAAGTATTTTGAGTTTAAAATCGGTAAACTAAGTATAATAGGTAATGGCCCAGGGGTTAACCATGTTGGCATCACAGGATGAAGATCTCGGGTTCGAGTCTCGAGGAGTCCGGCTCATTATTCTCTGCCCACCCAGAGTGTAATAACTTGGGTAGGCTAATCCGAACAGAAAAACACCTTATCTTTCAAGTCCGTGAATGACTCCTCAAAAACGGAAATGCACGCCGCGCCTTATCATACGCTAATGGTACCGTAATTTATAAACCCAAACGCATGAATTGTAGCATCGCAAATGTAGGACTTTGAATTTGGTGTCATTACAAAATTCAGAGGTAATTTGCGCCAGTTTGCCTTGTTCAGATTCGTTGGAAGGATATTTCAAGCAATTTATCATTGCTAATAGGATAATTTATTTCTATTTGAAAACCCGGCTAATTAATACCGAAACATATTCTTCGATTGCACAATTGTGGGATTTTGATTTGGCATCTTTCCAAAATTCAGAGATAATTTGCGCCCAATTTGCCTCGGTTAGATTCTTTGGAAAAATATTTATTCCAAGCAATACATATTTGCTAATAGAATATTTTATTTTTATTTGAAAACCCGGTTTAAAAAAACCGAAACATATTCTTCGATTTCACAATTGTGGGATTTTCAATTTGTCGATTTTTTCAAGCGTTGTGCGACATTACGCACACATGATCGTTAGACCCGATGACACGTGCTGTTGAAACAAAAACATACTCCTTTATTGCGAGGTTTTGCAAAGTCTGCAAATCATGCATGATTGGAGCATCATCACTCAAGGCTCTCGCATGACGGGCACTAGAACTGGCCATGATACTAATATTTTATAATATGAACAAACATAGGCACATGATTGACGAACAATACGCAGAGGGAATTTATTGTGCAAATAGAATATGAACATGTAAAATCTGTGAAATATGTTATTTAGTACGAAAACAATCGCCAATTGCCAAAACCACTATAAACTGACACTCTCCTTATACACATTGGGAAAACACAAAGACATAGCGGCAATATTGAAATAATTAACCCCAAAGATTCAAAGTTTGCGGCGAGATTGTAACATCCAACTAGCGCAAACAGCTGATTTTAGAAATTATTTCAAGGTTATTCCATGTGGCAGCGAAAATAACCCACAAAACATCATTTAGATCATTTTAATGGATGCCCAGCAAACTCTGCGCACCTTTACTGCATTATGTCGTTTCTAGCCCCTGCACCATACCTTAACACGTCATATTTTTTCTGGTAAGTAAAGCAAAAACATTCATATCGCCATTGCTCTCGTACAAAATCTTACCCGTTGAGTGTCCTTAACATTTCGACAGCATGATCCCTCTCATCTGCGTCAGCAGTTGGATCCATTTTCAATCGCTTTGTTGGAATCATTTCCAATTTATATAAAAACGATTAAAAAATACTTAGGCACCTTAGGTTCACAATTCTGCAAAATAAATATTCCATTAAATATCGATACAATTACACAGATCTTCACGAACTGCCGTGTGAATAGGGGATTTCAATTTTTAGGTAAATTTTGTATTTGTATTTGTTCGATCATGAGCTACTATTCAAATATGAGTATTAAAGATTCCCATAAATTATGGAAAACATGACTATATTCTTTGAAATATATTTGTCAAAGGTTTTTTTTAACATACATAAGTTTTATTTAATTTGCCGAAAATCGCACTGTCAGGATTTACCCGATGGGGTCACTCTTCCGTGAGCTTGACTTGAAACTTTCCACCACTGCTACATAACGATCACTTTGCCGCGCAACCGATTAAAAAACTCTACAATATACTATCGACTTTATACCTTTACCCTTAATATCAAAGCTGTACTGGTATAATTCAGCCTCGGAATGTTCACCAGCTTCAAGCACCCTCGCATGACTGAGAATTAAACTAAAAGTGCGATATCATAGAACCGTCGATAAAGCTTTGTCTGCTTGTCCCTTAGCGAAGTTGTCGGCCTATGTTGTATCTGGAATAACGTTTCGGTAAACATTGCCTTTTCTGATCACGTACCCCATAAGTTTGATAATGTTTTTTTTTTTCTAATTTTCTGTTATTCTGTGTATTTTTACACTTTATGTCCCTATAATTCATATGCGTACATATTTATTCTATTCCTCTCTCTACTTCATATAAACTTTACACTGTCCTTCTTTTAGATTAGGCTACAATCAGTGTCTTTGCAAATCAATTCTGCTAGTTAGCACATCTAGCCTGTACTTGTTTTTGCATGGCTAGATATATATTCATTGTGAGGCTTCAACTTGATCTGTGATTTACATATATAAGTTATGTAATTGTCTATAGCTAACATTGACTTGATATCTGCTTCATCAGATTGATTGTGCGATAATTCTGCTGGTCCATCATTCTCCATACCAGTACAGAGTAGCCAACTCACCTACAGACTATCTAACCTTACTTTTATTTCGAATTTTTTGCGATGGCCCGTCCGTGAACCCTGAACCTACTCAGTACTAGGGGCTTATACCCAACGACCGTTAGACAAGACCTTTTTAGTGACTGTGTATCTGTTCTATGTTACAGCTACCCGCAAAGTGCCTTGCTGAAGGACACGCTCTGTGGTGAAACGGTCAAGCATCAAACCATCGGCCTTACCGACTGAGCCACCGAGCCTATCTACTCTGTACTACCAGTCGATCTACTTTGTTACCGTGACAACGCTTATTGCTCTTAGTCGCCACCATCTGATAATTTTCTTTTCTCGTGCTTGGGAGAAAGGTAATTTCTGCTATGATACATATCCTGTATTGTATGTATTTCAATATTTGCCGTATTCTCTATCTCCTATGCCAATCGTGTTGCGGTGCCTGGATGGTCGTGCACAGCAGTCTTTACTGCTTCACCTGTGTGCCGATTGTTTATGGTACTTTGGGTGTTGCGGACTTGATGACGTATTCTTCCTTCGCAATTCCTGCCTTATTTTGATTCTATATTATTCTTGTGTAGTTATAATATTTGGCGAAATAAACTACTTGTGTCTGGGTGTCTCGAAAACTGTACGGGATGTACGGGATGTACGGGATGTACGGGATGTACGGGATGTACGGGATGTACGGGATGTACGGGATGTACGGGATGTACGGGATGTACGGGATGTACTGGATGTACGGGATGTACGGGATGTACGGGATGTACTGGATGTACGGGATGTACGGGATGTACGGGATGTACTGGATGTACTGGATGTACGGGATGTACTAGATGTACTGGATAAAATTTTGCGCAAATTACCTTTTGAAGCATAGCAAATTGAAATATCGGTAGAAAAGTTTCGAATATTTATTACTGACACTGTAACGAGAATGCAGTAAAATCGCCGTCCTTTGATAGTAATGCCAATCGATAAAATTAAAATCCACAGTCCATAATTTGGCATTCACAAGGCAACCACAATTTTTAAATAGGAAAATTATGCAAATTAATGTTAACTTACTGCGTTTTTATCGCAGTGTGGTTAATTAAATGTGGTGGTTGAGAATTGCACTTAATGGTTTGCAACCAGTTGAACTGCAGTCATGTTACATAAAACCCAAGGCAATTTCACCCACAGCGTATTGCACACACATCCAATTACACCCAATAGTATTGCCCTTAATAGGATTGCACCCAGAAGGATTGCACTCGGTAGAATTGGACCTTTTCCCATTATGGTAGTAGATGTACGGGATGTACTGGATAAAAATTTTTCGCAAATTACCTTTTGAAGCATAGCAAATTGAAATATCGGTAGAAAAGTTTCGAATATTTATTACTGACACTGTAACGAGAATGCAGTAAAATCGCCGTTCTTTGATAGTAATGCCAATCGATAAAATTAAAATCCACAGTCCATAATTTGGCATTCACAAGGCAACCACAATTTTTAAATAGGAAAATTATGCAAATTAATGTTAACTTACTGCGTTTTTATCGCAGTGTGGTTAATTAAATGTGGTGGTTGAGAATTGCACTTAATGGTTTGCAACCAGTTGAACTGCAGTCATGTTACATAAAACCCAAGGCAATTTCACCCACAGCGTATTGCACACACATCCAATTACACCCAATAGTATTGCCCTTAATAGGATTGCACCCAGAAGGATTGCACTCGGTAGAATTGGACCTTTTCCCATGATTGTAGCAGATGTACGGGATGTACGGGATGTACTGGATGTACGGGATGTACGGGATGTACGGGATGTACGGGATGTACGGGATGTACTGGATGTACTGGATGTACGGGATGTACGGGATGTACGGGATGTACGGGATGTACGGGATGTACGGGATGTACGGGATGTACTGATGTACTGGATGTACTGGATGTACGGGATGTACGGGATGTACTGGATGTACGGGATGTACGGGATGTACTGGATGTACGGGATGTACTGGATAAAATTTTGCATAAATTACCTTTTGAAGCGTAGCAAATTGAAATATCGGTAGAAAAGTTTCGAATATTTATTACTAACACTGTAACGAGAATGCAGTAAAATCGCCGTTCTTTGATAGTAATGCCAATCGATAAAATTAAAATCCACAGTTCATAGTTTGGCATTCACAAGGCAACTACAATTTTTAAATAGGAAAATTATGCAAATTAATGTTAACTTACTGCGTTTTTATCGCAGTGTGGTTAATTAAATATGGTGGTTGTGAATTGCACTGAATGGTTTGCAACCAGTTGAACTGCAGTCATGTTACATAAAACCCAAGGCAATTTCACCCACAGCGTATTGCACACACATCCAATTACACCCAATAGTATTGCCCTTAATAGGATTGCACCCAGAAGGATTGCACTCGGTAGAATTGGACCTTTTCCCATTATGGTAGTAGATGTACGGGATGTACTGGATAAAAATTTTTCGCAAATTACCTTTTGAAGCATAGCAAATTGAAATATCGGTAGAAAAGTTTCGAATATTTATTACTGACACTGTAACGAGAATGCAGTAAAATCGCCGTTCTTTGATAGTAATGCCAATCGATAAAATTAAAATCCACAGTCCATAATTTGGTATTCACAAGGCAACCACAATTTTTAAATGGGAAAATTATGCAAATTAATGTTAACTTACTGCGTTTTTATCGCAGTGTGGTTAATTAAATGTGGTGGTTGAGAATTGCACTTAATGGTTTGCAACCAGTTGAACTGCAGTCATGTTACATAAAACCCAAGGCAATTTCACCCACAGCGTATTGCACACACATCCAATTACACCCAATAGTATTGCCCTTAATAGGATTGCACCCAGAAGGATTGCACTCGGTAGAATTGGACCTTTTCCCATTATGGTAGTAGATGTACGGGATGTACTGGATAAAAATTTTTCGCAAATTACCTTTTGAAGCATAGCAAATTGAAATATCGGTAGAAAAGTTTCGAATATTTATTACTGACACTGTAACAAGAATGCAGTAAAATCGCCGTTCTTTGATAGTAATGCCAATCGATAAAATTAAAATCCACAGTCCATAATTTGGCATTCACAAGGCAACCACAATTTTTAAATAGGAAAATTATGCAAATTGATGTTAACTTACTGCGTTTTTATCGCAGTGTGGTTAATTAAATGTGGTGGTTGAGAATTGCACTTAATGGTTTGCAACCAGTTGAACTGCAGTCATGTTACATAAAACCCAAGGCAATTTCACCCACAGCGTATTGCACACACATCCAATTACACCCAATAGTATTGCCCTTAATAGGATTGCACCCAGAAGGATTGCACTCGGTAGAATTGGACCTTTTCCCATTATGGTAGTAGATGTACGGGATGTACTGGATAAAATTTTGCATAAATTACCTTTTGAAGCGTAGCAAATTGAAATATCGGTAGAAAAGTTTCGAATATTTATTACTAACACTGTAACGAGAATGCAGTAAAATCGCCGTTCTTTGATAGTAATGCCAATCGATAAAATTAAAATCCACAGTTCATAGTTTGGCATTCACAAGGCAACTACAATTTTTAAATAGGAAAATTATGCAAATTAATGTTAACTTACTGCGTTTTTATCGCAGTGTGGTTAATTAAATATGGTGGTTGTGAATTGCACTGAATGGTTTGCAACCAGTTGAACTGCAGTCATGTTACATAAAACCCAAGGCAATTTCACCCACAGCGTATTGCACACACATTCAATTACACCCATTAGTATTGCCCTTAATAGGATTGCACCCAGAAGGATTGCACTCAGTAGAATTGGACCTTTTCCCATGATTGTAGTAGATGTACGGGATGTACTGTATGTACGGGATGTACTGTATGTACGGGATGTACGGGGTGTACGGGGTGCACGGGGTGCGCGGGGTGCACGGGATGCACGGGATGCACGGCATGCACGGGATGCACGTAATGCACGGCATGCACGTGGTGCACGGCATGCACGGAATGCACGTGATGTACGGATACACGGGATGTACGGCATGTTCTGGATGCACTGAATGTACGGCATGCACGTGGTGCACGGAATACACTAGATGTATGACATGCACAGGGGATGTACGACATGCACGACATGTACGGCATGCACGACATGTACGGCATGCACGACATGTACGGCATGCACGTGGTGTACGGTATGCACGGGATGGACGGCATGAACGACATGTGCCGAATGCACGGAATGTACTGGATGAACGGCATGCACGGAATGCACTCAATGTTCGGAATGCACATGATGTACGGCATACACGGGATGTACGGCATGTACGACATGTACCGGATACCCGGAATGTACTGGATGCACGGAATGTACTGGATGCACTGAATGTACGGCATGCACGTGGTGCACGGAATACACTGGATGTACGACATGCACAGGGGATGTACGGCATGCACGACATGTACGGCATGCACTTGGTGTTCGGAATGCATTGGGTGTACGGCAAGCAGATTGGATGTACGACATGCACGACTTGTACGGGATGTACGGCAGGCACCTGATATAGGGAATGTACGGCATGCACTCAATGTTCCGCATGCACGCAATGTACGGTATGCACTGGAAGTACGGCATGCACGGGATGTACGGTATGAACGACATGTGCCGAATGCACGGAATGTACTGGATGAACGGCATGCACGGAATGCACTCAATGTTCGGAATGCACGTGATGTACGACATACTCGGGATGTACGGCATGTACGACATGCACCGGATGCACGAAATGTACTGGATGCACTGAATGTACGGCATGCAAGTGGTTCACGGAACACACTGGATGTACGACATGCACAGGGGATGTACGGCATACACGACATGTGCGGCAGGCATGTGATATACGGAATGCACGTGATGTACGGCATGCACGAAATGTACGGCAGGCACGTGATATACGGAATGTACGGCATGCACTGGATGTACGGCATGCGCATGCGTGTTTTGAGGTATGCAATGAATGTATGGTATATAAACGATTAGACAAGGAACAACAGGTAGTGACATGTAAGTGATCCATTGCATACAGCACCAACTGCATCGGCAACGTCCTATGTGAATTGAATGCTATATATTACATATGGGAATGACTCAGGGAATGTACTGAACTACTGATAATATTTCTTTAAAGAGGGGGAAGCAACAACATTTGCTAAGTATTTTAATTTATTAGGGGCGAATCGTTACTACTTACACCGTAATAAAATGCCTAAACCTAGCAGGACTACGCACACAGTCAAATTACATTCTGTAGGATTGCATCTAGTTCAATGACATCCTGAAGGATACAACCCCCATTATAGTTGCACTGGGCAGAATTACACCCCTCTTTATTGTGATTGTGGAATAATTGCGCCCGATACTTGCCTATGAATAATATTTGACTGAAAATAGTGTTTTTGCGAAGAATTTCAAATTAAAAATTCTGACTGGTTATGGCTTATTATGTAACATGTAACATATGTGTATTATGTACGGAAAATATAGCGCAGATTACCTCTTGAAGCCGCTAGTTGGTACCTTCTACAAACTGCCTTCGGCCTTGAGTTACTTTCAATAAAAAAAAGGCATAGCAAATTGAAATATCAGTAGAAAAGTTTGGAATAATCATTACTAACACTGTAACATAAATGCAGTGAAATTTCCGTTTTTCGATGGTAATGCCAATCGATAATATTAAAATATACATTCGACTGCAATTTTGAAATATAAAATTACTGAACGGCAATTTACTGCGTTTTTATCACAGTGTGGTTAATTAAATATGGTGGACGTTGATTGCACTCAATGGTTTGCAGTCAGCTGAACTGCAGTTTTGTTATATTATTCCCAAGCCATTTCACCCACAGCGTATTGCACGCACATTCAATACCACCAGTAGTATTGCAACCATCCATGTTCAGTATAATTGCTCTTAATAGGGTTGCTCTCGGCAGAATTGCGCCATCTCCTGTGATTGTAAAATATTATCATCCAGTAGAGTTATACCCCGGGTATTACACCTAGTAGAATAACATCTTGTAGAAACTAGATGTACCGAACGAAATGAATTAAATGTTGTAGAGTGGGTGTATAATGTATGTATCGGTATAAAACCAGTAACTGCTTTCAGAGTTATGGGATTCTGTACGCTATGTATAGTACAAAATTGCTTCATGTTATGATGATAAATTGCCGATCGCTGAAACAAAAATACGGAGAATTTCGCCTAAAAAATAGTCTAAAAACTGAAATATCAGCCAATGAGTCCGGAATATTTACTACTAGCATTGTAACAAAAATCCAGGTAAATTACAGTTTTTCAACAGTCATTTTAATCGATGATATTGAAGTCCACATTTCCTAATTGACATAAATCGCACCAACGACTTGGTCTCGACTCGCAACTCAAGTGTTTTTCGACTCGACTTGAAGTGTTTACTTTACTATACAAATTTACTATACAATGTTACTAAAAAAAATGTCTGGGCAGTTACTAATTGCACTGTAACAAGAAATGTATTAAAATCACCGTTCCTTGAATTTAATTATACTCGGTGATAATGAAATAAAAGAATAAAATATTTCTCCCCGATTTACCAATTTAAATGCAACACACCACTCTGTCCATCAACATTCCATTCCAGGCATAAATCGCATCAGGGCAAAAAAAATCTGGAAACATAAACATACTGCAAATGAACTGTAAATTAAGCGCCCCTTTGTCGCAATGTCATAAATTAATTATTATATAACATAAACAGTTGAACGAAGAGAGCATTTAAATGAGTGGGTTTCAAATGTTTAATGCAAGAGCCGTTTAAAGCATCACGTAGAGGTGATTTGTTTACTATTTCTAGTATCAACATTGTCTTTTAGATTAATAGCACCAGTTTGCCTATGAAATCTTAAGCGTTTTTTTGTTTTCGACCGTGATGACTGACCGGGTTTTCTTCCTGCTCTTTCAGGTGGTTTGGCTAAAATCAATTTTTCGTCACTTGAAACTATTGTGGCCTTGAAACTGGCCTTGCTAGTTGGTGTTCCACTATTAGGGACAGACTGTTTGAAATACGCTTCAATAGCTTTTTCACGGTCTTCAGGTGACATATCTGCCCAATCTGTCGGATTTGTGTAGTGCATTTGGAAACCATTTGCAAGTTTGTAGGGTCCCGTTTTCTGAATGGCGGATATTATGTCGCTGTATGATGAAGTTACGGACTCGTATATTAACTCAATCAATTCAGGAATTTTCTTCACTTGCCAATTGGTTTTCGATTTCAATGCATGATTTATTGACTCGTTATTATTGTTTGTCCAGTGACTAAATTTCACGCGCCACACTTTTTCTCGAAGCAAGGGGAATATTCGATCTCGGAGATATCCAGTTATTCCTGAGCAATGGTAATGGCAAAATTCAATTACTTGTCTAACAGACGAATCAAATTCTTCGCCATTGGATGATTTTAGTATATTCCATACCATTGCAACAACATTTTTCCGCAAATCGATCGATGCACCAACTTTATCTCGAAGTCGAGCGACTAAATTTTCTTCTAAGTGCTTGCAGCATAAAATATGTCGGGCTTCAGGAAATGACCTTACAACCGCAGTGTGCAGAGCAAGCTCGTCATCGCTACCGATGAACAAATTATCGCAGTTATTCAAACGACTTCTTATATGCTGGAAAAAGTACGAGAAGGTTTCCACGTCAGACTTATGGTGAAGTAAAATTGGTCCCATAAATATCGGGTTTTTCTTTGTTTTGATGTTTTCGACGCCAAGATGTTTGAACACAGTCACAGTAGCATACATTCTAGCTAAATTAAAGGTTTTGTCAACACCTAGGACGGTTGCGCCGCAACAGCAGAATCTTTCAATATCCTTCAATTGTTTTTCCATATATAATATTATATTGACATGAGCATTTTTGCCTGTACCAACCCTTTGCACAAATGGGTGAGTTTGTGCCATCCCGATTGTGTGTTGGATTTCATCAGCAAAGTTTTGTCTGTATATTGTATTCTCATTTGTAATCAATTTTTTTTTTTTTTTGCAGATATTTGTGATCATAAATTTGTCGTGGAGCGCGAGGTCGTTGAAAATCATTACCATTTAATATAAGATCATCATAGAGATTTTTGCCTTTTTGAATAGTGCTACGTTCTTTAATTTTATCCAAGACTTTTGGGTTTGTTCGAACATATGTCTGTCCACTTTTACTGTTTCCGTGTGGATCATGGATAGCTGGAAAGATCCCAGCATACTCATACAAAGCAGAAGGCTCTTTATCGTTAGAATTACGAATCCATGTGATACGGCGTTTGTAGGTGCGCTGGCGTTGCAACTGACTATGTTGTTGCTTTACAGCTAAAGTATTCTCAAGATTTGGTTGAGGTTCAATCGGTTCATAACTCATTCTATTCACCCTTCGGCAGTATAAACCATCACACTTATGTATTTCAAACAAGTTACTTTTTTCGACATAAAAAAAATGAAGACCTGGCACTTGTTCGAACCCAAGCCCCGCAGTCATCGAAGTACGAACGCTTGAAGCCCTCATTCTCCCTTTGTTCATTGTACGAATTTTTAGCAATGGAATATACATCCTCTTTTTTCCCCTTCGGGATCTCCGTTAGAACTGTTTTCTGTTCGTCTAAGAGCTTTTGTAGCACCTTTTTAATAGGCATGAATGCATTTGGTATCAATGCCTTCGATATACGCTCAGGTGATTTATTATAAATATTATTTGAATATTCTTTGCTATTACTCGCTTCAGTTTCTTCTAATGTCGTCTCCTGATAATCTTCTAAACTATTTGTGACTACAAATTCTTCTTTATCATCATCCAATTTGATTCCGATTAAATTACTTCCATTTTTAGTTTCAAAATCACTGTCCGATTCCAGTTCTACTTCTATTTTGTCTTCGTGTAATTGTACTGCTTCATTTTTTAAATATGAGATTTTCTTTGTTGGAAAGATTGACTTTTGTTCTGTTTCTATCGTATTGCCGTGAGTTCGTATATCTTCATTTTTTCCTGTATTTTCTCGATGATAATTCACTGCATTTTTGCCTGAAGATTTTGCTACTTCCTCACTACAAGTGTCTTCTACGTCTGTTTCTTTTACATCTATATGTATCGCATTATTCTTGAAACCTCCATTTGTCACCATTTTTTGTGTATCCCTTGCGACGCCATCATGAGGTGGATTTTTTTCTTTTTTGCAAACGCCGGTCTTCTGTTTTATTTCTGTTTCACATATATCTATTTGTATCAATTGATTCTTCATCGTATTTTTCACAAGTTGTACAAAATGATTAGGCTTATACTGTGCAAACCCTTGTGGTGGAATGTTTGTAATTGTCCACATAATAACGCATGCTGGGGACTTCGTGCGTCTAACACCGCGACCCACGACTTTTCTGGTATATGTGGATGCTCTCTTGTCTAGCAATCCGGAGCTTGCCATGAAAGATTGGATGGGAAGCTGGAGAGCAGCACTGGCTGCGTACAGGTGAATAAATCTACTGTACGTATATAGCCTTACTGCCTCGAGGACAATTTCGGAAAATCCACCGTTCGAAATTACATCTTCGTCGTTTATATAATCGACAAATGATATTGACGAAGAGTCATATTTTGGCTGATTTTCCATGAGCTCTATCACCGTTAGGAGTCGAAGATATTTGTGTATCTTCTGGGATCCGAACAATGACAGTGATAAAGCTCTGTACATACAATTTCCGTCCCCAACGACCTGGACGGGCAAGTATTCTTTTAATACACCGGGTTGCAATTCCTTCAGTAGATCATAAGAAACATGATCCTTACGTTTTTGTTCACGCAACACACAGTTCTGTCGATACGGAGGTTTTATTCCATATGTTTCAAGCATATTCTTTTCTTGTTTGGCTGCCTCCCAACCCTCTGCGTCCGACAATATCAATTTCTCTTCAATGCGCTTTAACGCGGCCTCGAAGTCATAACCCTTGTCTGAAAAGCAGCAATCCAAACAATAGAATGTACCATTTGTGCAGGGTTCTGCACATATTGAACAAGAAATTTTTCTTTTCTTCTTGAGCATTTGTCTAAACCTGTCTCCCGAATCTGTCTAAACTAACGTTGAGCGTTAAACCGCGTCGTTGACTTTTTGTTGACGAAAAATCTGTCTTTGATTGTGACGTCATAATAGACATGCAATTTCGTTGTTGAATGAAACGACAGGGTTAAATATTCCAATATTGAAAACCGTAAACCTTTGGGTTGAAATTCAAAATTCAATTTTTAAAACTCAAAACTATTTGGCAAGTGAAGAAAATTTCTGAATCTATTCAAGTAATATTAACGTCCGTCACATCGTCGTACCGCAACATAATATCCGCCATTGAAGTAACAGGAACCCAGAAACTTGGAAATGCACTCTATAAATCCCACACGGATAACTCACCTGAAATGCTTGGAAAAGTTATTTAAGCATATGTCACGCAGTCGGTCGCTAAAAGTGAAACACCCACGACACGAGCAAGACCAATTTTCAGTCCACAAAAGTGACAAGTGACGAAAAATTGAATGAAATCAAAACACCTGATAAAGCAGAACGAAATAATGAATGGTCAGTCAGTACGATGACGTTAGGGTTCATTAGACAAAGTATGTTTGGCCCATGTATTGATTTTATTATATATATTTAATTAACCAAACTGTGACAAAAGTACACTAAATTTAACGCTCGTTTGAAGTGAATTTTATTTTCTAAATTCACTTCGTTGATGCGATTTATGTCCATTTTGGAATATTAACTTGAATATCACCGGAGAAAGGCGATTTTACCGCATTTTTGTTACAGTCGATTTCAATTTGTCATGCTGTAAGAGATAGTTTGCTCTAAATTCTCCGTATTTTTGGCACACTGTTCCGCAATTTATGATCCCAGACGTTCAGTACACCCGGCACATCCATTCTTCAAGATGCAACCTCCTGGGTACAACTCTACTGGAATTATTGGTTACTCTGCTATAATAGGAGACTGCACAATATTACTGAGTGGTATCCTACTGTGCACATCCATACTGGATGTAATTCTACTGCTTGCTTTCCCCTGGTTATAACTCTACTGTGCGATATTTTTCTACAATCATGCCGTACATGTCGTGCATGCCGTACATCCCCTGTGCATGTCGTACATCCAGTGTATTCCGTGCACCACGTGCATGCCGTACATTCAGTGCATCCAGTAAATTCCGTGCATCCAGTACATTCCGGGTATCCGGTACATGTCGTACATGCCGTACATCCCGTACATCCCGTGTATGCCGTACATCATGTGCATTCCGAACATTGAGTGCATTCCGTGCATGCCGTTCATCCAGTACATTCCGTGCATTCGGCACATGTCGTTCATGCCGTCCATCCCGTGCATACCGTACACCACGTGCATGCCGTACATGTCGTGCATGCCGTACATGTCGTGCATGCCGTACATGTCGTGCATGCCGTACATGTCGTGCATGTCGTACATCCCCTGTGCATGTCATACATCTAGTGTATTCCGTGCACCACGTGCATGCCGTACATTCAGTGCATCCAGAACATGCCGTACATCCCGTGTATCCGTACATCACGTGCATTCCGTGCATGCCGTGCACCACGTGCATGCCGTGCATTACGTGCATCCCGTGCACGCCGTGCATCCCGTGCATCCCGTTCACCCCGCGCACCCCGTGCACCCCGTACACCCCGTACATCCCGTACATACAGTACATCCCGTACATACAGTACATCCCGTACATCTACTACAATCATGTGAAAAGGTCCAATTCTACCGAGTGCAATCCTTCTGGGTGCAATCCTATTAAGGGCAATACTAATGGGTGTAATTGAATGTGTGTGCAATACGCTGTGGGTGAAATTGCCTTGGGTTTTATGTAACATGACTGCAGTTCAACTGGTTGCAAACCATTCAGTGCAATTCACAACCACCATATTTAATTAACCACACTGCGATAAAAACGCAGTAAGTTAACATTAATTTGCATAATTTTCCTATTTAAAAATTGTAGTTGCCTTGTGAATGCCAAACTATGAACTGTGGATTTTAATTTTATCGATTGGCATTACTATCAAAGAACGGCGATTTTACTGCATTCTCGTTACAGTGTTAGTAATAAATATTCGAAACTTTTCTACCGATATTTCAATTTGCTACGCTTCAAAAGGTAATTTATGCAAAATTTTATCCAGTACATCCCGTACATCCAGTACATCCCGTACATCCCGTACATCCCGTACATCCCGTACATCCAGTACATCCCGTACATCCCGTACATCCAGTACATCCAGTACATCCCGTACATCCCGTACATCCCGTACATCCCGTACATCCCGTACATCCCGTACATCCAGTACATCCCGTACATCCCGTACATCTGCTACAATCATGGGAAAAGGTCCAATTCTACCGAGTGCAATCCTTCTGGGTGCAATCCTATTAAGGGCAATACTATTGGGTGTAATTGGATGTGTGTGCAATACGCTGTAGGTGAAATTGCCTTGGGTTTTATGTAACATGACTGCAGTTCAACTGGTTGCAAACCATTAAGTGCAATTCTCAACCACCACATTTAATTAACCACACTGCGATAAAAACGCAGTAAGTTAACATTAATTTGCATAATTTTCCTATTTAAAAATTGTGGTTGCCTTGTGAATGCCAAATTATGGACTGTGGATTTTAATTTTATCGATTGGCATTACTATCAAAGAACGGCGATTTTACTGCATTCTCGTTACAGTGTCAGTAATAAATATTCGAAACTTTTCTACCGATATTTCAATTTGCTATGCTTCAAAACGTAATTTGCGAAAAATTTTTATCCAGTACATCCCGTACATCTACTACCATAATGGGAAAAGGTCCAATTCTACCGAGTGCAATCCTTCTGGGTGCAATCCTATTAAGGGCAATACTATTGGGTGTAATTGGATGTGTGTGCAATACGCTGTGGGTGAAATTGCCTTGGGTTTTATGTAACATGACTGCAGTTCAACTGGTTGCAAACCATTCAGTGCAATTCACAACCACCATATTTAATTAACCACACTGCGATAAAAACGCAGTAAGTTAACATTAATTTGCATAATTTTCCTATTTAAAAATTGTAGTTGCCTTGTGAATGCCAAACTATGAACTGTGGATTTTAATTTTATCGATTGGCATTACTATCAAAGAACGGCGATTTTACTGCATTCTCGTTACAGTGTTAGTAATAAATATTCGAAACTTTTCTACCGATATTTCAATTTGCTACGCTTCAAAAGGTAATTTATGCAAAATTTTATCCAGTACATCCCGTACATCCAGTACATCCCGTACATCCCGTACATCCCGTACATCCAGTACATCCCGTACATCCCGTACATCCAGTACATCCAGTACATCCCGTACATCCCGTACATCCCGTACATCCAGTACATCCAGTACATCCCGTACATCCCGTACATCCCGTACATCCCGTACATCCCGTACATCCCGTACATCCCGTACATCCAGTACATCCAGTACATCCCGTACATCCCGTACATCCCGTACATCCCGTACATCCCGTACATCCAGTACATCCCGTACATCCCGTACATCTGCTACAATCATGGGAAAAGGTCCAATTCTACCGAGTGCAATCCTTCTGGGTGCAATCCTATTAAGGGCAATACTATTGGGTGTAATTGGATGTGTGTGCAATACGCTGTTGGTGAAATTGCCTTGGGTTTTATGTAACATGACTGCAGTTTAACTGGTTGCAAACCATTAAGTGCAATTCTCAACCACCACATTTAATTAACCACACTGCGATAAAAATGCAGTAAGTTAACATTAATTTGCATAATTTTCCTATTTAAAAATTGTGGTTGCCTTGTGAATGCCAAATTATTGGCTGTGGATTTTTAATTTTATCGATTGGCATTACTATCAATGAACGGCGATTTTACTGCATTCTCGTTACAGTGCCAGTAATAAATATTCGAAACTTTTCTACCGATATTTTCAATTTGCTATGCTTCAAAAGGTAATTTGCGAAAAATTTTTATCCAGTACATCCCGTACATCTGCTACAATCATGGGAAAAGGTCCAATTCTACCGAGTGCAATCCTTCTGGTTGCAATCCTATTAAGGGCAATACTATTGGGTGTAATTGGATGTGTGTGCAATACGCTGTGGGTGAAATTGCCTTGGGTTTTATGTAACATGACTGCAGTTCAACTGGTTGCAAACCGTTAAGTGCAATTCTCAACCACCACATTTAATTAACCACACTGCGATAAAAACGCAGTAAGTTAACATTAATTTGCATAATTTTCCTATTTAAAAATTGTCGTTGCCTTGTGAATGCCAAATTATGGACTGTGGATTTTAATTTTATCGATTGGCATTACTATCAAAGAACGGCGATTTTACTGCATTCTCGTTACAGTGTCAGTAATAAATATTCGAAACTTTTCTACCGATATTTCAATTTGCTATGCTTCAAAAGGTAATTTGCGCAAAATTTTATCCAGTACATCCCGTACATCCAGTACATCCAGTACATCCAGTACATCCCGTACATCCCGTACATCCCGTACATCCCGTACATCCCGTACATCCAGTACATCCCGTACATCCCGTACATCCCGTACATCCCGTACATCCAGTACATCCTGTACATCCCGTACATCCCGTACATCCCGTACATCCAGTACATCCCGTACATCCCGTACATCCCGTACATCCCGTACATCCCGTACAGTTTTCGAGACACCCCTTGTGTCTTGAGGTTTTAAATTTATATTTATTACTGCGTGTTTTACAAATAAAAAAAGAGGATAAATTTGAATACTCATGCCGTGAACATGTCTGTGACTTGTGTTTAGCAAATAAATAGAAAATGAAAAATTTATATTTTCGTTCTATCATGTGGGCAGTTCATCACAATCAAGTGGTACTTGAGGTCTTGTTTGTCGTTATTCACAACGGTACAAGTAACATCTTTCGCATAATGCTTGAATACTTCAAGCAAATTTATTTTAAAAAATATGTAGAAAATTGAACCATCGTAAATGTGACTAGCGATCAATAAAAGCTAACCAATGACATGAGCGGTGCGCGACAAGAATTCAATATAAAACTATAACGTAGGCGCAATATTATTAGAATGACCGGCGTTTACTCATCCTTGATTTCGTGGTGAACGCATTCTGTATATGCAATTTTATTGGGTGCGATCCTGCAATTTGCAGTTTGGGGAGAGCACATTTTTGGTTTATATTCGCACCATGCATTCTGATTCCTAATCATCCTTGCGCCAGAGGCGCCCAAATTTTATTTAGAAAATAGAACATAAATTCCCAAGAATAAAGCAATAAATAAATTTTAAAAAGATGAGTCTTGTATGTATGTCAGTACAATAGAAAGCGACCCAGAAATTTTGCCAGAGGCAAATTTGAGAAGTTAAAAGAATTCCCGCTATAGAATGGGACTATGTCTTTAATTCTAGCCATTTACTGGAGTCCGATTGATAAACGCATATCCGCCGCTCAACCTAAAATAGTTTGATTTGGATTGTCGAATCGTATAGCCAGCACTTTTCTAACCATCCAAGGTATCCTGAAAAATTACACGGGAATTCTCAAAAATATTACAGAGAATCTCAATCCTTAAGATTTTTTTTGGCATTATTGGTCAATGTTTTTTCAACATTTCAAAGAAGTCGTTTTATTATGAACTTTATATGTTATTTGTTAGAATAAGTTTTGAATCGTTCTGTGTAAAAAGGGGAAATTTCATGTTTCTAAAACAGTAGCCTTATTATTTTCAATGTTCTTCATAATATACTCAGCATAATATATGAATAATGCTGTGCTATTTTGTCCAAAGTATGTTTCCATAGGTGTAGAAATATGTTATAAACATACTGTAAAAGGAAATAGCGTGACAAATAATTTTTTCGTTAATAAATGACGCCCTTATTATAGATATGTTGCTATTTTAGCACTTTTTCATGAAAAGAGAGGGAAATTTCCCCATGATTCGCACGGTAGAATTTCTTTAAATTTTATTCAAAGATGTAGAAACATATTTTAAACATACTGTTTAAAGGAATAGCGTGACAGATGTTTTTTTTCGTCAATCAATGACGCTTTTATTAAAGATATTTTGCTATTTTTGCACTTTTTCGTAAAAAGGGAGGGGAATTTTCCCATGATCCGCACGGTAGAATTTCTTCAAATTTTTTTCATAGATACAGAAATATATTTTGAACGTACTGTATAAAGGAATAGCGTGAAAAATATTTTTTTCGTTAATTAATGACGCCCTTATTGGAGATATTTTGCTATTTTTGCACTTTTTCATGAAAAGGGAGGGGAATTTCCCCATGATCCGCGCGGTAGAATTCCTTCAAATTTTTTTCATAAGTGTAGTAATATTTCATGAATATACTGTATAATAGAAAAGCGTGACAAATATTTTTTTCATCACTTAATAACGTCCTAAATAAGGATAAATTGTCATTTTTTCATATTTTCGTGAAAAGGGAGGGGAATTTCCCCATGATCCGCACGGTAGAATTTCTTCAAATTTTTTTCATAGATATAGAAATATATTTTGAACATACTGTATTAAGGAATAGCGTAAAAAACATTTTTTTCGTTAATTAAAGACGCCCTTATTGGAGATATTTTTCTATTTTTGCACTTTTTCATGAAAAGGGAGGGGAATTTCCCCATGATCCGCACGGTAGAATTTTTTTAAATATTTTTCATAGATATAGAAATATATTTTGAACATACTGTATAAGGAATAGCGTGACAAATATTTTTTTCATCACTTAATGACGTCCTAAATAAGGATAATTTGTCATTTTTTCATATTTTCGTGAAAAGGGAGGGGAATTTCCCCATGATCCGCACGGTAGAATTTTTTTGAATTTCTTTCATAGATATAGAAATATATTTTGAACATACTGTATAAAGGAATAGCGTGACAAATATTTTTTTCGTTAATTAATGACGCCCTTATTAGAGATATTTTGCTATTTTTGGCACTTTTTCATGAAAAGGGAGGGGAATTTCCCTATGATCCGCACGGTAGGATTTTTTTAAATATTTTTCATAGATATAGAAATATATTTTGAACATATTGTATAAAGGAATAGCGTGATAAATATTTTTTTTCGTTAATTAATGACGCCCTTATTGGAGATATTTTGCTATTTTTGCACTTTTTCGTGAAAAGGGAGGGGAATTTCCCCATGATCCGCACGGTAGAATTTTTTTGAATTTTTTTCATAGATATAGAAATATATTTTGAACATACTGTAAAAAGGAATAGCGTGACAAATATTTTTTTCGTTAATTAATGACGCCCTTATTAGAGATATTTTGCTATTTTTGGCACTTTTTCATGAAAAGGGAGGGGAATTTCCCCATGATCCGCACGCTAGATTTTTTTAAATATTTTTCATAGATATAGAATTATATTTTGAACATACTATATAAAGGAATAGCGTGACAAATATTTTTTTCGTTAATTAATGACGCCCTTATTGGAGATATGTTTCTATTTTTGCACTTTTTTCATGAAAAGGGAGGGGGATTTCCCCATTATCCGCAGGGTAGAATTTTTTTTAATTTTTTTCCTAGGTGTAGTAATATATTTTGAACACACTGTATAAAGGAATAGCGTGACAAATTTTTTTTTCGTTAAATAATGACGCCCTTATTGGAGATATTTTGCTATTTTTGCACTTTATCATGAAAAGGGAGGGGAATTTCCCCATGATCCGCACGGTAGAATTTTTTTAAATTTTTTTCATTGATATAGAAATATATTTTGAACACACTGTATAAAGGAATAGCGTGACAAATATTTTTTTCGTTAATTAATGACGCCTTTATTGTAGATATTTTGCTATTTTTGGCACTTTTTCATGAAAAGGGAGGGGAATTTCCCCATGATCCGCACGCTAGATTTTTTTAAATATTTTTCATAGATATAGAATTATATTTTGAACATACTATATAAAGGAATAGCGTGACAAATATTTTTTTCGTTAATTAATGACGCCCTTATTGGAGATATGTTTCTATTTTTGCACTTTTTTCATGAAAAGGGAGGGGAATTTCCCCATGATCCGCACGGTAGAATTTTTTTAAATTTTTTTCATAGATATAGAAATATATTTTGAACATACTGTATAAAGGAATAGCGTGACAAATATTTTTTTCGGTAATTGGAGATATTTTTCTATTTTTGCACTTTTTCATGAAAAGAGAGGGGAATTTCCCCATTATCCGCAGGGTAGAATTTTTTTAAATTTTTTTCCTAGGTGTAGTAATATATTTTGAACACACTGTATAAAGGAATAGCGTGACAAATTTTTTTTTCGTTAAATAATGACGCCCTTATTGGAGATATTTTGCTATTTTTGCACTTTATCATGAAAAGGGAGGGGAATTTCCCCATGATCCGCACGGTAGAATTTTTTTAAATTTTTTTCATTGATATAGAAATACATTTTGAACATACTGTATAAAGGAATAGCGTGACAAATATTTTTTTCGTTAATTAATGACGCCTTTATTGTAGATATTTTGCTATTTTTGCACTTTTTCATGAAAAGGGAGGGGAATTTCCCCATGATCCGCAAGGTAGAATTTCTTCAAATTTTTTTCATAAGTGTAGTAATATTTCATGAATATACTGTATAAAGGAATAGCGTGACAAATATTTTTTTCATCACTTAATGACGTCCTCAATAAGGATAGAGATATAGTCTATAGACTAGAGATATAGTCTATTATAGAGATATTTTGCCATTTTTGCACTTTTTCGTGAAATGGGAGGGGAATTTACCCATGATCCGCACGGTAGAATTTCTTCAACTTTTTCCCTCGGCGTACAAGTATGGTTTGAACACGCTAGTCAAATACATGTCGTGACAAACAAATATTTCGCTATTTTGAATGAGTATTTATGACTCGTCGAAGGCGGATATAGTAATTGAAAAATCGGTAACTGTCTGCTGGAAGTGTCTGCTAGCTTTATACAGGTAAAATATTCTGCCAATTTTCATTTTGTTGACATTCAGGATTACGATACAGAATACTGAATATGATACTAAACTTTACTAGACCCTACGCCATCACGGCCGCCTCAGCTAGACTTGAATTATTCTGCCAACGCTCTAATTTTCATTCAGTACCGATTACACAAACTAAACAAGAACATCTTTATGTCCCAAACTATAATTCATATGCGCGCATATGTATTCTAATCCTCCCTCTATCTACTTGATATAAACCGTCGTATCCCCGCCCGCCTGTTCAGCTTTCACAACACTGAAATGGGGAACTGAAATTCTGGTCGTAAGACAGGTGATTCCCCGATTTCGTCATATTTATTTAAAACACCTTTACAACAACATTTGCCGAACATGATTTAAAATGTTAGTAAAAAATCGTGGAATTTCTGAAATATATTCTTGGAACTACCTAATGGGCAAGGTGATTCCCTATCAGGTTTCAAACTATATTCATTGATGCGTGGAAAGAACAAATAAAAAAGGGGATAACTTTGAACACTAATGTCGTGAACATGCTAGCCGTGGCGTTAAGACAATTTTATTGGGTGCGATCCCGCAAATTGCAATTCTATCGTCAATCGTTTGGGGAGAGCACATTTTTGGTTTATATTCGCACCATGCATTCTGAAGCCTAATCATCCTTGCGCCAGAGGCACGGAGGATTTATTTAAAAAATAGAACACAAATTCTCCAATTTCAGGGCTAAAAAAGTAAAAATGTTGCACAAAATTACGAACAAAACCACTTTAGTGTGTTTCGACATTCATTATGACGAAAATTACTCAACATTAAAATTATCTGATCGGAAGTTATCAAGCGTGTAGTTGCTGGTTGCCAGTTTTATCATGTACATTCGGAGCAAGTGTTGATAATAATGAAGCAGTATTATTGACGTTTCGATTTTTTAAGCATGTCGTGCACTAAATTTGTATTACTGACTAAACCTACTAAAAATTTAAACTGAGAAATAAAATTCTCAGGCTGTGAAATTTGCTCATTTAAGATATAGGATTAAGTTGATGATCTGGTCTACTTGTGGCATCCGTAACCTTGCGTTGAAGTGTGGTGATTTATGCTGTAGACTAGTTTTCGGATTTGCTGATATTTTCGGTATTTAATTGCTACTGGTGGAGGCCCATTAAAAGATTTTTTCAACAGAGACCGCAGGGTCCTACTAAACAGCGAAAATAGAGAAAAATCAACCACTAAAAGTTATACTACCAAGATCAAATTATTTAAATATATTTTTGGAATTGCAATTTGCGTATTCTGTATTTCAATCCTGAAATGAATGACCCTAATATAATTTCAACACTTTTGCATCCATCATACCGGTACTTTGTTTTTACTCATCTTCATTCTCCGTTATATTTTCTTTCTTACCTATTTCACATACAATATATTCTTTTAGATGTAATTTGATACAGAGTAAAGTTACCAATGGCTTGATGCTGGGTTCGTCACAGGTTGGCAGAATGTCAGCTACTTTGCCACCCAGACACCCGAAGAAAATGGGTTTTATCAAAAGAATTTTTATCAAATTGGAAATATTTCATAGTATACCTTTCAGCGCTCTCGACACAGGATAAAAATGTCAAACGCCTTCGATCCTTGCGTACCTTATTTATTAGATGAATATATGGTACGTATGATTTGTTGGTTCTTATTGGTTATTATTATTGACTTTCTCTTGGCTATATTGCACGCTTTAAGCTTCGAACCTCTGATCACCAAGTCGCAGGTTCGAATCCTGTGAGGGATGATAATTATATGCGAGAGATCAGCTGGATCCCTTTCTGGTGCACGTTGGTTCACATAAGCGCTACTTATGGCTTCCTCCGCCAAACAGGTCTATGCGCAAGATTAATGAGAATAATACAAAAACCACCCGCGATTCGGAATTGGCATCTGCACCAGAGATCATGTTTCGCCATATGATTAAGTTGTATTTTTCGCTTTCCTCTCCCGCAGGATAAAAATGATATCCCTATCCTATATTTCTTTAACATTATGGCCGCTACGTTTTTTTATTGAATGACAATGATCGCTCGTCTTCTCATGAAAGCATGTTCAACTCGACATCTTTTCTCTCTTTATTATTGATCTCCCGTGCGTTTGTGTATTATATGAAATGGGAAATTTAGTAATAACTATAATTAGCATGCGCTGATATTTTATGAAGGGTACTCATTCAGATAATATATGTATCGGCATGAAAAACTAATATCGGTCAGGCCCTATGGAATCTATTGGTCAGCCCTAGATACATTTGTGTCGGCAGGGGTATCAGAACATACTATGTGTGAGATGTCTTTGTCTCTCTTGTAAACTGTTCTTTATTATCTTTATAGAATCTTGTTCGACCACTTGTTCTGAAATGTGTCAATGTGACCCAGAGACTGCTTGAAACAGATGAGGTATGTATTATGTATTAGCCAGGATGGCAGAATCTTCATTTTCTTCCGGTATCTGAAATGTTCATATCATTTTCCAGAGTGATCAGATGTCAGCTACTCAGCTGTCATTCTGTCAATCCGGTTTCAATTATGGGTAGTTTGTGACTCCTTTTAATTCCTGATATAGACCATTTGAATACGTATTTTCGTTAGAATCCGAATGTTTCAACGGTTTTTGATTATTTGGTTACTAATGGCAAAAAACTACATGAAGTTGACTTGTAAATCCTGTTTTTTACAATTCTACTAAACGATAAGTTGATCTTTTGACCTCCTGCTACTGACCTTTTCCTAAGGCGATTTGCAATAATAAAAAAACCTCTTATCCCAAGCTGACGACCTCTGAATTTGAATTTAGCTATTTCAAAATGCTTCCACTTCATTTTAGTTCTACTTTTGCGTAAATTTTGAACTGATATTACCTTTTCCTCGTTTCCAGGACAAAGCTGCAGAAATTCTTGAAATCTTCGAAACATTGATCGAGACCGAAGTCAGTTTCATTTCACCATATGTAAAAGATCTAGTGTTATTTTCCCTGCAGGTAAGTTCCAGAACCGACCAGTTTGGTTCTTTTACATGTTCAATTTTGATTTGATACCCTATAAGTGTGGGCTTAGTACATGTTGGGGTTAGTAGGCAACTAAAAAGAAACAAAAAAGTGGTGGATTGTTTTACCATCAACCAGGGCAGATACTACTTAAAGCACTTTACCATGGTGAAATTTTTGGCCGAGAGCGCAGCCACTGTTGTCACATCTTGTAGCAATTCTGCCAAGAGGAGAAGAATCTTGTTTTTTCTAGATGTCTGAAGCTTCAAACTGTCCAGCAAGAGAGCCGTCCAGCACTCCTCTTGCACATAATCATCATCATGCAAAACTCATTCCCAACGCTTTACCGATTGAGCTACCCCGGCACCCTGTCTCGTAGATGCAGTGCCTCCTTTTTTATAACCACTCTTGGGAATGAGGGACCTGACCAAAGCCTAGCGGTCACAGGGTGGTGGGCATGGATTAATGAACTGAACTCGCCGGGACTTGAACCGGTGGTCCTCAACCTTCAATGCCAATATGATAAACACTGGGCCATTGCAGACTGTCATGCTACTTTTTTATTGATTACAGATTGCAGCAAAATCAGACTTGGAAGATACAACCAGAGTTCGGGCTTTGTCACTACTAAGATGGATAATCAAGTTAAAGAAGAAGGTAAGTTATTTATTTTCATCGGCAAAAATCGGCATCGTAATATGAGTGACCTTTATTCGATTTGTTTCAGATTGGCAGAATGCTGACATTGCCATTCAAACACCCGAAAAAAATGTTTTCATTCGGAAGGAAACTTAGCGAACGGGCAATATTTCATGACATATCTATGGCTGGAAGATTAAATGTCTCTTCTTGAGTGTTGAGTAGTAACCAAACTCTATCAAAAGTTTCAAAATTATCATCACTGGTATGAAATAGCAGTGTTAATGGCTTTGAGGCTTATTTGTTCTTTCGAAAAAATGATTTCGCGCATTTCGGACACTTGAAGAAAGGCAAGATTCTTCCATCTTTGTCTGTTTATGGTACTGCTTGGAGTGAATTTCTCTAAAGAATGTAGTTTATTTTTTCAGGCAGTCATCAAATTATCATTAATCGAACCGATATTGGACAATATATTTCCCATTATAACTTCACCCGAGAACGACGATGAGATCAATTTTGCATCTGATGATGCAGAATCGGAATATCCTATTTCTTCTGCTGTATATGTGAGTATATATTAAGATTTTGAATTTGTTTTGGTTGGTGCAAATTTGGTTGATACGAGACATTTAAAAAACACCCTATTATCTTCTAGTAAGATATTTATGAAGAAATATTCTTTATTTTCTTCTGCTGAAAGTCATTTTCTTTAGGTGTCTGAGTAGCAGTTTTAGTCTACCATGCATTGGTAATTAAATAATGAGGATTTAAAGCCTCAAGCTGGACAAGATGGTAGTGATCTGCAATTTGCTTAGTTGAGTCCTATTCACTGCTTTACTCTCCTGAAGGATAAAAATGAAAAAAATGAGATTGAAGTCGTGGAAACTTAGAAAATCCTTGTTAATTGATCTTTTAATTTTCAGATCATTGATGAACTGGCACTGCATTTGCCTCCTGAGAGATTGTTTAAAGCAATTGTAAGTATTGTTGAGCATATCGGTAGGACGTTAAATACCGGCATTGGGTTTTCCAAAATACTGTTTATCGTTATTTTTTCGCAATGTCGGTTTGCCGTGATACCGGTATTTTGTGACATACTTCCTAAAATGGTTACAAGTTGTTGCGTTATCGCGTCAAAGAGCATAAACGGGTCTTGACATACCGGTAATGTTGGCATTTTACTTGCACCTGTTGGCAAACTCGATTGAACTTTTTAAACAACAACCCGCCTGCATTTAGAGGTGTGCTGCTGATTTTTTTTCAATAGGTTGCGCCTCTCGTGTCTCTCTAAGGCAACACGATAGCGTGTTTTTGATAGCAGAAAATGGCTTGACATACAGATAGATCATAAAATATTGCCCAGTTTCTAAACTTTCTTCTGATTGCCGTTTTCTTCTGGTGTCTTAAAAACATTGTAGCTGGCATTCTTCAGGTCTGACCCAAATATTTTTTGTTCATTAATTAACATGATTTTCTTACTTTTATTCAGATGCCGAGCCTGGAAGTTTTAATGTCAAGCAATGAACCTCACCATGTAAGGGGTCTCGTATTAACACTAGCCTGCCTTGCCGAGGGAACTTCAGAATATATTAAGAATAAGTAAGTACGCAGTATTTATAGATGTCTCATTTTTTCTGAGGGTTTTGAGTGAAAGGTCAGAGCAGGGTTACAGAATCACGGTTTTCTCTTTTTTCATGTTTCAAATTTTCTTGGGATGGACAAAAAGCGCGTAATCTGTTTTCTTCGGGTGTCTGATATTTTGCCACCATGGGTCAGAAATTTTTCCTTTTTGTTTATTATATCAAGTTGAATTGTTTCTTTCACTCTGTGTCAGTGAGGGCTTTAGAAGTGGTATATGGTTTTACCGTTGCCCAGGGCAGATACCACTCACTGCACTCTATATATTGATATTTTACTTTCATTTGGAAAGTAAAAATAATCAAACTGATTTTTCTCCTAACATACCTTAATATTTTTTTCAGTCACCTGAAGCCTTTTCTGGAAATCGTATGTCGAGCCTCGTTGAGTGAAAACCAAGGAGTCAGATCCGCTTCATTATTTGCCATCGGACAATTTTCTGAACATTTACAGGTAAATGGGTATTTATGTTAAGTATGATCTCATCTTAAGTTATGACCTGTCGCGCAGATACCAGTTTCGAATCTGTGTGGAATATTCGAGCTTATCATATTCTTCCTGTTTATGGACTTGGTCGGTGGAGGAAGGTGTAAGTAGGGCTTTTGGGAACCACGGTGCGCCTTCGAGGCGCCCAGCAGACATCTGGCATGTAATCATCCTCCCCTAGAAGATTCGAACTTGCGTCTTAATCAGAGATGCATATCTCCAAGCGTATTGTCAATGCTTTACCGATTGAGCTAACTGGGTAGAACAGTCTAGAATTCTGATCAAGGAGCAGGATTAGATTTGCTGGAAAGATATGATCTTTTTCTGTTCAGCTCTGCCTACCCAAGTTATTTCACCCTGGGTTGAGTGGTGGGCTTGGATTAACAAACTGGACTTGCCGGGACTCGAACCTCAGATCTTGAACCTGCGACGCCAACATGTTTAATCATTTATCCATGTTTTCTCAAACTATTTCATTTTTGAGGGAAAATTGCAAAGACAGCTTTGTTTGTTTATTATAAGACTAGGGTGGTGCGCTGAGATTGCTATGCACAGGTTGGGCACATGAGAGGTCGTATTTCATATGGTTAAGCTGTATACTCGACCTTCCTCTTCCGCAGGATAAAAATGATATTCTATCCCAATTTGTAATTTCCAAAAAAAATTATTCAATCCCATCTCATTTTCAGCCTGATATCAGTAAATTCTCTGCAGAAGTGATGCCGTTACTTTTCGAAATTTTAAAGAAAACTCCGGAATCGAACAAAGGAATCACAAGGGCTTATTACGCAGTGGAAAATTTCGTTGAAAATTTAGGTGAGTGGATTTTGGGGGACATGGTCGTTTATTTGAAAGCGATTAGTTTCAGCAAGCATTGGTTGTTGGTATCATCAGCATCGACATGCAAAATGACCAAGACCACTGCACTTCACCATAGCAGTTTCATTTGGAATGTTTTCCGCCTAGAGTTCAGTTGCTGTTATTATATTGATGGTTTTGAAGCTTTTTTGTCCATCAGAAGGAAATGACATTATCATTCCAGACACCTGAAGAAACACAATATTTTATCATCGGTATTATCAGTCTCAAATACCCTTTTTTTATTGAAATCCACTCAAAGTTTATATGTGAGTATATGTCACCGATGGATTGTGCTGCATCATGTATTTTCCCAGTGAGTGCCAAAACCCGAAAAACACTAACTAGGAAAAGTCGTTTTTTATTGCAATTGACTCTGAGCAAGGCCGTAAGCATTGCCTAAAAGGAACTAACTAACACGCTGAACCACTATAGTTAAGTGTAGTGAGTGGTATCTGTCACACGCAGGAAATACATTAGGACTATTCTAAAGCTTCTTCCTACAGGGCTTAGATATTAATTATCTTTTGGATTTATGTTTCAAAATTACCTCGTATTTTTTGTTGGTATTTGCGTTATAAGACTACCAGTACTGTCTATTTCTTTAAGACAATGACATCCTTCCGTACCTTGATCGATTGATGAGTCATCTTCTAACGACGTTGCAAACTTGTGAGAAAATCCATACAAGGGAGCTGGTGGTCAGCGCAATAGGGGCTGTCGGTAAGTTTTTTTTTTTACAGCCACCTCTTGGGAGTGGATCACCCTGATCAATGCACTGTACAAGCGGCCACTTATGGACAAACAGGGTTATAGTTGTTGGAAAGATATGATCTTCCGGTTCTGCTTGGCCTACCCAAGTTATTACTCCCTGGGTTGAGCGGTAGGCATGGATTAACGAGCCAGACATGCCAGGACTTGAACCCGAGATACTAAATCTGATGCCAATATGTTAACCACTAGGCCATCGTGCCCGCTGAGTAAACTAAGTAATGGAATAGAGATTTGTACTTTTGAGGGTGTTGCCTTGCGCATAATCGCCCTTGAGCGCTTACATAATTGCACTAATATCATTCTCATAATTCCGTAATAATTACGAGACGCATTCTGTCACCCTGGATTGGTCATGGTTTCCAGTCTCTATCCCTGTTCCCTTATAAGTGATCTCTCCCATATCTGATCAGGAACTTGTCAAGAGTGACCAACAGATCCTCAAATAGATTGCGTGATCTTTCAAAGGTACATACTTGACAAATCATGTTGAGGCTTGAAGGTACAGGCTTAGGAATAGTCCTAACATATTTCCTGCCTGTCGTAAGTGACTACCAAGAGAAGACAAAGAAGTGGTAGATGGTTTTAGCATCACCCGGGGCAGATATCATTCAATGTACTTTACCATAGAAGTTCTGTTTTATTTGGGATGTTTTAGAGTGCAATTGCTGCCTTGCTCCGTGTGATCCACCCAACTAGGTGATTATATAATAAAAATAAATGTTTTTGAATAACAGTTTCACTATCGCCCAGGGCAGATACCACTGCTGCATTTTTTTTACTAGGGTGTACTTTCTGGTGCTTAGTTGTAACTCTCCGCCATATAAGTGCCCTTTACTTGGTTACTTTCAGGTGTTGCTTCAAGAATTCATTAATGAAAAATATTAATAATTTCAGCCAACTCAGCCAAAGAGAACCTCTTGCCATACCTGGGAGAGATTTTATCACAACTAAGAGTTTGCTTACCGACCATGAATCAGCAAAACGAACAAACAACGACACAGCAAAATGAAGAAGCTGAAAATTTATCATTGCTACATATGCAAACATTGGGTGGGTTTTATATCATGATTTTGCTGCACGGTAGAGCAATTTTCAGAATATTCTGAATTTTTAGTTAGATTCATTTTCGAATCAAATATGAAATTGTAAAAGCTGCAATATACGCTTGCGTGGATTATGTTTTCTCTTTGTTTGATTTGAACGTCTGTCAAGATTTGTGCTTTGCATACAACGACGACACAGCAAAATGAAGAAGCTGAAAATTTATCATTGCTACATATGCAAACATTGGGTGGGTTTTATATCATGATTTTGCTGCACGGTAGAGCAATTTTCAGAATATTCTGAATTTTTAGTTAGATTCATTTTCGAATCAAATATGAAATTGTAAAAGCTGCAATATACGCTTGCGTGGATTATGTTTTCTCTTTGTTAGATTTGAACGTCTGTCAAGATTTGTGCTTTGCAGATTTGTGAGTGCAGTTCTTAAACGAGCAGATATGTATTGCCGTTTTTGTTCTGTTACTCGGTAGGAGAAAAAGGTGACCAAAAGGAAGCAAGGAAGTGTTGGGAAGTTTTAACATTGCACAGGGCAGATACCACCCATTGCGCTTTTACCTTCAGCGGTTCAGTCACTGTACAGATGCTGCTATTACATTTTGTAGTAGGTCTTTGCTATTAAGTGGCTGTTTGTTGGTTCCTTTCAGGCGCTAGTTCTGGCCTTGCTCTGTGCTTTTCGATCAGAAAAAAAAAATTTAAAATTTTAAAAATATGTTTCATTTTATTCTCACATTTCATGCAACACAAGGACAAAATGAAAAATAAATGTTAAAAATTATTATATAAATTCGAAGACAATTTATTGCCATCGAATCGGATTCAGAGAGACTGAATCAATTTTGATGACAATAAATTATCGTAAACTTTATTTTCCAGTATGCAATTAATAATGTTTACAATTATATCTGGTTATGAGATTTATTTTGCTTCTTGCTGAGGTTATCGAGCAACATCCCAATGGCTATGGCTTACAGTGTCTCGACCAGGGGCACCCCGCATGTATTGCTCTTTGAAGGCTTTTTTCGTTCATCGTTCTTGATTAGGTGTTACGCTTTTATAACGTTACCGAGGCCCACTTCAAAAAAATATTATTCCATTTCAGACACACTGGGAGTGCTCGCTCGTACTGTTGGTAAAAACAATTTCATCCCGTTAGCAGAAGATTGTCTGAAACTTGGAATGAATTTAATGGAGAATGAAAGTAATGACCCTGACATGAGGAGATCAGCGTAAGTAGATATATAGAGAATCGCAGAAGGCAAAAATATAAACATTTTTCAATTTGGATGCTAGGAAGGCCGCATAATAATTCAACTATAGGATAGGATATACAATTTTATTTTATCATGCGGCAGAGGAAAGCTGAGAATACAGCTTAATCATGTGGTGAACCACTGCCTCTTGCAGATACCAGTTCCAAATGGTGGTGAAATATTTTGGCTTGTCATATTTCTCATTTTTCCTGTTCGTGGACTTGCTTGGTTGGGGAAGTCGTAAGCAGTGCTTTCGTGCATCGGCGAGGCCGCCAGCAGACCTCTCTCATATGATAATCATCCCACACAGGAACTTGCATTTTGACGATCAGAGATGCGTATTCTCATATCTTTTTCTGATGTGAGATGTCCAGCAGACCTAGTCAGTTAGAATCATCGCTAACAGGATTCGAACCCACGACGCTAGTGATGCATAACTCTAAATTTATTCCCAACTCCTGTTCTGACTGAGCTCACCAGGCATTCTTTACTTCTTTGCAATTTGGACGGTTTTTAGTCGGCCTCTTCGGGAACTGCTTCCAGCTTCACTTAAAAAAATTAAATACAAAGAACCTTGCAGCCGCAAGATGAAACTCTTCTTTTTTCCAACGTCACATCAGCGGTTTTTAAAAAAATCATTTTTATCACAGATACGGTTTATTCTCTGCCATCGCTACAATTGTGGAAGATAAAATGTCTCCTTTCCTGAACGTGATCGTTAAACACATGTTGGATTCATTGAGATCCACAGAAGGGGTGATGGTAAGTAGAGTTCTGGGGTCGCATGTAAGAATTTCTGTCTGCGTTTTCAAACATGCAAGGATACTATCGGTGAAAGTGTTAGGAATACACTTTGAGCTTCGTATCTCTGATGTTTCTAAGTTCAAATCCCCCAAGTTAGGATTGCTGGCTTTCACTGTGGTTCATGTAACTGCTGTAATGGTTTCCTCCACCAACCCTGTCCCAGACCAGCTACTTCGACACCCGAAGAAAAGGTGTTACAACAGAAGAAAATTTGGTAAATGGTCAATATTCCATGATATATCTGTGCTTAGAAGATTTCTAATCTTTCTTTGAGTGTCTGGTTTTAACCAAGTTATATAAAAAGTTCAAATTTATCAATACTGCTATGGAATGACTCCTATTAAGAATATATTCATACCCTCTCAGACACAAACATGCGTGGAAGAATGCCTAGTACCCTGAAATCATTTGCACCTGCCTTTGCAATACTTTTGCCAAAACTGTTTAAAAAACTGATTTAAACTGAATGGCATTGGTAATGAAAATGATTTAATGAAGCTCGATCATAATATTTTTAACCATAGATACCAATATTTCCACCTCCCAGGCTCACTACACAGAGGAATCGAACGGCGGAGCATCGTCAAAAGATTTCTCGTTCTTGGATGACAATAACCAAGAGACAGATCTGACAACAGAAGCAGATTCACAGGTTTGTTTGATTTAACTTTCATCTACATATCTGAATAAATCACTCTGAGCAAGGCGATATATACAATTAGTTTTGTACAGGGATGTAAGTTTCACATTTTCCAATCTAATTGATATTATGATGTCGTAATAGGTGGCGCAGGCTAAAATATTTAATTTTTTTAATATTTTTTAATAAAGATACAAATTCGAGCAGTGAGATTTGGATTGATTTCGATTCATGTCCTGTTCGGATGATTCGAATACGCACTTTTTTAAACCAAAGTTATTAATATATATTTCCCAAAGATTTTGAAATTTTACATATATGTTAAATATTCGGAATATTTGTACCAGTCGCCACTTATAGAAGGACAGGGTTGAAGTGGAAGTTATTACACCCTGTGCTGAGGCATGGATTAACGAGCCGGACTCGCCGGGACTCGAACCCGAGATTTTCAATCTGCGAGGCCGATTCCACTAGATTATTACTTGCAAAGGAGGAAATAGCTTTGCTGTGTATTGAGATTTTCAATGAACTTCTTTAATAAAAATAGAATTCGAAAAGATTTCTATATTTTTCATTGGAAAATGTTACATGCAAAGTCGGACGTAGCAGCCAAAAAGAACCGACTAATGAGCACTTATATTGTAAATAGCTGCCTCAAATGTAGTACCAGCGTCCACACTCTTTGGTGTAATAACTTGGTTAGAATCAAAAAGATGATGCCTTTTCAATAACGCTAAGTGGCCACTGGTAGAGGCTCCTGTTCAGAGTCAGAGTCGTCAAACGAAAGCTTATATAAAAAAATCCCAAGATATACTAAAGTGCATTATGTGGTATCTGCCCTGAGCGATGGTAAAGCCATCTGCCTCCACTTAAACTTTCCTTTTAATGAGGGGGTTATTCTCACTGGATATCTGAGGAGTCTGTAGATCCAACTGGTACAAAGAAGTACATATTTCTTGATCTTAGGATGACGATGATGACGACATTGAAGGCTTCTCGGTTGGTAATTCTTACATGGACGAGAAATCGGATGCTTGCGAAGCTATCGGAGAAATTGCAAAATATACAAAAACAGAATTTATTCCGTACTTGCAATTAGCATTTGAAGAGGTCAGTTTATCTTATCGAAGTGCAGCGAATAGTATCTGCCCTGGATGGTCATGAAAACCACATTTCTATGTTTTTTGACACACAGGAAAATATACCAATTCCAAAGTCTGAACCTGCATCATCACACAGACAAGTCAAATTTTCGAATACACTCAAAAATAAATATATTTTATTACGTAAAGTTTGGACTTTGAGGATCTATATTTGAATTCATAGATTTAAAAAAAAATAGTCTTTTTTTTATTGCATGATTCATAACATTTTGGAGAAAAGTAGAAAAAAAAAAATATACTATTGGTTGAGTTGCTAACTACTTATCCCTCTTCTATGCCTTTGGGTAAGGGGATCCGAATCATAGGTTTGTCAAAATAAACCATATCTATGATTTTACCGATCAAACCAAATGGGCTTTTGGTTTTTGATTGTTCTGTTTCATGTCATTCAAATATTTTTCATGTTCAGGTATTTCATCTTGTGGATTTCCCGCATTCTGATGTGCGGAAAGCAGCTATAGCAGCCAGCGGAGAACTGACGATGTGTGCGCATAAGTTAAAGAATGAACATTGTGAGTTTAAGTCATATGATCCCGGGCACAAATATGTAAGGGTGCGAAACTGCCACAATATTAATAAAATAAACATCTGAATAAAATTTTATTATTGGTCAAATAATTATTAATAAAATAATGCTTCTGTGAACCAGTGTGCTGGCGATGACCTGATATTCTCGCCTTCTCGCATTAATCATCAGAATTCGAACAAAAGATGATTAGAGATACTTACCTTGAACAATGCCCTAACGCTTCTACTGATTGAACTAAGTGTCCACTCTACATCCTGATAATATCTTTATTTATTGACAGTTTCTTCCTTCATCTCTCAAATATTTCCCGTCATCTGCAAAACTCTGGTGAAAGACACTGAGCGATTGGTTGTTATGGGTTCCATAGCAACAGCCAATCAGATGGTAGAATGCTGCGGAATGGACTGTTTCGTCAACGGAGAGGCTTCTTTAAAAGTAAACAGTCAAAAATAATTTTTGTTGATACTTTTTCTGTCAAGTATGACTAGTGGATTGTGACTCATGCTTTACAAAACGAATTTCCTTACTGGGTATTTTTCTGAGGACAGTAACAGCCAATTTTATTGCATAAACATAGTACCAGCAATTGCACTTAAAACATTCCAAACAGTTGGGCAAGTGCTGTCTTCGTGGCAGAATAAGAAGTGGTTTTACCATCACACCTGCCACTCACTGCACTTCATTGTCGCAATCTAGACGTTGATTTCCGGAGTGCAAATGCTGCTACTGCCTTTTGTAGTAGCCATATGGACGGCTGTTAGTTGGTTTCTTCGGACTTTGTTGGGAAGTTTTGAGCTTCCTGGTTCAGCCGAAGTTGAGCCCACCAAAATTATTACCCCTTTGAGTTGATTTTTTTTATAGCCACTTCTTGGAGTGGATCACTCTGACCAAGGCCCTGAACTGGTGGCAATGGTTAGAATTGCTGGAATAATATGATATTTTCATGTTCAGCTTAGCCTACCCAAGTTATTACGCCCTGGGTTGAGTGGTGGGCGTGGCTTGATGAGTCGGACTCAGATCGGGGCTCGAATTCAAGATCTTCGAACCTGAGATACCAACATGTTTAACCACTGGGTCTTGATTTCCGGGCATAGATTAACAAGCTAGACTTTCGGAACTCAAATCCGAGATTAAACCAGAATAAATGGATTGCTTGTGAACCTTCACCAGTTGCGCATTTATTCTTGTTAATATAATGAGTCCACTCGCTGACTTCAACCTGCGATGCCACCGAGCTTTGACAGTAATTGACAATCTATTTCTTTTGTTTTAGGAACTGATGGCTCCTCTGTTCCTTGTTATGAGCGGAAAATCAGCTTGCCAAGATTCCGAGGATGATAGTTCGGATGTGGATGAGCAAGAGGTGTGTGGGGAAACTGTTTTTTCTTTTAATTTTGGGAGGAGGTTGAGAGGCAATCCAGGAAAAGAAAATTCTCTAAATAGATAATTCACTCTAAGCCAGGGGTTCTTAAACTGGAGGGCACGAATAATCTCGATATTGTAAAGTCGTTTTCTGCTCTTGTCAAAGTGAAAGCGGAATGTTAGTGCAAACTAGATTGCGATAGTTGATATGAGATGTTCATCTGCGTCCTGCAAAGCCACGAATAAAGTTTTTGTCATCCAACAGCTGCACCCCTATTGGAAAAATAAGACATAAATGGATGAATGTTTGTTTTATATGATCAATATTGAGATTTAGATGATGCTCAAATCAGAACTTTTATATACATTCATCGTTCATGGGATTTGAACCTACGTCGGGATGATCAGGGGTGCTAGGCTCGAAACATATTCCCTGTGCTTTACTGATTGAGCTAACCGGACATCATTTGATTATTTCTGGAGGTTTTCCTAACATGTTATAAACCCATCCATAAGAAGCTCTGGAAGTTTTAGATTAAATTACTGCCGATAATATTTAACATGCATAATGCAGAGACAAAGTGCCACCCACGTGTCAAAACTGAACCGTCCGGCATTTTAATCTGGCCCACCTGATTTTGGTATAAATTGGCCCAGACAGTTGGAAAATTTACCAACTTTTTTTCTTGATCATGTGCTTGAACATCCCCTAGTATTCGTGTCTCTTGGCATTCATAAAGATTTATAGCAATCCAGTATGTTTGTGAACTATAATCAATTATTTCACCAAATTCCTGGTGTCAACATGTTTATGTTTTTAGGCCGAATATGACGAAATGTTGATCGAATACTGTGGTGAAATTTTGCCAGTTTTAGCAGGAAGTCTTGGGACTACAACATTCTTGCCGTATTTTATTGGATTTCTCCCAGCATTGGTATCAAAATTGGTGAGTTTTTCAGTTCATATGGGATCCAGCAATATTATATGAAAGTTTGTTTCCAGCTTGTGATAAGTTGCGTCCTCAGTTTTTTGGTGTCGCACTTGTGATAAATTGTGTCAAATGCATGATATTTTGTGTAAAGCTTGTGATGATTTGTGTTCACTCTGCGACATGTTGCATCTTGACTTGAGATATGTTGTTTCAAGTTTGTGTTTTATGTTATAGACATTCTGTCTTTAACTTTTGTTTAAATTTGTGATGTTTTCTACCCCTTTTTATTGAAATTCACACTGAGAAAGGCCAAAGGCAGAGCCTGAAAGGAAACAACTAACGGCCACCTAATAGCAAAGAGCTACTAAAGTAGTATCAGCAACTGCAATTCAAACGGAAAACATCCCAAGTTAAACTGAACCGCTGTGGTAAAGCGCAATGAATGGTTTCTGCCCTGGGCGACCGTAAGATCATCTACCACTTCTTTAGTTGCCTCTTACGGCACGCAGGAAATACGTTAAGACTATTCGAAAACCTGTACCTACAAGCCTGAAGAAGATTTCCCAAATAAAATATTGAAACCGTGGCATATTACTTTATTTTGCTTTCAATGGATGTGTATATTAGATCAGAACTATGAAACTTTATGTCTAACTTGAGATAAATTGCATCTATATTATGTTCAGCTAGTGATACTTTGTGTCTACTGTGTCTGAATGGTTGTGAACTTCTAACACATTTCTTTTCTAGAAACCTTCTTGTACAACATCAGAGCGATCATTTTCAGCTGGTACAATCGCAGAAACATTTCAAAAGCTTGGTCCAGGATCAGCAAAAGAGGTTGTGGCGCATGTCATACCCAGTTTATTAGAACTAACAAAGTAAGTCTAATAAGCAAATTTAATTATATGTTATTGCCTGTGACTCGACTTAGCAATACAAATGACTTATACTTCCTTGCAAGTTTATAAGATTTTCCAATGAGATCGTAGTATATTTAAACTTTTTCTACATGAATTGAATTATACTTCTAAAAAGTTGAATGAAGCTATATAGTATGTAAACATGAGCTATCCGCCCTGCACAACTTGCAAACAATTGAATGTATAAATGATAAAATAAAACATCTGGACAGTTCATGTGATAGACGAGTGCGATAAATATAATTACTAGGAAAGAGAAGACATCGCAAGACATCATTTTGTTTCAAAAAAACTTGTGATAAAATATCGTATTTATTATAAAACTAGTGGAAATATAAACATTCGAAAGTTTGTTGACAGCCAAAAATAAGCGAGGGAGCCATAAGAGATTTTAAGACAACACTGAAATATAAAAACGTGTATATCAGCACACCACACTCAAATCAGGCTACATACAATATTCCAATCGTTTTACCAAAGTACGAAAACATCCTTTTACTGTATGTACATCTTAAAAATAAACTGTATTTTATCGATAAATTAGATTTTTATTTTGAATTTCAGAGACAAAGAAACAGAAATACGTAACAATGCTATATTTGGGATCGGAGTCGTTTTACAAAATGCTGACTCAGCAGGTTTACAATATTACCCAACAGCATTGAATACACTGTCACAGGTATTATTTGGGGTTCATGGATATTGACAGAATGACGGCTACTCAGACTTGTGAGGGATATGGCTGTTGTAGAGAAATTTGTTTCCAACCCACTATTTCATAATATATTTATCGTTAGAAGATTCAAACATTTTCTTTTGTCCTGCCTGCTCAAAAAATAGAGATCTGAATAATAGAATGTGGACACGAATGGATAATTTGCAGTTATTTATCGCCATATTTGGTCCATTTTTGTGGACCGCTTGTGAGAATAAAGTGCAAATAGATTTTATCCAACTAACAGTCACTTAAATGGAAAAGAGCTACTGCAAGATATCGCGCCAATGACCGCACTCTCAGCGATGAACATCCCATACACAACTGTCCCGGTAAAGTGTAATGAGTGGTATCTGCTCTGGGCAATGGTAAAGCCATCTACCGCTTCTTAATGTAAGATACACTCTGCATATCAGCGATTTCTTTCGAGCACTGATCCCAATATTACTTCAGGTCATTTCAAATATGTCATTCCAACCAGGTTCTGACAACAGAGAAATCGAGAGGTGTGATTGACAATATACTGGGAGCCGTAGCCAGAATGATTACTGCAAATAGGCAGGCTATACCTGTCCGACAGGTAAGTAAATTTTCTTTTTTAGTGAAATTCACTCTGAGCAAAGCCGGAAGCAGTGCCGAAGAGAAACCAACTGACAACCATGTAATAGCAAAGAGTTACCACAAGATGTACCAGAAACTACACTCTTACTGGAAAACATCCCAAACTGAACTAAACCACCATTGTAGAGTACTGTGATTGATATCTGCCCTGGGTGATGATCAACCACTTATTCTCCGTAAATAATGAAGTTTTTACATTTAGCTCATTGCATTTCTGTGGTCTTTGGAAACACTGACAGTTTTTGTCTTTATTCCCAGGTGATACCTGTCCTACTCAATCATCTTCCCATCGTAGAAGATCATGAGGAGGATTCTGTAGTTTATTCATGTTTATGTCGGATGTTGAACGAAGAAGAAATCAACATTGAAACTAAGACAAGGATTATCAAGCTCTTCCTTAGTGGAATGGAAGAAGTGAACAAAGGTTTGAAATATGGCGATTTCGATATACCAATGAAGCCTTGTCGACGGCGATGCAGTGACCATGCCGATTGATGTAGTCATATCGATGAAGCTGCGTCGATGTATCTGTGTCGATGAAGCTGTGTCAATATAGCCACCAAAATGCGACGAATCTTAGACTTATTAGACAAGCATTTTGTCGCATATTCTTAACTTTATTGATTATTTAGGGGGCATGATAGCGCGCATCTGCATAGCTGTCAAAAAAAAACTTGAATGGGCTTTTTTAAGTTTAAAAATTATAAAAGGGCTTTTCAGTGGTTAAACATGTTAGCATCACAGTTTGAAGATCTTGGGTTCGAGCCCCGGCGGGTCCACCACTCAACCCAGGGTGTAATAACTTGGGTAGGCTAAGCCGAACAGGAAAAGATCATATCTTTTCAGTAATTGTAACCCTGTCCGTCTACATGAGGCTGCTGTTACAGGGCCTTCTTGGACAGGGTGAGTGGCTATAAATAGACGAAAAATCTACTGTGCACAATATTTTATACAAATATTTACTGAGTTAAATGCCCTCAAAACTGCTTAAAAACCCTAAAACTTCATTTGGGAATAAAGCTGCTGACCAGGCGTAGAACGTCATAGTCAAAGGAAGGTAAATGTTTATTCCATCATTGTTTTTCAGACGTCCAAGTGTCGGTCATCCAAGAGTTGAAGACGTTACAACAAAGCAAACCAGAACTTGTTAATCAGATTTGCCGAGTTTTAGAACCAGACAATGTTGCAAAGTTCCAGACTGTTTTGCAGAATTCCTGACCAGGAAATATATTTTGTATGGATGAGGGAAGAATTGCGTCACATTGGTGCTAGGGAAGTCCATATCCAAAGATATTTCGGAATTCTGATTAAAACTAATTCCATGTTCCGATTAAATATGATCCATTTTACAGTGAAATCATCACATTTTAAAATTTGACACAAATCATAACATTGCGATTAGTCTGGGGGACATGGATTAACTACTTATCCTTCCTCTCATATGTGGTAATGCAAGGACGATGAAGCAAAGGCGAACATGACCAACTGGACAGGGTCGAAGTCTTGCTTCACACATCAATACATTTCTGTAACGTTTCTTCTTTGGACAGACATTTTGAAAATGTTACAAGAGGAAATAAATAAATATTAAACAACAGATGCTTGTCTGATGAAGTCGGACTTTTGCTTGACGAAACATTACAGATATAAATGTGTGTTAAAGTGAAGCAAGACTGCTACCCCATCTAATTAATCATGACTCCACTGTAAAATGGGCAAAAAATAGTAGGTCAGGGTAGTTGGTTAGTATATCATGTATATGTTGCTTCCGGAGACAAAGGCCAAGAATACGGCTCAGCCATGTGGCGGCCACGGCCCATCGTGCATTTCAGAGTTGTAAATGAAGACCCGCTTAGAGTGAAGCCTGGAGTCGCTGTGAAAGTTTGTTTTGACAAACCCTGATACAACTTTTCTTAGTGTCAGAAAATTAAATTATAATTTCAAGGTTTTAATTTGTGTGCATTTCAATACATTTTTTAAATCGTTTGATTGTTTTGCTTTGTAAAGAGCGAGTTATTAAGGATCGAAAACACCTTCCAAGCATCCTATTTGCTATTCGGAATATAAATCCAATCACCTCCAATTTGGTCTGTGATGTTCATATTTTTTTCCTTTTTCGCTATGACCTATGAACTTACCTTTGTAGTGACTGTGTGCGCAAAGTGCCTTGTTGAAGGACATGTTTGGTTTGGTGTAATGGCCAAGCACCTGCCTTCTGGATAGGATATAATTTTAATCCTGCGGGAGAGGAAAGCCGAGAATACAGCTTAACCATATGGCGAATCACGCGTGCAGATACCAGTTCCGAATCGGGGTGAAGGTTTTTGGATAATCGAATTATCTCATTTTCCTGCGCATGGACCTGGTTGGTTGAGAAAGTCGTAAGCAGCGCTTGCGTGAACCGCCGGCGAGGCGTCCAGCGCACCTCTCGCCTATAATCATCCCTCAACGGATTCGAACCTGCGTCATGTCGATCAGAGATGTGTAGCTCTAAGCGTATTCCCAACGCTTTACCGGTTGAGCTAACCGGGCACCCAAGTTCGATCGTGCTAAACAGACCGAGCCGTCAGGGGCAAATAAAAAGGGGTTTGTTCTGTAAACGGCTATTCCACGCCTACCAAGGAGCGAGAAAAAGTTTCAATATTCCCTCCAGTAGAAAACCTCATTTACAGAAGGTATTGATAGGTTGGTCATGGTGCGACTCTAGTCCAGTCCGTCACCGCCAAATTCATATCTTAGTTGGGATCCACAATGTCAATTCATAAATAGAACTTTCGATTATTATTAGACCTGCTATACCAACAGATAGATATCTGTACAGACCGGTAGTTGGATTGAATATACTGTTGCATAATGGTCTTAAAAGGTGATGATTTAGATTTTCCCTACGGTAGATATGGTAATGGGAAGTGGTAAATGGTTTAACCATTGCCCAGGGCTGATGCAACCCATTGCACTTTACCATGATGGATCAGTTCCTTTTGGGATGTTTACCGTTTAGAGCGAGTGCAGTTGCTGATACTATATCTTTTGGTAGCTCTTAGTTATTGAGTGGATTCGAGATTCACCTAACTTAAGTGACAATCACTGCGTTGACATGTTTCATTATGACATTTTTCCATACCACCAAGAAGCGTGAAAATAAGTCCTAAGTGCTTATATTCCAGTCAATACTCCGAGAGTATTCCTGTCTACTGGCGGCTTAAAACATACCTTACATGTTTACAAAAGAAGCAAAGTCGCATTTATATAGATCATATTTATTACAGATGATTAGGAAGATTGATCAGAAAAGAACTCCTACAGATTGTTCAGTGGATTCATGAAATTCTTCTTAGCATATTTTCTGTTTATAAAGACAGGGTTACATCAGAGTTGATTATATTTGCTAAATACACAGATGATTATAAAAAATAAATTGGAAACCTACAGATTGTTTGAGTTTTCATAACTCTAAATTGAAAAATAATTTCAATAAATCTGATAATAAATCAAGAGTGCGGTTGCTGAAGTTACCATATTTCAGTAGCTCTTTGCTGTTGAGTTGATTCCGTTTAGGCACTGCTTCCGGCCTTGCTCAGAGTGAAGTTCCTGAAGTTCCTTAAAAAATGAAGCGAAATTGGTGGGTGCAGAATGAGGCAAATAGCAATAATGAAAAAGTGGTCGTCACATACGATAATTAAAGAATGTCTTTGAATCGGAAGTAACATTACATGCAGAACATTAACATTACATGGGCAGATTCAGGGCAATGGAAGCAAAATGCTCAATAATTTTCCCATCCATTGTTTCAGTGACTTTCCAGTTGTTTTCGTCCAGATCTAGTTCTTCTATTGTATGTTCTTCTATTGTATCTTCTTCTATTATATCTTCTGTTATTGTAGAGTACTGGAAGCTGGAATAAATAAAACAAAGCTTTTGAAATTGAATGGAATTCTAAAATTAAAATTCGTACTGTTGATGGATAGAAGTAAAAACTGTGATAAATGATACTTATTAAGCTGGCTCTGCCACGGATAAAGCATCAAACTTCGAGCAGACAACAAGCCATAACAGCGCTGATGGAGCTGAAAATCTACCGGATTCCATTTTATTGGAAATTTACATCATGATGAAGTTGATGAAGTCCTCTGAGTCAACGTCCAGCAGAGGCATATAATATAGTCTATGGGCGAGAGTGGGTCAGCGTACGTTCACCATACTCGTGGGTGCCCAGCACAGCTATATGCCTCTGTGAGATATATAACTTGTTTAAGTCCAGTGCTTTTCAGTTTATTATTATCTATTTGAGTAATTTGTGGAAATAGTGTGATAAATATATTTATCCATTTACAGTTCGTAATATTTGCCTAGGAAAAAGTTATATTTAACTGGTAATAAGATGTGACTTAAAGTTAGTCAAATATGAGACCACAGGAAGAAGAAACAGTGTGGCATCTCCATTTTTACAGGTGCCTTATGAGACCAAACAGAAGAGTCTAAAACACAACATAGTTCCATGTAATTTCAATAAAAAGGACATCAGTTTGATCTCTCAATGCTTACATTTATTTGAAAAACACAGTCTGGTCCTATGTAACAATCTCTGCTGATGACAATATTTGACCAATCGTTATTTTTTGTTCATAGAGTATTTTTTCTGTTGGCCTAAATAGCGCTGTTATAAATAGCGGGATTTACCTGGAGTTAAGGTTATTATAGTTGTCTACAATTGACTGATTAATATGATTATTTTACCAAAACATACATGAAAACGATAGTCAAACGCTCCAGTGGTAGTTTTAATATGACTGATCTGACCAATATCGGACACATCTAAGCCGCGAGGTTCATCAGTTGGCACCAAATTGATGACTTACAGTCTTTTCATGCCCCCAATTTACTTATTTTATGAAATTTATGATCACATTTAACATTACTTCCGGCATGACGGAAATAAACGTCTGAATTTTGAATATCTTACGTTATATTTTCCAGATTGGGTAAGGATGCAAACTTTTATGGATACTCCACACGGTATGAAAAAGGTCTTCCTTTTTTTTCTAGTTTTTTTTTTTTCAAGAAGTCAGAGAAGTGTTCGATTGTTTTAACATTGTCCAGAACAGATACCGTTTACTGGATTCTACTATATCGGTATATTCCTGTATAAAATGTTTTCGGCTTGGGACGCAGTTGCTAGATAAAATTTGTTAGCCTTTGCATTTTAGGATGTTATGTCGTTTTTGGGTGCTGATCCCAACCATGCTCACATTTCCAATGACTTTTCCAACTCAACTAATGTTGCTCCCAATAATTGTGCCAAGTCTATTATAATTATCTGTTCACGCTAATTCATTGCGCCCACTTGTGATCACTATTTTGTGCATATGCAATATTGACTATTTTAACAATGTAAAATAGAAAGCACATTATTATTCCAGCTCTTTAATAGCAAGGTTTTTATCTTTCATAGTAGAATAAAGTTCTTCTTAATTACATCTTGTATATGGGTGCTGCTACATGCCGCGTTCGATGCATGATTGACTGAATGTAAAAAACTCAAGTACTATTTGCATCCAGGAATAAATGACATTTAGATGTGATTTTTTTTCGTCCGCAGAGCATCGACAGCTTGGAGCTTATACTAATTTTATATTAAGACCAAGACAAAAATCAACGGCCATAAATTTAATTAAAAACTATATCAATATTTTTAAAATTTTTTTTTGCGCCCAAAGTCAATTCAGATACGAGTTCTAACGGAATCCATTTTCCCTCGACTACACCATGCATACACATAAGTAAAACCGCCAAATGCAAGAACAGATAACGATTTCTTAATTGCAGCAGGTAAATGGCCATACAAATATTTTGGGAAGAAATACATCGTATCAGTGGCCTTTTCTAAAATAAATATTAAACATAAAGGTAGCGCATGAGCGGCACGACTCCAGCGCTTGGTGGTTTGAAAAAAATTAAATATTTTTCTAATAAACAATTTAATGTTTTTAAGGGATTGAAGAAACCGCCCGACATGTTTTACAAAACGTATTGAATCATGATTATGGTGGGTGTGCACAAAAAATTTGGAATTTTTTTCCTTCTATTTCTTTTTCACCCAAAAGTAATAACAACAACAAATTAAATTAATGACATCGACAGTGAAAAGTTTTAATATGCTCCAGCGAATCGTGTTACCCGCAGTAATCGACCAAAAATGCATGAATTATTTTCATTTTAAAACCGTGTGCGTGGTTCATTCATGTGTGATTTTTATGATATTCTATATACTACCATTTATGGTAATTCGAGAAAAACAACTTAAACTCTAGTCCATGGACTCGATATAATTTTGTTCGATTTTGATTCAAAGATTTACGATTTTATTGAGGGTTTTAATTTACATCGGTAATGTATGACTTAGATTACTTCGAAACCGTGACACAATTTAACATCGACTCACCCTCCGACAACGAATATCTTTCCTTCAACAACACAGGCTTTGAAATCGCCTCTAACATTATTTAATCTGGCAACAGTAGTCCATGTTTCATCAACTGTATCAAAACATTCCACAATATTCAGGGGATTGCCATTCCACCCACCTGTAAAATGAAGATAAATGTATTTAACTATTTAATCAACTAGAAAATCATACAACACGATAGATATATGTTGGGTTAATACATACACTTTTCATATAGTATTTGTTTGCCACTTTGCTATCGCTATAACTTGTGTTTGTACCGTTTATTGTTTTGGTTTGGACCAACGACTGCTATGTGCATGTAATTATTAGTCAGCTGGCAAGTGCTGGCAAGTTTTACACCCGGATCAAGGGATCCATGATGGCGCCATTCAACGCATGGTATGTGTGTGCTTGATTGCCCCTAAAATGCTTCGTGTGTCGTGAGAAGCAACTAAAATGGAACAAAGAAGAATTAGACAGTTTCACCACCGCCCAGGGAAGATATTGCTCAGTTTAAATTTTGAGTTGCAGTTTTCTTTGGCATGTTTTCTGCTTAAGAGTGCAGTTGCTGGTGTTATATTTAGTGATAGGTCTCTGAATGACTGTTTTTTGCTAGTTCTCATGGTTGAACTTCAAATATTGAAAAATTCTCATCTCATTGATTATGTGTCTTTTCAGTCTTTGTTTGTATTTTGTTGCAGGTTTTTGTTCTGTGTTAGTGTCGTGGATTTGAAATAAACTATGTTATTCTATTATACTATTTTTATAAAACATGAACTCTCACCAATAACATATATCTTCCCATCAAGTTCAACTGCAGCTGCATTATCTCTCGCAGTCGACATTGAAGGAAGTGTTGTCCATGTTGAATCAGATGGATTGAATTTTATCGCATCAGATAAATGAGTTCCATTGTACCCCCCAATGCAGTAGATGAAATCTAGAAAATAAAAAGAAGAAATAGTTCAATCAATGTGATCATGTAGGTGCAAGCTCCGGGATTACTCTATTATATTTTCCAATGTGTCAGAAATGCATTTACCCAGTTTCTGCATCTTTTTTGGTGCTTCTGACCTTGCTTAGAGTAAATTTCTAATAACAAAAAACTAGGTGGAAATGAATAAAATGATGTTCACAAACTATGATAATTGTTCATATCAGCGATTCTAAAACGTGGTAACATTATTGAAAAAATGACAAAACGACGTTTGATATTGATTTGAGCTCCTGAGGAAAATAATACTGCGGAGCCTGAATAGTAGTTTCATTCATCCAATTTTCACACATCAGCAGAAATGTCGATTCTGAATCAAAACGAATTTGTTGATCTTTTATCAAGCATGGGCCACTGATTGAACACGTCGTCCAAAGTAGGATTTACGATCGGGAATTGTGGACAATCTTCTACAATTTGATGCATTGTTGGTAAATCTTTTCATTAAAAAAACTGGCGCGGAAAAACAAGGAGACGGATCTCAATATTATTTTTATGTTTTTCAACTCTGTTCTATCAGACCTTTCAGCCTATCCACATTATATGTGAATAGAAATAGTTTAGTTGAATAGAAATTTGGTACAAAAAAGTAACTTTCTATATTTATGAATTTTTTTTTTTTGTAATTTTGTGAGGAACACTCTTGAATTATTCTTAAGTTGGTTGAAATTCAATTGTCTGCATTTTTATGCCGAAAACACAAAATTTAGACAAAAGATGGACTGCGGCAAAAATGCGCATTTCATGTATGTATCAAGCATGATTTCTAAGTGCGTTCATTACTCCATACTGCCACCATGCGGTGTTTTGTTGATATTGTTTTGCAGTATTTCTCAGAGTGATGCAATCGCCAGTTCTTTGTTGATGCAACTTTCTTGATAGCAAAAAGCTACTGAAAGATGTAGTACCGGCAACTGCACTCCAAACAGAAAACGTCCTAAATAGAACTGAACTGCCATGGTAAGGTGCAATGATTGGTATCTACCCTGGGTGATAGTAAAACCACTTTTAAGACTGATTTGACTAGTTAGGCCAAATAAGTTTAGTTTTGAATTAAACCCAAATGTTGATATTATATGCAATGTCCATATAAATTCAAGTACTGTTTCGTAGAGCCTGAATACTACATATACTTTCATGTACAACTTTATAGTATTCATCAAACAAAACCTCACAAACTAGTAGATATTCTTAACCAACCTTCTGTTGCTACAACTGACGTGTACCATCCTTCCACAGGTTTATCAGTGACATGAGACCAACTTCCATCAGACGGATCAAACTTCTCAACTGTTTTACTGGTTTGGTCAGAATCATCGAATGCATAGATTGAACCTGGAAATATACCTCTATATGTTATTATCTCCATATGCGTTGAGATTGAGTTTCATATAAATCGATAACAGGAATTTACCGAAAAGAACCAGTGGGATAAATCTTTCGGTAGTTATTAGTTTGTGAATCAATTTGTGCTAAATGAGCAAAACAACAGAAAATTTGAAAATGTCACTAAGGGGCATGGGTGAACCCGAACAATTTAAATAGTAAATATTGCTCAGTACCTACCATTGCCCTAGCTTAGTGTGGTTCAGGTCAGCTTTTGTCTGGCCTACCTTAGCTATTACACCTCTAGTTGGTCTGAGGAAATCATCAAGTCAAACCCTGGTTGGTTGCCCAGGGCAAAAATACTCACTATACTTTACCATGTCGGTTCAGTTTCATTAGAAATGTTTTGCGCTTAGGGTACAGTTGCCGGTATATCTTGTAGTAGCTCTCCGCTATCGAGTGGACAATAGTTGGTTTCTTTTTGGCACTGTTTCCAATATTAGAGTGAATCTCAGAGTGAATTTCAATAAAAAAATGAAGCGTGAATTTGGGAATTTATAATTGAGAACCCTGAGTTGCTTGCGCATTCGTCATTAATGTTCAACACTAGTAAAGAGCAGCTGCACCTGATAGTTTTGCAACATTTCTCACCTCCGAATGCAACAACTGCCACTCTACGCTTTGTCAATCTCCGATCTGGTAATGTAACCCAAGTTGCATCAGTATCAGTATAATCCAGTTGATAATTGGTTTCATCATACGCAAGAACATATATGATGTCACCAAGTAATACAGCAGTGAATTCTTTGTCAACAAAATCATCACTGATGCCCTGTTGGTGATATTAAATTGTGTGAGCCATTAACGCCTTGAAAATTATTTTCAAAGGTTTAAATTTTCCAAACAAAGCTAATGTCTAAACGCATAGCTCATAGTGGCGCATGAATAAACTTGAAACAGGATTACAGTTACAATATTTATAAAAAAAAACGGTGGTCAATTTTTGACGTCATTATTAGCGGTAGGAATGCAAACAACACGCGAGTACGAGAGTATTTTTCTTAGAGATTATTCAAATACTCCCGAAAATAGCAAATTTTGAACAAAATGAATATTTGCATCTTTGAAATGTGTTAATAAATTCTCCAACAATCATTTAAAATGTACTCGGTGGGTTCTGATGACAAGAAATTAAACATAAAGTCTTCAATATTAAGCACAGACGGAAATTAAAGTGTTCGAGTGTTTATAAACGCAAGAGTATAGTATACTCTCGATAATAAATAATTATTTGCACCCTGTAAAGTGCCACATATGGAAATTTTTTATGTTGAATTTTAATTTAATTTTGTTAAGGGCTATTTCACATAATTAGGTCGGATAGGGGGAACATAGCGCCATTTGACTTGATACATTGCAAAACCAGATATATAAAAACGAACCTTCACTCTTCTCCATGTTTTATTTTGAGGAACAAATGCTTGAATGGATTTTGATATTTCGTCAAATACCGCAATTGCTGTGGAATAAAATATTTTAATCAAATAAACATTAAACTCACTTATTGAAGCTTATATTGTGTATAGGACATCAATGTGATGGTGATCATACCAACTAAATAATTAGCATGAACGTTGATTCAAGTAAGGTCATAATATTGAATCAATTCCATGATCTTTTTCTCAACAAAACATAGGTATACAAAAGTCAGAACCCCACGCTCGGGTCATTGATTACAAGCAATTATTCTACCTGTGGTTCAATGCTCAATTTATATTCGTGATTTGTTACATCTTTTCTATCCATTTTTCATGAATTGGATGTAAAAACAAGTGAAGAATATCTTATTTAGATTTTCAATGGAGAAGAGCCAAGTTACTCGGTTTCGGTAGATTTTTCCTAAAACCGAGTACTGTGTCAAAGCAATTACTTCTCTCTTCCTAGGAAAATCAGCTTACCATTAGGGGGCTTCCTCCTATCGACCAATGCAGCTTCTGTAAAATAAAAAGTGGTTTCATTACTCTTAGCCAATACTATTTACTGGTTGCCCTCTGTAGTGGGTCAGTTCTGTTTCAGATGTTTCTCACTTTTAATGTGGGTACTGGTAATTCATCTAATGTAGTTTTAAGCCACATAAATGGCCATTTGTTGGTTTCTTTTCAAGTACTGCTTCCAGGCTTCTTGAGAGTGAATTTCTACAAAAGAATCTCATAATATTCATCTCTCGGAATGAACTTGTTTGGCTGGAAACATTGCCAAAAGAACACACATATCGTATACAGTGATCGCATACTAAACTCTAGCTATTTCTTTGTTAAAACCTAATACTACTAGTCTCTGATTGAACTTTTTTTTCCTATTCTTTTTCGGTTTAGTGACGTTTATTTCTTTTCATCAACCTTTTTTGAATATTTGCATAAAAACGAACACTTACTGTTTAGATCAATATCCGCAGCTTCTACTCCAGGTCCAGCGTATGGGGTCACCATCGTTGTCAGAATCGATTTGAGACAATGAGCAGAGTTGAATACGAGAGACTAAATCGAAAATATAGATGACATAAACATATAGAAGTAAAATGAGTGGATAGTTCTGATTGATTACAGGACTAAAATTTGAAACGTTTTAAAAACTAGATTTTAGAAACGTTTTGACTAGATATTTACAAGTAAGGACTGATTAACGATGATTAATACTCGATAACTTCAGAACCTGATAAAAGGTGTAAAAAGTAAAGGTGTAAGAAGCGAGTGGCTGCCACCAGGTAGACTTAGTAAAGCAGGTTCGGTTCGGACACTTGATGACTTCAAAACAAATAACAAAATAATTATATTTCAGCGTTAATGCTGATTCATAGACGATGCGAACAACCACGAGGCTACACTCAACAAAAATGATTCTGGCCTCGTATTATTACTGGGGTGCACAAAAATACAAGACGACGTATAGACTCAAAAAATAGGTCTGAACAATTCAGGTGATTCAACAAGATAAAGAAATTGCAAAACCTCTTTTTCCACTATGAACTTTCGATAGCTCCTCGATATTTCCGACAAGTTCAATCTGTCAAATAGCTCTTCAAATGACGATCTTCTGGCATCAATGTCGTAATTAGTCCAAATTATCAGTGCTTTGCATTTAACTGCTTCAGAAACCTGGGAATTAAAGTGTAAACAATGATATGACTGCATTTGTCCTTTGCACCAAAAGTTGTTATATTGAATGGATATATTTTTATTCTGTGGTGAAGGAAAGATGAGAATACAATTTGAGCGCACAGCTTGTGCAGTTACCCGTTCCACGTGGGAAATGGAAATTTTACCTGACCAGTTTTCGATTTACAACGCATAGGTATGGTCGGTAGGTGTAGCCATAACCAGCGATTACGTAGACTACTGTAACTAAGTTTTTTTTCATTTTTTTTTACACGAAAATTTACTCTAAGCATGGCCGGAAGCAGTGTCTAAAAGGAACCAACTAACGGCCTTTTAATAGCAAAGAGCTACTAAAAGATGTACAATCAGAAACTGCACTCGAAACGGAAAACATCCCCAACGATACTCAACCGCGATGGTTAAATCATCTATCACTTTTCCGTTTAGACGCCTCTTGCAACACACAATATGTTGGGACCATTCCAAAGCCCGTACCTGAAGGGCAGTGTCCTCATACACGGGTATTTTTTTGTGATTCGAACTTCCGTTTTCTTAACACTTTTCTTGGAAGAGGTATCTGGGCTGTTGCATAGTACGTCAAAATATCTGTGCGATGCAAATCAAAATTTTACAAATTAATATTTCACCTTTGTTTCTTTTGCTTTAACTAAAAATGAAATGAATTCCTTGTCTGATTGTTTGAAACCATCTTGCACAACAATCCATTGAAAATATTTCAAAGCGAATTTGTTGCAACTTTCAACTAATCCTGCACAGTTGAATGTATCTGCAATCATCTTCGTTGTATAAAACGATCCCGGACTCAGCTCTTCATCAAGGAATATTTCGATCTTGTTGCACATTTCTGATAAATGGAGATCGTTTGAATAAATGAAAACTGTACGGTAATTAGGAATGTTCCTAATCTATATTATTCTATATTTCTGATTGAACCACCCTGACCAAAGTCCTGTATTTGCAGCCACTTCTAAACGGAAAGGGTTTGAGTTGTTGGAAAGATATGATATTTCCGGTTAGGCTTAGTCAACCTACCCAGGGTTGAGCTACTGGTATCGAGCAACGAGATCTTCAAATCTGCCATGCCAACATGACAACCATTGGGCCATCACGCCCACAATGATATGATGCCACATTTTACACTACGATTCGTTGCAACAGAGCAAGAATGCTGTAGCAAAGTGTATAAATGCAGTGATTGACTCAAAATAAACCAACCAAATAGCTAACTGATGTCCTAGTTGAAAAGGAATGTTTAAATTAGAGATAAAATCATTCCAGCTTCAAGCTAAGTTTTTTCAAAATGCTTAAACCAACTACTTACTCTTTAGCTGCATAATATCAGCAACATGCATCAGTTGCTCACAATTCTCATCAGTAACAGGAACTTGTCCAGTGTAAATGAAGTTGATACAATCCCTAACAGAAGCCATTGGGACATCCTTCATTGTGACAACACCAGAACTACTTTCAACATTCTGAAACGAAAGTAACTTACAATAAAACTGACGAGAATTCGAACAAAATTTCAAGGAATGTGAAGCAACAAAGCAAATCCCATAGAAGGAGCATCAATATTTGTTGACTAATATCAAGGTCGGAAGTAACAGATTCAAAAAGAATTCAAATGATGATCACTGATGCTGCAGAAAGCTACATAAAATGTAGAATCAGCAACTACACTGTAAACAAAAAAATAGTCTATGCAGAATCGAACTGCTATGGTTGGGTGTAATGAGTGGCATCTGCCCTGGTCCATCGTAAAACTATCAACCTTTCCTATATTCCTGTTAATCGCCGTCTATAACGTACTTTGAATATATCTGCTTATAATTGAAGAAAGAGCGCTTCTATATTTGAAGATTTCGATTTTAATTCCACAGACTCACCTCATGAGACAACATTTTTTGGAAATAATCTGATCCTGCGGAAAGAACATTTCTGTGTGCTGGGATCTCTTCATTACCTACTCTTATTGTGAAATCACAATGCTCTTTGGTCACTCTCATTCTGAAAAAAATTTATGCAGTTTTACGTATTGTTATTGCAATTGATCATAATTCATATAAGAATAAATCAGTTTCCGTATTGCACTAAATGGCGATATTCAATGAAAAATACAGATGTCGGTACATTTGCTTAAAAGACCAAAGGTTGTTTTTTTGCCAATAAAAATGCTTGTAACGCGTACATACTGGAAAATTTTTTTCATCGTCTAAAATGATATACGATAAATGTACAATATTAATGCTATGAATATTACTGTATTTTACATAGTATTATAAAAACAATGACTATAGAACACATAGGCGTAAACCATGTGCCAACATATCACTATACTACCACACGATATTAACCAAAATAATTTTGCAGTCTTATTTGATTTTACTCTGTTTTTATCCTTAGTTTAAACAAAAAAAAAAAATGAAATTATGTTACAGGCGCGAGAAAAAGGCTTTTTAATTGTGATAAATATATTTTTGTGTTGTGGAAACCTATTCCCAACATTTAGCTTTCGGAAGTAAGCACCCAATAAGCCCATTCTTACATTGGTGATTCATGTTACTATGTGTCAGGCGCTAAAAACTAGTTATGGTAACCTAGTTATTTCTTGAACTAGGTAAAGTCGAAAAAAATTATTACAAAACTAGGCGTAAACTATTACTAGGTAACCTAGTTTCATTTTCAAAAGAAGGACAAACTAAGTAATTAAGGTTGAACTCTTCAAATAGTTTATTTTGAAAGCTTGCTTATCATGAAAATATGATTTACCTAGTTTTTTATTCTAGGTGCCGAGTTTTTCAACCAAGTACCTAGTTGTGAATGAAGTAAATTTACCTATTTCACCTGGTAAATTTACTAGGTAAAATATCAAACAAAAAACTCGGTAAAAGGTAAACTAAGTAAGTGATCTTGAAACTGGGTTGAAGTATTTTCAGTTTAAAATCGGTAAACTAAGTATAATAGGTAATGGCCCAGTGGTTAAACATGTTGGCATCACAGGATGAAGATCTCGGGTTCGAGTCCCGAGGAGTCCGGCTCATTATTCTCTGCCCACCCAGAGTGTAATAATTTGGGTAGGCTAATCCGAACAGAAAAACACCTTATCTTTCAAGTCCGTGAATGACTCCTCAAAAACGGAAATGCACGCTGCGCCTTATCATACGCTAATGGTACCGTAATTTATAAACCCAAACGCATGAACTGTAGCATCGCAATTGTAGGACTTTGAATTTGGTGTCATTACAAAATTCAGAGGTAATTTGCGCCAGTTTGCCTTGTTCAGATTCGTTGGAAGGATATTTCAAGCAATTTATCATTGATAATAGGATAATTTATTTCTATTTGAAAACCCGGCTAATTAATACCGAAACATATTCTTCGATTGCACAATTGTGGGATTTTGATTTGGCATCTTTCCAAAATTTAGAGATAATTTGCGCCCAATTTGCCTCGGTTAGATTCTTTGGAAAAATATTTATTCCAAGCAATACATATTTGCTAATAGAATATTTTATTTTTATTTGAAAACCCGGTTTAAAAAAACCGAAACATATTCTTCGATTTCACAATTGTGGGATTTTCAATTTGTCGATTTTTTCAAGCGTTGTGCGACATTACGCACACATGATCGTTAGACCCGATGACACGTGCTGTTGAAACAAAAACATACTCCTTTATTGCGAGGTTTTGCAAAGTCTGCAAATCATGCATGATTGGAGCATCATCACTCAAGGCTCTCGCATGACAGGCACTAGAACTGGCCATGATACTAATATTTTAAAATATGAACAAACATAGGCACATGATTGACGAACAATACGCAGAGGGAATTTATTGTGCAAATAGAATATGAACATGTAAAATCTGTGAAATATTTTATTTAGTACAAAAACAATCGCCAATTGCCAAAACCACTATAAACTGACACTCTCCTTATACACATTAGGAAAACACAAAGACATAGCGGCAATATTGAAATAATTAACCCCAAAGATTCAAAGTTTGCGGCGAGATTGTAACATCCAACTAGCGCAAACAGCTGATTTTAGAAATTATTTCAAGGTTATTCCATGTGGCAGCGAAAATAACCCACAAAACATCATTTAGATCATTTTAATGGAAGCCCAGCAAACTCTGCGCACCTTTACTGCATTATGTCGTTTCTAGCGCCTGCACCACACCTTAACACGTCATATTTTTTCTGGTAAGTAAAGCAAAAACATTCATATCGCCATTGCTCTCGTACAAAATCTTACCCGTTGAGTGTCCTTAACATTTCGACAGCATGATCCCTCTCATCTGCGTCAGCAGTTGGATCCATTTTCAATCGCTTCGTTGGAATCATTTCCAATTTATATAAAAACGATTTAAAAAATACTTAGGCACCTTAGGTTCACAATTCTGCAAAATAAATATTCCATTAAATATCGATACAATTACACAGATCTTCACGAACTGCCGTGTGAATAGGGGATTTCAATTTTTAGGTAAATTTTGTATTTGTATTTGTTCGATCATGAGCTACTATTCAAATATGAGTATTAAAGATTTCCATAAATTATGGAAAACATGACTATATTCTTTGAAATATATTTGTCAAAGGTTTTTTTTTTAACATACATAAGTTTTATTTTATTTGCCGAAAATCGCACTGTCAGGATTTACCCGATGGGGTCACTCTTCCGTGAGCTTGACTTGAAACTTTCCACCACTGCTACATAACGATCACTTTGCCGCGCAAGATTCAAAAACTCTACAATATACTATCGACTTTATACCTTTACCCTTAATATCAAAGCTGTACTGGTATAATTCAGCCTCGGAATGTTCACCAGCTTCAAGCACCCTCGCATGACTGAGAATTAAACTAGAAGTGCGATATCATAGAACCGTCGATAAAGCTTTGTCTGCTTGTCCCTTAGCGAAGTTGTCGGCCTATGTTGTATCTGGAATAACGTTTCGGTAAACATTGCCTTTTCTGATCACGTACCCCATAATCTAGAATCTAGACAACTTTTTTCTAAAATGAATTTGATTTGTATGAAGTATGGACAACAGATAAAAAGTTCTGGTTATGCCCATTCACTATCATGTCATGTTCTTAACCAAGTACGAATTTGTGAACAAATACAACTTCTAGACTATGTTATTTTCGTCATACTATCCGTTTTATAGAAAATAAAATAATTTTTTACAATACGCGCAACGGGTGAGTCAAGGATGATGATGCTGACTTAAGATAATACGGTTGTTGGCAGTCACTTCCATGAGCATCGCAATGCTACGTTGCATACTTGCCTCCCGTAATTGTACTGAGAGTTTTAATATTGTTTTCGGTCTTGCGATTAATTATATTTCTCCGATTTCATGGCATTGTTACGTCACACATACATCTATACAAAAACGTCACTTTTAGCGACTTTGTTCGAACCTCGAATGCATTTGAAAGCTCTTAAACGCGTTTATTAGCGAAGTTTCGTGAGTGCGGACGGACCCCAGATATGTTACTTTCATGAGGCGCTGTGGGTCTTTTCGAATTCGCAAATGCCAGAAGAAGTATTTTCAATGACATAACTTTGAAGGCTATAGGCAATTGTTATAAGAATCAGTGTGCAACTTGATCGTGCTCTGTAAATGGCTTTCTCGAACATACATTTATCATTGGATAGATAAAAAAAGAGTGTACAGAATCTTTACTGAAGATGGACTTTGACACTGATTTGACAAAGTTCTGAGAGAAATAAACCCAATATAATACCAAGACAGCGTTCAAGTCCATTCATTCATATGCTCGATATAATAATTTTCGCTTTCTTGTGTCGTTATTTTACTTACATATAAATGATTTAATTCCCATTCATAAAAATTCTCTGTGAGGGTAGTAGTAAGTGAATAATGCATTATTTCAGGGTTGTGTTGCAATGATATACGATTTCACATATGGAAAAATAAGAAATTCACAGGCGAACGGATACATTGGTTCTGAAGTTTTTATTGTTTTTGATATAGAATTTTTGCATTTGGCTTTTGCTTAGATAAAAAAATGACATCAATTCATAAAACGATTTTTATCATTTTACCGGCGCGAGTGCGCCAAAATATTGGGAAGAACTGTACCAGATAGTATTATATAAAACAGAAACAAGATTTGTTATTTTTGTAGCCTTTGGGGAGGCATTCAATTTAAACCTTTTACCGCTTTTTGATTTATTTTGTCTTGACATTGGGACCATTTTCTTACAGAAGTTCCATGTCTGCATCGCATTTTGTTTATTAAATTTAATTCTAAAAAGCCCGAAAGTGGCGGAAGCTTACGGCAAACATGTATGATGAATTTGATACAAGAGGTGAACAGCGAGGGCAATTCCATTCCCCCTCGTTTGACGGATTAGTGCGTGCTTGCTATAAAATGGAGCTTTTAGGGGTTTAAGTGTAACAAAAAATCTTTCCTAAAAATGAATGGCATGATTCGGTTTACATATCTTCTTTTTTGAAATTCTAGATTGTCTAACATCATACTGCAGTTATTGTGGGTAAAAAACTCCCGGGGAATGGGTGAGATATTAAGCTTTCTTTAACGAACCCAGTTTGCTATAGATTTCATTATCTCATATTATTATTTTAGGTTGGATGCGATATGTGTCCGAGATGGTACCACGCAAGCTGCTACGATGGCGATGTTGCAGATATCGTCGATATAGTATGGAAGTGTCCAGCTTGTGTATCAAAACATTAGAGACTTGCTACAATGGAAGCACCTTTATAGTTTTTTCCAAATTCCACAAAAAGTGTAAACATGACGACCTGAAAATTGTTTTGTTAAACTGAGTCTCCAAATGCCCAAATTCAATATTTTGAGCTTGTAAGTAGTCGTTAGTTGTTCCTTTTCTCAGCGTGATATCCGGTCCTCCGGTCCTAGTCAAATTTGACCTAAATCGTTTGTATTTCGTTGTTAAAAATGAAAATCCTAGTTTACTTAACAAGTTTTTGTTCCTATAATTGATTAACGACTGATTCGAATAAATTGTGCTTCGAGTCGATTCGAATCACCGACTCCAATTGCCCAGCCCTACTTGTAAGTACGGGTTTCAGTGAAAGATCATTACTTTTCTATAGAAATTAACTCTGAGTAAAGTTGGAAGCAAACGTATTTTTTATAGGCCTACCCATTTGAGATGAGTCTTGTATGTATGTCAGTACAATAGAAAGCGACCCAGAATTTCGCCAGAGGCAAATTTGAGAAGTTAAAAGAATTCCCGCTATAGAATGGGACTATGTCTTTAATTCTAGCCATTTACTGGAGTCCGATTGATAAACGCATATCCGCCGCTCAACCTAAAACACTTTGATTTGGATTGTCGAATCGTATAGCCAGCACTTTTCTAACCATCCAAGGTATCCTGAAAAATTACACGGGAATTCTCAAAAATATTACAAAGAATCTCAATCCTTAAGATTTTTTTTGGCATTATTGGTCAATGTTTTTTCAACATGTTTTCAACGTTTTTATGTAGATCTTGCAAATAATAAATATTTTGCGTAAAAAGAAGTCGTTTTATTATGAACTTTATATGTTGTTTGTTAGAATAAGTTTTGAATCGTTCTGTGTAAAAAGGGGAAATTTCATGTTTCTAAAACAGTAGCCTTATTATTTTCAATGTTCTTCATAATATACTCAGCATAATATATGAATAATGCTGTGCTATTTTGTCCAAAGTATGTTTCCATAGGTGTAGAAATATGTTATAAACATACTGTAAAGGGAAATAGCGTGACAAATAATTTTTTCGTTAATAAATGACGCCCTTATTATAGATATGTTGCTATTTTAGCACTTTTTCATGAAAAGAGAGGGAAATTTCCCCATGATTCGCACGGTAGAATTTCTTTAAATTTTATTCAAAGATGTAGAAACATATTTTGAACATACTGTTTAAAGGAATAGCGTGACAAATGTTTTTTTTTCGTCAATCAATGACGCTTTTATTAGAAATATTTTGCTATTTTTGCACTTTTTCGTGAAAAGGGAGGGGAATTTTCCCATGATCCGCACGGTAGAATTTCTTCAAATTTTTTCCATAGATACAGAAATATATTTTGAACGTACTGTATAAAGGAATAGCGTGAAAAATATTTTTTTCGTTAATTAATGACGCCCTTATTGGAGATATTTTGCTATTTTTGCACTTTTTCATGAAAAGGGAGGGGAATTTCCCCATGATCCGCGCGGTAGAATTTCTTCAAATTTTTTTCATAAGTGTAGTAATATTTCATGAATATACTGTATAAAGGAATAGCGTGACAAATATTTTTTTCATCACTTAATGACGTCCTAAATAAGGATAATTTGTCATTTTTTCATATTTTCGTGAAAAGGGAGGGGAATTTCCCCATGATCCGCACGGTAGAATTTCTTCAAATTTTTTTCATAGATATAGAAATATATTTTGAACATACTGTATTAAGGAATAGCGTAAAAAACATTTTTTTCGTTAATTAAAGACGCCCTTATTGGAGATATTTTTCTATTTTTGCACTTTTTCATGAAAAGGGAGGGGAATTTCCCCATGATCCGCACGGTAGAATTTTTTTAAATATTTTTCATAGATATAGAAATATATTTTGAACATACTGTATAAAGGAATAGCGTGACAAATATTTTTTTCGTTAATTAATGACGCCCTTATTGGAGATATTTTGCTATTTTTGCACTTTTTCATGCAAAGGGAGGGGAATTTCCCCATGATCCGCACGGTAGAATTTCTTTAAATTTTTTTCATAAATGTAGTAATATTTCATGAATATACTGTATTTATATATTTTGAACATACTGTATAAAGGAATAGCGTGACAAATATTTTTTTCGTTAATTAATGACGATAATTTTCATTCAGTACCGATTACACAAACTAAACAAGAACATCTTTATGTCCCAAACTATAATTCATATGCGCGCATATTTATTCTAATCCTCCCTCTATCTACTTGATATAAACCGTCGTATCCCCGCCCGCCTGTTCAGCTTTCACAGCACTGAAATGGGGAACTGAAATTCTGGTCGTAAGACAGGTGATTCCCCGATTTCGTCATAATTATTTAAAACACCTTTACAACAACATTTGCCGAACATTATTTAAAATGTTAGTAAAAAATCGTGGAATTTCTGAAATATATTCTTGGAACTACCTAATGGGCAAGGTGATTCCCTATCAGGTTTCAAAACTATATTCATTGATGCGTGGAAAGAACAAATAAAAAAGGGGATAACTTTGAACACTAATGTCGTGAACATGCTAGCCGTGGCGTTAAGACAATTTTATTGGGTGCGATCCCGCAAATTGCAATTCTATCGTCAATCGTTTGGGGAGAGCACATTTTTGGTTTATATTCGCACCATGCATTCTGATGCCTAATCATCCTCGCGCCAGAGGCACGGGGGATTTATTTAAAAAATAGAACACAAATTCTCCAATTTCATGGCTAAAAAAGTAAAAATGTTGCACAAAATTACGAACAAAACCACTTTAGTGTGTTTCGACATTCATTATGACGAAAATTACTCAACATTAAAATTATCTGATCGGAAGTTATCAAGCGTGTAGTTGCCGGTTGCCAGTTTTATCATGTACATTCGGAGCAAGTGTTGATAATAATGAAGCAGTATTATTGACGTTTCGATTTTTTAAGCATGTCGTGCGCTAAATTTGTATTACTGACTAAAACTACTAAAAATTTAAACTGAGAAATAAAATTCTCAGGCTGTGAAATTTGCTCATTTAAGATATAGGATTAAGTTGATGATCTGGTCTACTTGTGGCATCCGTAACCTTGCGTTGAAGTGTGCTGGTTTATGCTGTAGACTAGTTTTCGGATTTGCTGATATTTTCGGTATTTAATTGCTACTGGTGGAGGCCCATTAAAAGATTTTTTCAACAGAGACCGCAGGGTCCTACTAAACAGCGAAAATAGAGAAAAATCAACCACTAAAAGTTATACTACCAAGATCAAATTATTTAAACATATTTTTGGAATTGCAATTTGCGTATTCTGTATTTCAATCCTGAAATGAATGACCCTAATATAATTTCAACACTTTTGCATCCATCATACCGGTACTTTGTTTTTACTCATCTTCATTCTCCGTTATATTTTCTTTCTTACCTATTTCACATACAATATATTCTTTTAGATGTAATTTGATACAGAGTAAAGTTACCAATGGCTTGATGCTGGGTTCGTCACAGGTTGGCAGAATGTCAGCTACTTTGCCACCCAGACACCCGAAGAAAATGGATTTTATCAAAAGAATTTTTATCAAATTGGAAATATTTCATAGTATACCTTTCAGCGCTCTCGACACAGGATAAAAATGTCAAACGCCTTCGATCCTTGCGTAGGTACCTTATTTATTAGATGAATATATGGTACGTATGATTTGTTGGTTCTTATTGGTTATTATTATTGACTTTCTCTTGGCTATATTGCACGCTTTAAGCTTCGAACCTCTGATCACCAAGTCGCAGGTTCGAATCCTGTGAGGGATGATAATTATATGCGAGAGATCAGCAGGATCCCTCTCTGGTGCACGTTGGTTCACATAAGCGCTGCTTATGGCTTCCTCCGCCAAACAGGTCTATGCGCAAGGTTAATGAGAATAATACAAAAACCACCCCCGATTCGGAATTGGCATCTGCACCAGAGATCATGTTTCGCCATATGATTAAGTTGTATTTTTCGCTTTCCTCTCCCGCAGGATAAAAATAATATCCCTATCCTATATTTCTTTAACATTATGGGCGCTAGGTTTTTTTATTGAATGACAATGATCGCTCGTCTTCTCATGAAAGCATGTTCAACTCGACATCTTTTCTCTCTTTATTATTGATCTCCCGTGCGTTTGTGTATTATATGAAATGGGAAATTTAGTAATAACTATAATTAGCATGCGCTAATATTTTATGAAGGGTACTCATTCAGATAATATATGTATCGGCATGAAAAACTAATATCGGTCAGGCCCTATGGAATCTATTGGTCAGCCCTGGATATATTTGTGTTGGCAGGGGTAAGGGAACATACTATGTGTGAGATGTCTTCATCTCTCTTGTAAACTATTCTTTATTTTCTTCATAGAATCTTGTTCGACCACTTGTTCTGAAATGTGTCAATGTGACCCAGAGACTGCTTGAAACAGATGAGGTATGTATCAGCCAGGACGGCAAAATTTTTTTTTCTGCGGGTATCTGAAATGTTCAAATCCTTTTCCAGAGTCGCCAATGTCAGCTACTCAAACACCCGAAGAAAATGGATTCCATCAGAAGAACATTTAGTAAATGGAAATATTTCAAGATACGATTCCTGCTATAATAGAAAAATATCTTTTTTTCGAATGCCTGGTAGCAACCCAACTGCAGGAAAAGCATCCGATTTGTCAATACTGCTACAAAACTTGACTTTTTCATACAATTTGTTGACAACCAATCACTCAAAAATCTTAAAATCTTCGAGCCACAGAAATATCATTAAATATTGGCAAATTTTCTTCAGGCGGAAGTTATTTTTTTTGGGTGTCCAGAGTAGCTGTCAGTCTGGTATTAGTCAGAGTTAGATCATGATTTAGTTTGATTCCTGGCATGTCAGTTTCAGATGATTCTAATACTCAATTCTGAGGTCCAGTATAATTCAAACAGTTGTTGCTTATTCACATTTTTGACCCATAAACCCCCCCTCCTGAATGCAACCATGGGTCACTCCTATCTTACCTTTTTCTGAAAATTTTTCATATTTTATACATTTTGGTACTGTGATACTTTGATAATTACTACCAAACACTCAAATAGAGACATTTAAATCTTGTAGCCACAGAAATATCATGTAATACTGGTCATTTACTAAATTTTCTTCTGATGACAACCATGTTATTCGGGTCACTGAGTAGCAGAGTATCTGTCATTTTGACAATCCGGTTTCAATTATGAATAGTTTGTGACTCCATTTAATTCTTGATGACTGATTCAGACGATTTGAATACATATTTCTTAGAGTCCGTATGTGTTTCAACGGGTTTTGTATTATTCACGACTGTTAAATTTTGAACTACAACTAATGGCAAAAAAGTACATGAAATTGACTTTTTTTTTTCAATTTTACTAAACAATAAGTGGATCTACTGAGCTCCTGCAACTGACCTAAGGCGATTCGCAATAATAGAAGACCTACCTTAAGCTGTCGGCCTCTACAGCTGACATTGTAATTCTGAATTCAATCTTTATAGCTTTTTTTTATTCTACTTTTGTCTAAATTTTTGGAACTAATATCACCTTTTCCTCGTTTCCAGGACAAAGCTGCAGAAATTCTTGAAATCTTCGAAACATTGATCGAGACCGAAGTCAGTTTTATTTCACCATATGTAAAAGATCTAGTGTTAGTTTCTCTGCAGGTAAGTTCCAGAACGGACCAGTTTGGTTCTTTTACATATTCAATTTTGATTTGATGCCCTGTAAGTGTGGGCTTAGTATATGTTGGCACCGCAAATTGAATATCGCGGGTCCGAGGCCTGGTGAGTCCAGCTCGTTAATCCATGTTCACCACTCAACCCAGGATAGGCTATGCTTAACAGGAAATGATCATATCTTTCCAGCAATTCTAACCCTTTCGGTCTGTATGTGGCTGGCGGTACAGGGCCTTGGTTAGGGTGATCCACTCCAAGAAGTGGCATTGAAAAAACATTTCAGCATGTCGTAAGTCAGCCAGGAGCAATGCCTGAATGGAATGTAGTTCCTACTTTTTGTAGTGGCTCTTTGCCTCCTAAGTGTCATTTACTTGTTTCCTTTTAAACGGTGCGATTTCATTTTTATCTTGCGTGAGGGGAAAGCGGAGGATACCACCCAATCATATGGTGAACCACGGCCTCTCGTGCAGATACCAGTCGGGGTGAATTATTTAATTCATTATATTTCTCATTTTTTCTGTGAGTGGACTTCGTTGGTGGAGGAAGCTCCAAATTGTCCAGCAAGAGAGGCGTCCAGCACTCCTCTTGCACATAATCATCATCATGCAAAGCTTATTCGCAACGCTTTTCAGATTGAGCTAACCCAGCACCCTGTATCATAGATGCAGTGCCTCCTCTTTTATAACCACTCTTGGGAATGGGGAACCTGACCAGACTCGCCGGGACTTGAACCTGAGATCTTCAACCTGTGATGCCAACATGATACACTAGGCTATTGCAGACTGTCATGCTGCTTTTTTTATTGATTACAGATTGCAGCAAAATCAGACTTGGAAGAGTTCGGGCTTTGTCACTACTAAGATGGATATTTAAGTTAATGAAGAAGGTCAGTTATTTATTTTCATCGGCAAAAATCGGCATCGTAATATGAGTGATCTTTATTCGATTTGTTTCAGACTGTCAGAATGCTGACCTTGCTAATCAGACACCCGAAGAAAATGTTTCCATCCGGGAGGAAACTTGGCGAATGGGCATTAATCCATGACATATCTATGGCTGGAAGATTAAATGTCTCTTCTTGAGTGTCTGGTAGTAACCAAACTGTATCAAAAGTTTCAAAATCATCATCACTGGTATGAAATAGCAGTGTTAATGGTTTTAAAGCTTATTTGTTCTTTCGAAAAAATGATTTCGCGCATTTCGGACACTTGAAGAAAGGCAAGATTCTTCCATCTTTGTTTGTTTTTGGTGCTGCTTGGAGTGAATTTCTCTAAAGAATGTGGTTTCTTTTTTCAGGCAGTCATCAAATTATCATTAATCGAACCGATATTGGACAATATATTTCCGATTATAACTTCGGCCGAGAACGACGATGAGATCAATTTTGCATCTGATGATGCAGAATCGGAATATCCTATTTCTTCTGCTGTATATGTGAGTATATATTAAGATTTTGAATTTGTTTTGGTTGGTGCAAATTTGGTTGATACGAGACATTTAAAAAACACCCTATTATCTTCTAGTAAGATGTTTATGAAGAAATATTCTCTATTTCCTCTGCTGAAAGTCATTTTCTTTGGGTGTCTGAGTAGCAGTGTTAGTCTACCATACATTGGAAATGAAATAATGAGGATTTAAAGCCTCAAGTTCGACAAGATGGTAGTGATCTGCAATTTGCTTAGTTGAGTCCTATTTACGGTACTGGTTTACTCTCCTGAAGGATAAAAATGAAAAAAATGAGATTTAAATTCGTGGAAACTTGGAAAATCCTTGTTAATTGATCTTTTAATTTTCAGATCATTGATGAACTGGCACTGCATTTGCCTCCTGAGAGATTGTTTAAAGCAATTGTAAGTATTTTTTTTTTTTTTTTTTATAGCCACTTTTTTGAGTGGGTCACCCTGTCTAAGGCCCTGTAACAGCAGCCACTTATAGGCGGACAGGGTTACAATTACTGGAAAGATATGATCTTTCTATCCTAAAGTGGTAACAAGTTGTTGCGTTATCGCGCCAAGGAGCATAAAAAAACGGGTCTTAACATACCAGGAATGTTGGCGTTTTACTTACACTTGCACCTGTTGGCAAACTCGATTGACCTTTTTAAACAACAACCCGCCTGCATTTAGAGGTATGCTGCTGATTTTTTTTCACTAGGTTGCGCCTCTCGTGGGTCTCTAAGACAACACGATAGCATTTTTTTGATAGCAGAAAATAGCTTGACATTCCAGTAATGTTACAGACAGATCATAAAATATTGCCCAGTTTCTAAACCTTCTCCTGATTGCTATTTTCTTCAGGTGTCTTAAAAGCATTGTAGCTGGCATTCTTCAGGTCTAACCCAAATATTTTTTGTTTATCAATTAACATGATTTTCTTTCTTTTATTCAGATGCCGAGGCTGGAAATTTTAATGTCAAGCAATGAACCTCACCATGTAAGGGGGCTCGTATTAACACTAGCCTGCCTTGCCGAGGGAACTTCAAAATATATTAAGAATAAGTAAGTATGCAATATTTATAGATCTCATTTTTTCTGAGGGTTTTGAGTGAAAGGTCAGAGCAGGGTTACAGAATCACGGTTTTCTTTTTTTTCATGTTTCAAATTTTCTTGGGATGGACAAAAGGCGCGTAATCTGTTTTCTTCAGGTGTCTGATATTTTGCCACCATGAGTCAGAAATTTTTCCTTTTTGTTTATTATATCAAGTTGAATTGTTTCTTTTACTCTGTGTAGGTTAGGGCTTTAGAAGTGGTATACGGTTTTACCATTGCCCAGGGCAGATACCACTCACTGCACTTTATATATTGATATTTTACTTTCATTTGGAAAGTAAAAATAATCAAATTAATTTTTCTCCTAACATACCTTAATATTTTTTTCAGTCACCTGAAGCCTTTTCTGGAAATCGTATGTCGAGCCTCGTTGAGTGAAAACCAAGGAGTCAGATCCGCTTCATTATTTGCCATCGGGCAATTTTCTGAACATTTACAGGTAAATGGGTATTTATGTTAAAGATGATCTCATCTTAAGTTACGACCTCTCGCGCAGATACCAGTTTCGAATCTGGGTGGAATATTCGAGCTTATCATATTTTTCCTGTTCATGGACGTGGCCGGTGGAGGAAGGTGTAAGTAGGGCTTTCGGGAACCATCGTGCGCCTTCGAGCCGCCCAGCAGACATCTGGCACATAATCATCCTCCCCTAGAAGATTCGAGCTTGCGTCTTAATCAGAGATGCATATCTCCAAGCGTATTGTCATTGCTTTACCGATTGAGCTAACTGGGTAGAATAGTCTAGAATTCTGATCAAGGAACAGGATTAGAATTGCTGGAAAGATATGATCTTTTTCTGTTGAGCTCTGCCTACCCAAGTTATTTCACCCTGGATTGAGTGGTGGGCTTGGATTAACAAACTGGACTTGCCGGGACTCGAACCTCAGATCTTCAACCTGCGACGCCAACATGTTTAACCATTTATCCATGTTTTCTCAAACTATTTCATTTTTGAGGGAAGATTGCAAAGACAGCTTTGTTTGTTTATTATAAGACTAGGGTGGTGCGCTGAGATTGCTATGCACAGGTTGGGCACATGAGAGGTCGTATTTCATATGGTTAAGCTGTATATTCGACCTTCCCCTTCCGCGGGGTAAAAATGATATTCTATCCCAATTTGTAATTTCCAAAAAAAATTATTCAATCCTATCTCATTTTTAGCCTGATATCAGTAAATTCTCTGCAGAAGTGATGCCGTTACTTTTCGAAATTTTAAAGAAAACCTCTGAATCGAACAAAGGAATCACAAGGGCTTATTACGCAGTGGAAAATTTTGTTGAAAATTTAGGTGAGTGGATTTTTGGTGGACATGGTCGTTTATTCGTAAGCGATCAGTTTCAACAAGCATTGATTGTTGGTATCATCAGCATCGACATGCAAAATGACCAAGGTCAGTGCACTTCACCATAGCAGTTTCGTTTGGAATGTTTTCCGCTTAGTGTTCAGTTGCTGTTACTATATTGATGGTTTCAAAGCTTTTCTGTTCATCAGAAGGAAATGACATTATCATTTCAGACACCTGAAGAAACACAAGATTTTGTCTTCGGTAATATCGGTCTCAAATACCCTTTCCCACTTAAATAAATTCGAGTGTATGTCATCGATGCATTGTGCTGCATTATGAATTTTCCCAGTGAGTGCGAAAACCCGGAAGTCAAGTTTTTTTTTCTTTCTTATTGCAATTGAATCTGAGCCGGAAGCATTGCCAAAGAAATTTATTAACACGCTGAACCACTATAGTTAAGTGTAGTGAGTGGTATCTGCCACACGCGGGAAATACATTAGGACTATTCTAAAGCTTCTACCTACAGGGCTTAGATATTAATTATCTTTTGAATTTATGTTTCAAAATTACCTCGTATTTTTTGTTGGTATTTGCGTTATGTCTGCTACTGTCTATTTCATTAAGACAATGACATCCTTCCATACCTTGATCGATTGATGAGTCATCTTCTAACGACGTTGCAAACTTGTGAGAAAATCCATACAAGGGAGCTGGTGGTCAGTGCTATAGGGGCTGTCGGTAAGTTTTTTTTTTACTTGGAGTGGATCACCCCGATCAATGCCCTGTACCAGTGGCCACTTATAGACGAACAGGCTTATTGTTGTTGGAAAGATATGGTCTTCCGGTTCTGCTTGGCCTACCCAAGTTATTACTCCCTGGGTTGGGTGGTGGGCATGGATTGACGAGCCAGACATGCCAGGACTCGAACCCGAGATACTAATTCTGATGCCAATATGTTAACACCTAGGCAATCGTGCCCGCTAAGTAAACTAAGTAATGGAATAGAGATTTGTACTTTTGAGGGTGTTGCCTTGCGCATAATCGCCCTTGATCACTTACATAATTGCACTAATTTTGTTCTCGTAGTTCCGTAATAATTACGAGACGCGTTCTGTCACCCTGGATTGGTCATGGTTTCCAGTCTCTATCCCTGTTCCCTCATAAGTGGTCTCTCCCATATCTGATCAGGAACTTGTCAAGAGTGACCAACAGATCCTCAGATATATTGAGCCTCTGCGGAGTGATCTTTCAAAGGTACATACTTGACAAATCATGTTGGGGCTTGAAGGTACAGGCTTAGGAATAGCATAATTCCTGCATGTCGTAAGTGACTACCAAGAGAAAACAAAGAAGTGGTGGATGGTTTTATCATCACCCGGGGCAGATATCATTCAATGTACTTTACCATAGAAGTTCTGTTTTATTTGGAATGTTTTAGAGTGCAATTGCTGCTTTGCTCCGTGTGATCCACCCAACTAGGTGATTATATAATAAAAATAAATGTTTTTGAATTGCGGTTTCACTATCGCCCAGGGCGGATACCACTGCTGCATTTTTTTTACTCAGGGTGTACTTTCTGGTGCTTAGTTGTAACTCTCCGCCATATAAGTGCCCTTTACTTGGTTACTTTCAGGTGTTGCTTCAAGAATTCATTAATGAAAAATATTAATAATTTCAGCCAACTCAGCCAAAGAGAACCTCTTGCCATACCTGGGAGAGATTTTATCACAACTAAGAGTTTGCTTACCGACCATGAATCAGCAAAACGAACAAACAACGACTCAGCAAAATGAAGAAGCTGAAAATTTATCATTGCTACATATGCAAACATTGGGTGGGTTTTATATCATGATTTTGCTGCACGGTAGAGCAATTTTCAAAATATTCAGAATTTTTAGTTAGATTCATTTTCGAATCAAATATGAAATTGTAAAAGCTGCAATATACGCTTGCGTGGATTATGTTTTCTTTTTGTTTGATTTGAACGTCTGTCAAGATTTGTGCTTTGCAGATTTGTGAGTACAGTTCTTAAAAAGAGCAGATATGTATTGCCGTTTTTGTTCTGTTACTCGGTAGAAGTAAGAGGTGACCAAAAGGAAGCAAGGAAGTGATGGGAAGTTTTAACATTGCACAGGGCAGATACCACCCATTGCGCTTTTACCTCCAGCGGTTCAGTCACTGTACAGATGCTGCTATTACATTTTGTAGTAGGTCTTTGCTATTAAGTGGCCGTTTGTTGGTTCCTTTCAGGCGCTAGTTCAGGCCTTGCTCTGCGATTTTCAATCAGAAAAAAAAATTTAAAATTTAAAAATATGTTTCATTTTATCCTCACATTTCATGCAACACAAGGGCAAAATGTAAAACAAATGTTAAAAAATAAGAAAAGAACGAGAAAGTTCATTGGGGCCTTAACATCTCTATTATATAAATTCGAAGACAATTTATTGCCATCGAATCGGATTCAGAGAGACTGAATCAACTTTGATGACAATAAATTATCGGAAATGAACTTTATTTTCCAGTATGCAACTAATAATGTTTACAGTTATATCTGGTTATGAGATTTATCTTGCTTCTTGCTGAGGTTATCGAGCAACATCGCAATGGCTATGGCTTACAGTGACTCGCCCAGGGGCACCTCGCATGTATTGATCTTTGAAGGCTTTTTTGTTAATTGATCTTGATTACGTGTTACGCATTCATAACGATACCGAGGCCCACTTCAAAAAAATATTATTCCACTTCAGACACACTGGGAGTGCTCGCTCGTACTGTTGGTAAAAACAATTTCATCCCGTTAGCAGAAGATTGTCTGAAACTTGGAATGAATTTAATGGAGAATGAAAGTAATGACCCTGACATGAGGAGATCAGCGTAAGTAGATATATAGAGAATCGCAGAAGGCAAAAATATAAACATTTTTCAATTTGGATGCTAGGAAGGCAGCATAATAACTCAACTGTAGGATAAAATATAGAATTTCATTTTATTCTGCGGCAGAGGAAAGCTGAGAGTACAGCTTAATCATGTGGTGAACCACTGCCTCTTGCAGATACCAGTTCCAAATGGTGGTGAAATATTTTGGCTTGTTTTGTGCTTTCGTGCATCGGCGAGGCCGCCAGCAGACCTCTCTCATATGATAATCATCCCACACAGGAACTTGCATTCTGACGATCAGAGATGTCTATTCTCCATATCTTTTTCTGGTTCACATATCCTCTTCTGATTCTCATGATTTTATCCCGTAAAGAAAGAAGGGAGGAGTTGAATTGTATATTTAACCTTCAAACTGCCTTCTAAGTGAGAAAATGCAGTATTTCCTGTGAATCAACTAAAATAATTAGGTTTCACCATCGTCCATGGTAGACAACACACACTCAACACACTTTAACATGTGGAGGGGGGAGCAGGAATTCAGTTTTATTCTGCTGGAGAGGAAAGCTGAGAATACGGCTTAAGGCTTAACCATGGCCTCTCGTGCAGATACCAGTTTCAAATCGCGGGTGAAAGTTTTGGCTTAACGTTTAATCATTATTCCTGTGCATCAACATAGTTGGTGAAGGAAGCCGTGAGCAGTGCTCGCGAGCACCACAGTGCGCTGGGAGGCGTCCAGCAGACGTCTCGCATTGAACCAGCCCTAACGGGATTCGAACCCAGGATGCTAGTGATGCATAACTCTAAATGTATTCCCAACTCCTGTTCTGACTGAGCTCACCAGGCATCCTTTACTTCTTTGCAATTTGCAATTTGGGCGGTTTTTAGTCGGCTTCTTTTGGGACTGCTTCCAGCCTCGCTTAAAAAAATTAAATACAAAGAACCTTGCAGCCGCAAGATGAAACTCTTCTTTTTTCCAACGTCACATCAGCGGTTTTTAAAAAATTCAATTTTATCACAGATACGGTTTATTCTCTGCCATCGCTACAATTGTGGAAGAGAAAATGTCTCCTTTCCTGAACGTGATCGTTAAACACATGTTGGATTCATTGAGATCCACAGAAGGGGTGATGGTAAGTAAAGTTCTGGGGTCGCATGTAAGAATTTCTGTCTGCGTTTTCAAACATGCGAGGATACTATCAGTGAAAGTGTTAGGAATACACTTTGAGCTTCGCATCTCTGATGTGCCTAAGTTCAAATCCCCAAGCTAGAGGATTGCTGGCTTCCACTGTGGTTCATGTAACTGCTGTAATGGTTTCCTCCACCAACCCTGTCCCAGACCAGCTACTTAGACACCCGAAGAAAAGGTGTTACAACAGAAGAAAATTTGGCTAATGGTCAATATTACATGATATATCTGTGCTTAGAAGATTTCTAATATCTCTTTGAGTGTCTGGTTTTAACCAAGTTGTATAAAAAGTTCAAATTTATCAATACTGCTATGGAATGACCCCTATTAAGAATATATTCATACCCTTTCAGACACCAACATGCTTGGAAGAAGCCTAGTACCCTGAAATCATTCGCACCTGCCTTTGCAATACTTTTGCCGAAACTGTTTAAAAACCCTGATTTATACTGAATCGCAACATCATTAGTAATGAAGATGATTCAATGAAGCTCGTTCGTAATATTTTTAACCATAGCTAACTATATTTCCACCTCCCAGGCTCACTACACAGAGGAATCGAACGGCGGAGCATCGTCAAAAGATTTCTCGTTCTTGGATGACAATAACCAAGAGACAGATCTGACAACAGAAGCAGATTCACAGGTTTGTTTGATTTTACTTTCATCTACATATCTGAATAAATCACTCTGGGCAAGGCAATATATACAAGTAGTTTTGTACAGGGATGTAAGTTTCACATTTTCCAATCTAATTGATATTATGATGTCGTAATAGGTGCCGCAGGCTAAAATTATGAAACTGATTTGCACATTTGTTTAATATTTTTTATTAAAGGTACAAATTCGAGCAGTGAGATTTGAATTGATTTCGATTCATGTCCTGTTCGGATGATTCGAATACGCATTTTTTTAAACCAAAGTTATAAATATATATTTCCCAAAGATTTTGAAATTTTACATATATTACACCCTGTGCTGAGGCATGGATTAACGAGCCGGACTCGCCGGGACTCGAACCCGAGATTTTCAATCTACGAGGCCGATTCCACTAGATTATTACTTGCAAAGGAGGAAATAGCTTTGCTGTTTATCGAGATTTTTCAATGAACTTCTTTAATAAAAATAAAATTGAAAAGATTTCTATATTTTTTATTCAAACATGTTACATGCGAAGCCGGACGTAGCAGCCAAAAAGAACCGACTAATGAGCACTTATATTGTAAATAGCTGCCTCAAAATCTAGTACCAACGTCCACACTCTTTGGTGTAATTACTTGGTTAGAATCAAAAAGATGATGCCTTTCCAATAACGCTAAGTGGCCACTGGTAGAGGGCCCTTTTCAGAGTCAGAGTCGTCAAATGAAAGTTTATATAAAAAACATCCGAAGAAGTACTGAAGTGCATTATGTGGTATCTGCCCTGAGCGATGGTAAAGCCATCTGCCTCCACTTAAACTTTCCTTTTAATGAGGGGGTTATTCTCACTGTATATCTGAGGAGTCTGTAGATCCAACTGGTACATAGAAGTAAATATTTCTTGATCGTAGGATGACGATGATGCCGACATTGAAGGCTTCTCGGTTGGTAATTCTTACATGGACGAGAAATCAGATGCCTGCGAAGCTATCGGAGAAATTGCAAAATATACAAAAACAGAATTTTTGCCGTACTTGCAATTAGCGTTTGAAGAGGTCAGTTTATCTTATTAAAGTGCAGTGATTTGTATCTGCCCTGGATGATGGTGAAAACCATGTTCTTATGTTTTTTGGCACACAGGAAAATAAAACAATTCCAAAGTCTGAACCAACATCATAACACAGACGAATCAAATTTTCGAATAAACTCAAAAATAAATATATTTTATTAGGTAAAGTTTGGACTTTGAGGATCTATATTTGAATTCATGGATTTAAAAAAAAATATTAGTCATTTTAATCCATGATTCATAACATTCTAGAGGAAAGTAGAAAAAAAAGAATATACTATTGATTTTACTGATCAAACCAAATGGGCTTTTGAGTTTTGATTGTTCTGTTTCATGTCGTTCAAATATTTTTCATGTTCAGGTATATCATCTTGTGGATTTCCCGCATTCTGATGTGCGGAAAGCAGCTATAGCAGCCAGCGGAGAACTGACGATGTGTGCGCATAAGTTAAAGAATGAACATTGTGAGTTTAAGTCATATGATCCCAGGCACAAATATGTAAGGGTGTGAAACTGCCACAATATTAATAAAATAAACATCTGAATAAAATTTTATTATTGATCCATGACATCACAACGTAGCCAATCATATGATGTCAATTTAGTTGGGCCGCATGCTCAGCTTTCCTCTTTCACAGAATAAAAACGAAGGAATAGGATTGAAGAAGATTTCATTTTTACTTTGCGGGAGAGGAAAGCCAAGAACGCAGACTAATCGTATGACGACCCACGGCCTCTAGTTGCAGTTATGTGAAACTGGCTAGGTGTCCACTGTCCAGCAAACCTCTCACATATACTCAACCTACAAAGGATAATAAGAGTAGTGTCTGGAATAATATCCGAGCACTTTTGCTGATCAAACATTGATGTAAAATCCAAGCTCTCATGCAGATACCAGTTCCAAATCTGGGATGAGATTTTTGCTCAAACGTTAACTGGTTTGTCTCGTGCATGGACACGGTTGGTGGAGGAAGCCCTCAACTTGTGCTTTCGTGAACCAGTGTGCTGGCGATGACCTGATATTCTCGCCTTCTCGCATTAATCATCAGAATTCGAACAAAAGATGATTAGAGATACTTACCTTAAACAATATCCTAACGCTTCTACTGATTGAACTAAGTGGCCACTCTACATCCTGATAATATCTTTATTTATTGACAGTTTCTTCCTTCATCTCTCAAATATTTCCCGTCATCTGCAAAACTCTGGTGAAAGACACTGAGCGATTGGTTGTTATGGGTTCCATAGCAACAGCCAATCAGATGGTAGAATGCTGCGGAATGGACTGTTTCGTCAACGGAGAGGCTTCTTTAAAAGTAAACGGTCAAAAATAATTTTTGTTGATAATTTTTTTGTCAAGTATGACTAGCGGATTGTGACTCAGGCTTTATACGAAATGAATTTCCTTACTGGGTATTTTTCTGAGGACAGCAACAGCCAATTTTATTGCATAAACATAGTACCAGCAATTGCACTTAAAACATTCCAAACAGTGGGGCAAGTGCTGTCTTCGTGGCAGAATAAGAAGTGGTTTTACCATCACACCTGCCACTCACTGCACTTCATTGTCGCAATCTAGACTTTGGTTTCCAGAGTGCAAATGCTGCTACTGCCTTTTGTAGTAGCCATATGGACGGCTGTCAGTTGGTTTCTTCGGACTTTGTTGGGAAGTTTTGAGCTTCCTGGTTCAGCCGAAGTTGAGTCCATCAGAATTATTTCCCCTTTGAGTTGATTTTTTTATAGACACTTCTTGGAATGGATCAAGGCCTTGAACCGTCGGCCACTTATAGACGGACAGGGTTAGAATTGCTGGAAAGAAGATGATATTTTCCTGTTCTGCCTTGCCTAACCAAGTTATTACACCCTGGGTTGAGTTATGGTCATTAAAGAGTCGGACTCTGACCGGGGCTCGAATCCAGAGAAAGGGCGATGCCAACATGTTTAACCACTAGGTCTCGATTGGTGTAGATTAACAAGCTAGACTTTTGGAACTCAAATCCGAGATTAAACCAGAACAAATGGATTGCTTGTAAACCTTCACCAGTTGCGCATTTACTCTTGTTAATATAATGAGTCCACTCGCTGACTTCAACCTGCGATGCCACCGAGCTTTGACAGTAATTGACAATGTATTTCTTTTGTTTTAGGAACTGATGGCTCCTCTGTTCCTTGTTATGAGCGGTAAATCAGCTTGCCAAGATTCCGAGGATGATAGTTCGGATGTGGATGAGCAAGAGGTGTGTGGGGAAACTGTTTTTTTTTTATTTTGGGAGGAGGTTGAGAGGCAATCCAGAGGCAATCATGTTATTAACCCATCCATAAGAAGCTCTGGGAGTTTTAGATTAAGATACTGCCGATAATATATAACATGCATAATGCAGAGACAAAGTGCCACCCACGTGTCAAAACTGAACCGCCCGGTCTTTTAATCTGGCCCACCGGATTTTGATATAAATTGGCCCAGACAGTTGGAAAAATTACCAACTTTTTTGTGGATCATGTGCTTAAACAACCCTTCATATTCGTGTCTCTTGGCATTCATAAAGATTTCGAGCAATCCAGGATGTTTGTGAACTGTGATCAATTATTTCACCAAATTCCTGGTGTCAATATATTTATGTTTTTAGGCCGAATATGACGAAATGTTGATCGAATACTGTGGTGAAATTTTGCCAGTTTTAGCAGGAAGTCTTGGGACTACAACATTCTTGCCGTATTTTATTGGATTTCTCCCAGCATTGGTATCAAAATTGGTGAGTTTTTCAGTTCATATGGGATCCAGAAATATTATATGAAAGTTTGTTTCCAGCTTGTGATAAGTTGCGTCCTCGGTTTTTTGGTGTCGCACTTGTGATAAATTGTGTCAAAGGCATGATATTTTGTGTAAAGCTTGTGATGATTTGTGTTCACTCTGTGACATGTTGCATCTTGACTTGAGATATGTTGTTTCAAGTTTTGTTTTATGTTATAGACATTCTGTCTTTAACTTTTGTTTAAATTTGTGATGCTTTCTACCCCTTTCTTATCGAAATTCACACTGAGAAAAGCCAAAGGCAGTGTCTAAAAGGAAACAACTAACGGCCACCTAATAGCAAAGAGCTACTAAAGTAGTATCAGCAACTGCAATCCAAACGGAAAACACTAAGTGAAACTGAACCGCTGTGGTAAAGCGCAATGAGTGGTTTCTGCCCTGGGCGACCGTAAGATCATCTACCACTTCTTTAGTTGCCTCTTACGGCACGCAGGAAATACGTTAGGACTATTCTAAAGCCCGTACCTACAGGCCTTAAGAAGATTTCCCAAATAAAATATTGAAACCGTGGCATATTAATTCATTTTGCTTTCGATGGCTGTGTATATTAGATCAGAACTATGAAACTTTATGTCTAACTTGAGATAAATTGCATCTATATTATGTTCAGCTAGTGATACTTTGTGTCTACTGTGTCTGAATGGTTGTGAACTTATAACACATTTCTTTTCTAGAAACCTTCTTGTACAACATCAGAGCGATCATTTTCAGCTGGTACAATCGCAGAAACATTTCAAAAGCTTGGTCCAGGATCAGCAAAAGAGGTTGTGGCGCATGTCATACCCAGTTTATTAGAACTAACAAAGTAAGTCTAATAAGCAAATTTAATTATATATTATTGCCTGTGACTCGACTTAGCAATGCAAATGACTTATACTTCCTTGTATGTTTATAAGATTTTCCAATGAGATCGTAGTGTATTTAGACTTTTTCTACATGAATTGAATTATACACTTCTAAAAAGTTGAATAAAGCTATATAGCATGTAGACATCACCTATCCACCCTGCACAACTGGCAAACAATTGAATGTATAAATGATAAAATAAAACATCTGGACAGTTCATGTGATAGGCGAGTGCAATACTTATAAATATAATTACTAGGAAAGAGAAGACATCGCAAGACATCATCTTGTTTTACTAATACTTGCAATGAAGTGTCGTATTTTTCATAAAACTAGTGGAAATATAAACATTCGAAAGTTTGTTGACAGCCAAAAATAAGCGAGGGGGCCATAAGAGTTTTTTAGACAACACTGAAATATAAAAACGTGTATATCAGCACACCACACTCAAATCAGGCTACATACAATATTCCAATCGTTTTACCAAAGTACGAAAACATCCTTTTACTGTATGTACATCTTAAAAATAAACTGTATTTTATCGATAAATTAGATTTTTATTTTGAATTTCAGAGACAAAGAAACAGAAATACGTAACAATGCTATATTTGGGATCGGAGTTGTTTTACAAAATGCTGACTCAGCAGGTTTGCAATATTATCCAACAGCATTGAATACACTGTCACAGGTATTATTTGGGGTTCATGGATATTGACAATATGACGGCTACTCAGACTTGTGAGAGATATGGCTGTTGTAGAGAAATTTGTTTCCAACCCACTATTTCATAATATATCCATCGTTAGAAGATTCAAACTTTTTTTTTTGTCCTGCCTGCTCAAAAAATAGAGATCCGAATAATAGAATGTGGACACGAATGGATAATTTGCAGTTATTTATCGCCATATTTGGTCCATTTTTGTGGACCGCTTGTGAGAATAAAGTGCAAATAGATTTTATCCAACTAACAGTCACTTAAATGGAAAAGAGCTACTGCAAGATATCGCGCCAATGACCGCACTCCAGGCGTAAACAGCAAATACGTAACTGTCCCAGTAAAGTGTATTGAGTGGGATCTGCCCTGGGCAATAGTAAAGCCATCTACCGCTTCTTAATGTAAGATACACTCTGCATATCAGCGATTTATTTCGAGCACTGCTCCCAATATTACTTCAGGTCATTTCAAATATGTCATTCCAACCAGGTTCTGACAACAGAGAAATCGAGAGGTGTGATTGACAATATACTGGGAGCCGTAGCCAGAATGATTACTGCAAATAGGCAGGCTATACCTGTTGGACAGGTAAGTAAATTTCATTTTTAAATGAAATTCACTCTCAGCAAAGCCGGTGCTGAAAAGAAACCCAACTAACAACCACATAATAGCAAATAGTTACCACAAGACGTAGTAGCAGAAACTACAATCTAAGTGGAAAACATTCCAAACAGAACTAAAGCACCAAGGTAAAGTACTGTGATTGATATCTGCCCTGGGTGCTGATCTATCCCTTATTCTCCGTAAATAATGAAGTTTTAACATCTAGCTCATTGCATTCCAATAGTCTTTGCAAACACTGACAGTTTTTGTCTTTATTCCCAGGTGATACCTGTCCTACTCAATCATCTTCCCATCGTAGAAGATCATGAGGAGGATTCTGTAGTTTATTCATGTTTATGTCGGATTTTGAACGAAGAAGAAATCAACATTGAAACTAAGACAAGGATTATCAAGCTCTTCATTAGTGGAATGGAAGAAGTGAACAAAGGTTTGAAATATGGCGATTTCGATATACCAATGAAGCCTCTTTGATGAAGGCCCGACGGCGATGTAGTGGCCATGTCAATTGATGTAGTCTTGTCGATGAAATCACGTCGTTGTAGTGGCCATGTCAATTGATGTAGTCTTTTCGATGAAACCGCGTCGATGTATCTGTGTCAATATAGTTACCAAAATGAGACGAATCTTAGACTTATTAAACAAGCGTTTTGTCGCATATTCTTAACTTTATTGATTATTTAGGGGGCATGATAGCGCGCATCTGCATAGCTTTCTGAAAAAACCTTGAAGGTTTTTTTTTTAAGTTTCATTGAATTTTTGTGGGCGCAATGGCCCAGTGGTTAAACATGTTGGCATCACAGGTTGAAGATCTCTGGTTCGAGCCCCGGCGGGTCCACCACTCAACCCAGGGTGTAATAACTTGGGTAGGCTAAGCCGAACAGGAAAAGGTCATATCTTTCCAGTAATTGTAACCCTGTCTGTCCATAAGTGGCTGCTGTTACAGGGCCTTCTCGGGCAGGGCGATCCACTCCAAGAAATGGCTATAAATAGAAGAAAAATCTACCCTGCACAATATTTTATACAAATATTTACTTGTTAAATGCCCTCAAAACTGCTTAAAAACCCTATAACTTCATTTGGGAATATAGCTGCTGACCAGGCATAGAACGTCATAGTCGAAGTTCATTCCATCATTGTTTTTCAGACATCCAAGCGTCGGTCATCCAAGAGTTAAAGACATTACAACAAAGCAAACCAGAACTTGTTAATCAGATTTGCCGAGTTTTAGAAACAGACAATATTGCAAAGTTTCAAACTGTTTTGCAGAATTCCTAGTCTGGGGGACATGGATTAACTACTCATCCTTCCTCTCATATGTGGTAATGCAAGGACGATGAAGCAAAGGCGAATATGACCAACTGGACAGGGCCGAAGTCGATTGATGCTTCACACATCAATACATTTCTGTAACGACTTCTTCGGACAGACATTTTGAAACTGTTACAAAAGGAAATAAAATTTTGTCACATTTTCAAAATGCAGATATAAAACATTACAGATATAAATTTGTGTTAAAGTTAAGCAAGACTTCTACCCTATCTAATTAATTATTCACGACTTCGCTGCAAAATGGGCAAAAAATAGTTGTTAAGAGGGTAGGTTAGTATATCATGTATATGCCGCTTCTGGAGACAAAAGCCAAGAATACGGCTCAGCCATGTGGCGGCCACGACCCCTTGTGCTTTTCAGAGTTTTAAACGAAGACCCACTTAGAGTGAAATCCTGGAGTTGCTGTGAAAGTTTGTTTTGACAAACCCTGATACAACTTTTCTTAATGTCGGAAAATTAATTTATAATTTCAAGGTTTTAATTTGTGTGCATTTCAATACATTTTTTAAATCGTTTGGTTGTTTTGGTTTGTAAAGAGCGAGTTATTAAGGATCGAAAACACCTTCCAAGCATCTTATTTGCTATTCGGAATATAAATCCAATCACCTCCAATTTGGTCTGTGATGTTCATATTTTTTTCCTTTTTCGCTATGACCTATGAACTTACCTTTGTAGTGACTGTGTGCGCAAAGTGCCTTGTTGAAGGGCATGTTTGGTTTGGTGTAATGGCCAAGCGCCTGCCTTCTGGATAGGATGTCATTTTTATCCTGCGGGAGAGGAAAGCCGAGAATACAGCTTAACCATATGGCGAATCACGCCTGCAGATACCAGTTCCGAATCGGGGTGAAGGTTTTTGGATAATCGAATTATCTCATTTTCCTGCGCATGGACCTGGTTGGTTGAGAAAGTCGTAAGCAGCGCTTGCGTGAACCGCCGGCGAGGCGTCCAGCGCACCTCTCGCCTATAATCATCCCTCAACGGATTCGAACCTGCGTCATGTCGATCAGAGATGTGTAGCTCTAAGCGTATTCCCAACGCTTTACCGGTTGAGCTAACCGGGCACCCAAGTTCGATCGTGCTAAACAGACCGAGCCGTCAGGGGCAAATAAAAAGGGGTTTGTTCTGTAAACGGCTACTCCACGCCTACCAAGGAGCGAGAAAAAGTTTCAATATTCCCTCCAGTAGAAAACCTCATTTACAGAAGGTATTGATAGGTTGGTCATGGTGCGACTCTAGTCCAGTCCGTCACCGCCAAATTCATATCTCAGTTGGGATCCACAATGTCAATTCATAAATAGAACTTTCGATTATTATTAGACCTGCTATACCAACAGATAGATATCTGTACAGACCGGTAGTTGGATTGAATATACTGTTGCATAATGGTCTTAAAAGGTGATGATTTAGATTTTCCCTACGGTAGATATGGTAATGGGGAGTGGTAAATGGTTTAACCATTGCCCAGGGCTGATACAACCCATTGCACTTTACCATGATGGATCAGTTTCTTTTGGGATGTTTACCGTTTAGAGCGAGTGCAGTTGCTGATACTATATCTTTTGGTAGCTCTTAGTTATTGAGTGGATTCGAGATTCACCTAACTTAAGTGACAATCACTGCGTTGACATGTTTCATTATGACATTTTTCCATACCACCAAGAAGCGTGAAAATAAGTCCTAAGTGCTTATATTCCAGTCAATACTCCGAGAGTATTCCTGTCTACTGGCGGCTTAAAACATACCTTACATGTTTACAAATGAGTCCCATTTATATCAATTATATTTATTACAGATGATTAGAAAAAATTGATCAGAAAAAAACTTCTACAGATTTTTCAGTGGATTCACGAAACGTCTCAAAGCATATTTTCTGTTTATATCAGGCAGGGTTACATCAGAGTTGATTATATTCGCTAAATACACAGATGGTTATAAAAAATAAATTGGAAACCTACAGATTGTTTGAGTTTTCATAACTCTAAATTGTAAAATGATTTCAATAAATGTGATAATAAAGCAAAAATGCGGTTGCTGAAGTTACCATATTTTAGTAGCTCTTTGCTGTTGAGTTGATTCCGTTTAGGCACTGCTTCCGGCCTTGCTCAGAGTGAAGTTCCTTAAAAAAATGAAGCGAAATTGGTGGGTGCAGAATGAGGGAAATAGCAATAATGAAAAAGTGGTCGTTGCATACGATAATTAAAGAATGTCTTTGAATCGGAAGTAAGATTACATGCCGAACATTAACATTACATGGGCAGATTCAGGGCAATGGAAGCAAAATGATCAATATTTTTCCCATCCATTGTTTCAGTGACTTTCCAGTTGTTTTCGTCCAGATCTAGTTCTTCTATTGTATCTTCTTCTTCTATTATATCTTCTGTTATTGTAGAGTACTGGAAGCTGGAATAAATAAAACAAAGCTTTTGAAATTGAATGGAATTCTAAAATTAAAATTCCTACTGTTGATGGATAGAAGTAAAAACTGTGATAAATGATACTTATTAAGCTGGCTCTGCCACGGATGAGGCATCAAACTTCGAGCAAACAACAAGCAATAACAGCGCTGATGGAGCTGAAAATCTACCGGATTCCATTTTATTGGAAATTTCTATCTTATTACCACAATCAAAAATATTATATCGCCAATCATTCGTCATGCGGTTGGCTAAATCACAAATAGTGTTTCCACAAAATTATTCAGACTAGGATTATTCGGTAGATTGTATACGAGTGCATTGATGAACTCCTCTGAGTCAACGTCCAACAGAGGCATATAATATAGTCTATGGGCGAGAGTGCCCAGCACAGCTATATGCCTCTGTGAGATATATAACTTGTTTAAGTCCAGTGCTTTTCAGTTTATTATTATCTAGTTGAGTAATTTGTGGAAATAGTGTGATAAATATATTTATCCATTTACAGTTCGTAATATTTGCCTAGGAAAAAGTTATATTTAACTGGTAATAAGATGTGACTTAAAGTTAGTCAAATATGAGACCACAGGAAGAACAAACAGTGTGGCATCTCCATTTTTACAGGTGCCTTATGAGACCAAACAGAAGAGTCTAAAACACAACATAGTTCCATGTAATTTCAATAAAAAGGACATCAGTTTGATCTCTCAATGCTTACATTTATTTTCAAAAACACAGTCTGGTCCTATGTAACAATCTCTGCTGATGACAATATTTGACCAATCGTTATTTTTTGTTCATAGAGTATTTTTTCTGTGGGCCTAAATAGCGCTGTTATAAATAGCGGGATTTACCTGGGGTTAAGGTTATTATAGTTGTCTACAATTGACTGATTAATATGATTATTTTACCAAAACATACATGAAAACGATAGTCAAACGCTCCAGTGGTAGTTTTAATATGACTGATCTAACCAATATCGGACACATCTAAGCCGCGAGGTTCATCAGTTGGCACCAAATTGATGACTTACAGTCTTTTCATGCCCCCAATTTACTTATGTTATGAAATTTATGATCACATTTAACATTACTTCCGGCATGACGGAAATAAACGTCTGAATTTTGAATATCTTACGTTATATTTTCCAGATTGGGTAAGGATGCAAACTTTTATGGATACTCCACACGGTATGAAAAAGGTCTTCCTTTTTTTTCTAGTTTTTTTTTTTTTCAAGAAGTCAGAGAAGTGTTCGATTGTTTTAACATTGTCCAGAACAGATACCGTTTACTGGATTCTACTATATCGGTACATTCCTGTATAAAATGTTTTCGGCTTGGGACGCAGTTGCTAGATTTAAATTTGTTAGCCTTTGCATTTTAGGATGTTATGTCGTTTTGGGTGCTGCTCCCAACCATGCTCACATTTCCAATGACTTTTCCAACTCAACTAATGTTGCTCCCAATAATTGTGTCAAGTCTATTATAATTATCTGTTCACGCTAATTCATTGCGCCCACTTGTGATCACTATTTTGTGCATATGCAATATTGACTATTTCAACAATGTAAAATAGAAAGCACATTATTATTCCAGCTCTTTAATAGCAAGGTTTTTATCTTTTATAGTAGAATGAAGTTCTTCTTAATTACATCTTGTATATGGGAGTTGTTACGCGCCGCGTTCGATGCATGATTGACTGAATGTAAAAAACTAAAGTACTATTTGCATCCAGGAATAAAGACCATTTTAGATGTGATTTTTTTTCATCCGCAGAGCATCGATAGTTTGGAGCTTATATAATATTTTTAATAAGATCAAGACAAAAATCAACGGCCGTAAATTTAATTAAAACCTATATCAATATTTTTAAAAAATTTTTTCTGCCCAAATTCAATTCAGTTATAAGTTCTAATAAAATCCATTTTCCTTTGATTACACCCTGCACACAGATATGTAAAACTGACAAATGCAAAAACAACGATTTCTTAATGGCAGCAATTGAATAGGCATACAAATATTTTAGGAAGAAATACATCGTATCAGTGCCTTTCCTAAAATAAATATTAAACATACAAGTATCGCATGAGTGACACAACACCAGCGCTTGGTGGTTTGAAAAAATGTTTATATTTTTTTAATAAACAATTTAATGTTTAGGAAATATTGAAGAAACCTCTTAATATATTTCTCGAAATATAGAGCACATGGACACAAGGCCAGTTCCATGCTGATGCTATTTGTCGTTTTTGATATAAATTATATTAGCAAAAATAAACTATCATTTATGAAAATTCGAGAAAAACAACTTAATTGGTAAGTTACGCTGAATAAAATGAAGTCACATAATGATATTAGGCCTTATACGTGGCATTATAACGTCATTCGTCATTTCCGGTAAAGTATGTGTTTATAACATCTCAAAAATGTTGGCAAGTTACACATATATTGAAATATGCCACAACTAAATCTCAAAACAGATAATAGTCGAAGCTACATAAGCAAATGTTGTTCTTTTAGCAAAATTGGCCGAAACGCGAATTCCGTAAATCCATGTTAACAATAAGCGCGAACGAATTTACCCGGTGCATGGTGACCCCCTCTAGTCCATAGACTCGATATATTCTTACTCGATTCTGGTTTAAAGATTTACGATTTTATTGAGGGTTTTAATTTCAGTCGATAATGTATGACCTGGATTACTTAAAACCGAGACACAATAACTCAGCACCAACTCACCTTCCGACAACGAATATCTTTCCTTCAACAACACAGGCTTTGAAACCGTATCTAACATTATTTAATCTGGCAACAGAAGTCCATGTTTCAGCAACTGTATCAAAACATTCCACAATATCCAAGTAGTTGCCATTATATCCACCTGTAAAATGAAGATAAAGCTTTCTAACTATTCGATCAATCAGAAAATCATACATAGAAGTGGTAGTTCTTTCATCACCCAAGGCAGATATATTCACTGTAATTTCCTTGAGCCTTTCCATTCTGTTCGGGATGTTTTCATCTTGGAGTGCAGACGTTGGTATCACATTTTGTAGTCGCTCTTTCTTTGTCAGTTGGTTTTCTCAGTTTGGACGCTGCCGGCCTTAGTTATAGTGAACTTTAATATAAAAATGAATATAAGTTGTTTATATCATTCGTGATACTTTCAGGGTGAGGTGCTTAGGCGCACTAGCACTTTTGTTGGGGTTTCAAAATTTCATTTAAGTTTTTGCCTTCCTTCTGATTTTTGTATAGTTTGTATTTTGTTGTATATGTTTGTTCTTTGTTCATGACAGCAATTTCGAAACGAACTATGCTATTCTACTACCCTACATTCATAACAAACTGAATTCTCACCAATGACATAAATCTTCCCATCAAGCTCAACCGCAGCTGCGCCATATCTTGCGGTCGGTATTGGAGAAGGTGTCGTCCATGTTGAATCTGATGGATTGTATTTTCTCGCATCTGATAAACGAGTTCCATTGTACCCCCCAATGCAGTAGATGAAATCTAGAAAACAAAGAGAAGAAACAGTTCAATCAATGTAATCATGTAGGTGCAAGCTTCGGGATTACTCTATTATGTTTTGCAATGTATCATCTATTAAATGTCCAAGGTGTCAAAATGCATTTACCCAGTTTCTGGATCATTTTTGGTGCTTCTGACCTTGCTTAGAGTAAATTTCTAATAACAAAAAACTAGGTGGAAATGAATAAAATGATGTTCACAAACTATAAGCAATAGTTCATATCTGCGGTTCTAAAACGTGGAAACATTATTGAAAAAATGACAAAACGACGTTTGATATTGATTTGAGCTCCTGAGGAAAATAAGACAGTGGAGCCTGAATAGTAGTTTCATTCATCCCATTTTCACTCATCAGCAAAAATGTCAATTCAAAATAAAAAAAATTTGTTGATCTTTTATCAAGCATGGGCCACTGATTGAACACGCCGTCCAAAGTAGGATTTACGATTGGGAATCGTGGACAATCTTCTCTATTTTGATGCATTGTTGCCAAACCTTTTCATCAAAAAAAACTGGCGCGGAAAAACAAGAAGACCGACCTTAATAATATTATTTAATGTTTCTCATCTCTTGACTCTCAGACCTTTAAATTGAGACTATCCACAGTGTATGCGAATAGAAATAGTTTAGTTGAATAGAAATTTGGTACAAAAAAGTAACATTTTATGTTTAAGACGATTTTTTGTAATTTTGAGAGGAATACTGAATTATTCTTAGGTTGGTTAAAATTCAATATTCTGCATTTTTCAAATTTTTATTTTACACAAGATTTAGACAAAAAAAGAAATGTGCCAAAAATGCGCATTTCATGTATTTATCAAGCATGGTTTCTAAGTGCGTTTATTACTCCATACTGCCACCATGCGGTGTTTTGTTGATATTGTTTTGCGGTATTTCTCATAGTGGTGCAATCGCCAGTGTTTTGTTGATGCAACTTTCTTGATAGCAAAAACCTACTAAAAGATGTAGTACCAACAACTGCACTCCAAACAGAAAACGTCCTAAGTAGAACTGAACCGCCGTGGTAAAGTGCAGTGATTGGTATCTACCCTGGGTGATAGTAAAAGCCCTTTTAAGACTGATTTGACTAGTTAGGACAAATAGGTTTAGTTTTAAATTAAAGCCAAATGTTGATATTATATGCAATGTCCATGTAAATTTAAGTATTGTTTCGTAGAGCCTGAATACTACATATACATTCATGTACAACTTTATAGTATTCATCAAACGAAACCTCACAAACTAGTAAATATTCTTAACCAACCTTCTGTTGCCACGACTGACGTGTACCATCCTTCCACAGGTTTATCAGTGACATGAGACCAAGTTCCATCAGACGGATCAAACTTCTCAACTGTTTTACTGGTGTGGCAAAAATCATCGAATGCATAGATTGAACCTAGAAATATACATCTATATGTTATTATCTCCATGTGTTTTATGATCGAGTTTCATATAAATCAATAACAGGAATTTACCAAAAAGAAACAGTGGGATAAATCTTTCGGTAGAAATTAGATTTAGAATCAATTTGTGCTAAACGAGCAAAACAACGAAAAAATTGAAAATGTCACACCGAGGCATGGGTAAACCTGAACAATTCCAATAGTGAACATGCTCAGTACCTACCATTGCCCTTGCCTAGTGTGGTTCAGGTCAGCTTTGGTCTGGCCTACCTTAGCTATTACACCTCTAATTGGTCTGAAGAAATCATCAAGTCAAACCCTGGTTGGTTGCCCAGGGCAAAAATACTCACTATACTTTACCATGTCGGTTCAGTTTCATTAGAAATGTTTTGCGCTTAGGGTGCAGTTGCCTGTATATCTTGTAGTAGCTCTCCGCTATCGAGTTGTCAATAGTTGGTTTTTTTTTGGCACTGTTTTCAATTTTAGAGTAAATTTCAATAAAAAAAAAGAAGCGTGAATTTGGGAATTTATAATTGAGAACCCTGAGTTGCTTGCGCATTCGTCATTAATGTTCCACACTAGTAAAGAGCAGCTGCACCTGATAGTTTTTCAACATTCCTCACCTCCGAATGCAACAGCGGCAACTATTTTCCTTGTCAATATCCGATTTGGTAATGTAACCCAAGTTGCATTAGTATCAGTATAATCCAGTTGATAATTGGTTTCATCATACGCAAGAACATATATGATGTCACCAAGTAATACAGCAGTGAATTCTTTGTCAACAAAATCATCACTGATGCCCTGTTGGTGATATTAAATTGTGTGAGCCATGAACGCCTTGAAAATTATTTTCAAAGGTTTAAATTTTCCAAACAAAGCTAATGTCTAAACGCATAGCTCATAGTGGCGCATGAATAAACTTGAAACAGGATTACAGTTACAATATTTATAAAAAAAAACGGTGGTCAATTTCTGACGTCATTATTAGCGGTAGGAATGCAAACAACACGCGAGTACGAGAGTATTTTTCTTAGAGATTATTCAAATACTCCCGAAAATAGCAAATGTTGAACAAAATGAATATTTGCATCTTTGAAATGTGTTAATAAATTCTCCAACAATCATTTAAAATGTACTCGGTGGGTTCTGATGACAAGAAATTAAACATAAAGTCTTCAATATTAAGCACAGACGGAAATTAAAGTGTTCGAGTGTTTATAAACACAAGAGTATAGTATACTCTCGATAATAAATAATTATTTGCACCGCTGTAAAGTGCCACATATGGAAATTTTTTATGTTGAATTTTAATTTAATTTTGTAAAGGGCTATTTCACATAATTAGGTCGGATAGGGGGAACATAGCGCCATTTGACTTGATACATTGCAAAACCAGATATATAAAAACGAACCTTCACTCTTCTCCATGTTTTATTTTGAGGAAAAAAAGCTTGAATGGATTTTGATATTTCGTCAAATACCGCAATTGCTGTGAAATAAAATAATTCAATCAATTAAACATTAAACTCACTTATTGAAGCTTATATTGTGTATAGGAAATCAATGTGATGGTGATCACACCAACTAAATAATTAGCATGAACGTTGGTTCAGGAGAGGTCATAATATTGAATCAATTTCGTGATTTTTTCCTCAGCAAAACATAAGTATACAGTAGTCAGAATCCGATCCCAGTTACTTGGACGGATATCAAGGCGTTTTCAACGTCCAGGCAATGTCGGGATTTGCATTGCGCGGTGTCATTGATCACAAGCACTTATTCTATTGAAACTTCCAACCTTATCTGTGGTGCAATGCTAAATTTATATTCGTGAAGTGTTATATCCATTTTTCATGAATTGGATGTAAAACAAGTGCAGAATATCTTATTTAGATTTTCAATGAAGAAAAGCTAAGTTACTCGGTTTCGGTAGATTCTTTCTAAAACCGAATACTTCTCTCTTCCTAGGAAAATCAGCTTACCATTAGGGGGCTTCCTCCACTCGACCAATGCGGATTCTGTAACATGAAGTGGTTTGTAATAATATCTTATAAAAAAGAAAATATTCAGAACTGTAGGTATAATAACAACTAAAATAATTTTGCCCAGCTCATGCGACTGTTGGTTTTTGTTCACAGTATTCAAGTCTACGTGTCTCTTTGACACAAAAAAAACACTGATATGTTTATAAACAGTGGAAGGAAGTGCGTGGGGAGGGGGTCTCATCGCCCTTGGCCAATACCACTTACTGGCTGCACTCAGTAGTGGTTCAGTTCTGTTTCAGATGTTCCCACTTTTAATGTGGGTACTCGTAATACATTTAATGTAGCTCTTTGCCACATAAACGTTCGTTTATTTTCGAGTGCTGCTTGTTGAAAGTAAATTTCTACAAAAAATCTCGTAATAGTCATCTCCCGCAATGAACTTGTTGGACTAGAAACATTGCCAAAAGAACACAAATATCAGATACAGTAATTGCATACTAAACTCTGGCTATTTCCTGGTTAAAATTTAAGACCTCTCGTCTCTGATTGAACTTTTTCTTTCTAGTTTTTTTTGTTGATTTAGAGACGTTCATTCCTTTTCATCACCCATTCTTAAATATTTGCATAAAAATAAACACTTACCTTCTAGGTCAATATCTACTCCAGGTCCATCGTATGGAGCCGCCATCGTTGTCCGAATCGATTTGAGACAATGAGTAGAGTTGAGTACGAGAGACTAAATTGAGAATATAGATCACATAGATATTTAGAAGTAAAATGAGTGGATAGTTCTGATTGATTACAGGACTAAAATTTGAAACGTTTTAGAAACTAGATTTTAGAACCGTTTTGACTAGATATTTGCAAGTAAGAACTGATTAACGATGATTAACTCGATAACTTCAGAACCTGATAAAAGGTGTAAGAAGCGAGTGGCTGCCAGGAGGTAGACTTATTAAAGCAGGTTCGGTTCGGACACTTGATGACTTCAAAACAAATAATTATATTTCAGCGTTAATGCTGATTCATAGACGATGCGAACAACCACGAGGCTACACTCAACAAAAATGATTCTGGCCTCGTATTATTACTGGGGTGCACAAAAATACAAGACGACGTATAGACTCAAAAAACAAGTTTGAACAATTTAGGTGATTGAACAGAACAAAGAAATTGCAAAACCTCTTTTTCCACTATGAACTTTCGATAGCTCCTCGATATTTCCGACAAGTTCAATTTGCCAAATAGCTCTTCAAATGACGATCTTCTGGCATCAATGTCGTAATTAGTCCAAATTATCAGTGCTTTGCATTTAACTGTTTCAGAAACCTGGGAAGTAAAGTGTAAACAATGATATCACCGCATTTGCCTTTTGCACCAACGGTTGTTATATTAATGGATATTATTTTTATCCTGTGGTGAAAGAAAGATGAGAATACAATTTGAGCGCACGGCTTGTGCATTTACCCGTTTCACGTGGGAAATGGAAATTTTACCTGACCAGTTTCCAATTTACAACGCATGGATATGGTGGGTAGGTGTAGCCATAACCAGGGATTATGTGAACTACTGTAACTAAGTTTTTTTTTCATTTTTTTACATGGAAATTTACTCTAAGCATGGCAGGGAGCAATGTCTAAAAGGAACCAACTAACGGCCTTTTAATAGCAAAGAGCTACTAAAAGATGTACAATCAGAAACTGCACTCGAAACGGAAAACATCCCCAACGATACTCAACCGCGATGGTTAAATCATCTATCACTTTTCCGTTTAGCCGCCTCTTGCAACACACAGGATATATGTTGGGACCATTCCAAAGCCCGTACCTGAAGGGCAGTGTCCTCATACACGGGTATTTTTTTGTGATTCGAACTTCCGTTTTCTTAACACTTTTCTTGGAAGAGGTATCTGGGCTGTTGCATAGTACGTCAAAATATCTGTGCGATGCAAATCAAAATTTTACAAATTAATTAAGGTCTGATTGTTTGAAACCATCTTGCACAACAATCCATTGAAAATATTTCAAAGCGAATTTGTTGCAACTTTCAACTAATCCTGCACAGTTGAATGTATCTGCAATCATCTTCGTTGTATAAAACGATCCCGGACTCAGCTCTTCATCAAGGAATATTTCGATCTTGTTGCACATTTCTGATAAATGGAGATCGTTTGAATAAATGAAAACTGTACGGTAATTAGGAATGTTCCTAATCTATATTATTCTATATTTCTGATTGAACCACCCTGACCAAAGTCCTGTATTTGCAGCCACTTCTAAACGGAAAGGGTTTGAGTTGTTGGAAAGATATGATATTTCCGGTTAGGCTTAGTCAACCTACCCAGGGTTGAGCTACTGGTATCGAACAACGAGATCTTCAAATCTGCCATGCCAACATGACAACCATTGGGCCATCACGCCCACAATGATATAATGCCACATTTTACACCGCGATTCGTTGCAACAGAGCAAGTATGCTGTAGCAAAGTGTATAAATGCAGTGATCGGCTCAAAATAAACCAACCAAATAGCTAACTGTTGTCCTAGTTGAAAAGGAATGTTTAAATTCGAGATGAAATCATTCCAACTTCAAGCTAAGTTGTTTCAAATTGCTAAAACCAACTACTTACTCTTCAGTTGCATAATATGAGCAACATACATCAGTTGCTCATAATTCTCATGATCAGTAACAGGAACTTGTCCAGTGTAAATGAAGTTGATACAATCCTTAACAGAACCCATTGGGACATTCTTCATTGTGACAACACCAGAACTACTTTCAACATTCTGAAACGAAAGTAACTTACAATAAAACTGACGAAAATTCGAACAAAATTTCAAGGAATGTGAAGCAACAAAGCAAATCACATAGAAGGAGCATCAATATTTGTTGAATAATATCAAGGTCGGAAGTAACAGATTCAAAAAGAATTCAAATGCTGATCACTGATGCTGCAAAAAGCTACATAAAATGTAGAATCAGCAACTACACTGTCAACAAAAAAATAGTCTATGAAGAATCGAACTGCTATGGTTGGGTGTAATGAGTGGCATCTTCCCTGGTCCATCGTAAAACTATCAACCTTTCCTATATTCCTGTTAATCGCCGTCTATAACGTACTTTGAATATATCTGCTTATAATTGAAGAAAGAGCGCTTCTATATTTGAAGATTTCGATTTTAATTCCACAGACTCACCTCATGAGACAACATTTTTTGGAAATAATCTGATCCTGCGGAAAGAACATTTCTGTGTGCTGGGATCTCTTCATTACCTACTCTTATTGTGAAATCACAATGCTCTTTGGTCACTCTCATTCTGAAAAAAATTTATGCAGTTTTACGTATTGTTATTGCAATTGATCATAATTCATATAAGAATAAATCAGTTTCCGTATTGCACTAAATGGCGATATTCAATGAAAAATACAGATGTCGGTACATTTGCTTAAAAGACCATAGGTTGTTTTTTTGCCAATAAAAATGCTTGTAACGCGTACATACTGGAAAATTTTTTTCATTGTCTAAAATGATATACGATAAATGTACAATATTAATGCTATGAATATTACTGTATTTTACATAGTATTATAAAAACAATGACTATAGAACACATAGGCGTAAACCATGTGCCAACATGTCACTATACTACCACACGATATTAACCAAAATAATTTTGCAGTCTTATTTGATTTTACTCTGTTTTTATCCTTAGTTTAAACAAAAAAAAAATGAAATTATGTTACAGGTGCGAGAAAAAGGCTTTTTAATTGTGATAAATATATTTTGGTGTTGTGGAAACCTATTCCCAACATTTAGCTTTCGGAAGTAAGCACCCAATAAGCCCATTCTTACATTGGTGATTCATGTTACTATGTGTCAGGCGCTAAAAACTAGTTATGGTAACCTAGTTATTTCTTGAACTAGGTAAAGTCGAAAAAAATTATTACAAAACTAGGTGTAAACTATTACTAGGTAACCTAGTTTCATTTTCAAAAGAAGGACAAACTAAGTAATTAAGGTTGAACTCTTCAAATAGTTTATTTTGAAAGCTTGCTTATCATGAAAATATGATTTACCTAGTTTTTTATTCTAGGTGCCGAGTTTTTCAACCAAGTACCTAGTTGTGAATGAAGTAAATTTACCTATTTCACCTGGTAAATTTACTAGGTAAAATATCAAACAAAAAACTCGGTAAAAGGTAAACTAAGTAAGTGATCTTGAAACTAGGTTGAAGTATTTTGAGTTTAAAATCGGTAAACTAAGTATAATAGGTAATGGCCCAGGGGTTAACCATGTTGGCATCACAGGATGAAGATCTCGGGTTCGAGTCTCGAGGAGTCCGGCTCATTATTCTCTGCCCACCCAGAGTGTAATAACTTGGGTAGGCTAATCCGAACAGAAAAACACCTGATCTTTCAAGTCCGTGAATGACTCCTCAAAAACGGAAATGCACGCTGCGCCTTATCATACGCTAATGGTACCGTAATTTATAAACCCAAACGCATGAATTGTAGCATCGCAATTGTAGGACTTTGAATTTGGTGTCATTACAAAATTCAGAGGTAATTTGCGCCAGTTTGCCTCTTTCAGATTCGTTGGAAGGATATTTCAAGCAATTTATCATTGCTAATAGGATAATTTATTTCTATTTGAAAACCCGGCTAATTAATACCGAAACATATTCTTCGATTGCACAATTGTGGGATTTTGATTTGGCATCTTTCCAAAATTCAGAGATAATTTGCGCCCAATTTGCCTCGGTTAGATTCTTTGGAAAAATATTTATTCCAAGCAAATACATATTTGCTAATAGAATATTTTATTTTTATTTGAAAACCCGGTTTAAAAAAACCGAAACATATTCTTCGATTTCACAATTGTGAAATTGCTCTCGTACAAAATCTTACCCGTTGAGTGTCCTTAACATTTCGACAGCATGATCCCTCTCATCTGCGTCAGCAGTTGGATCCATTTTCAATCGCTTTGTTGGAATCATTTCCAATTTATATAAAAACGATTAAAAAATACTTAGGCACCTTAGGTTCACAATTCTGCAAAATAAATATTCCATTAAATATCGATACAATTACACAGATCTTCACGAACTGCCGTGTGAATAGGGGATTTCAATTTTTAGGTAAATTTTGTATTTGTATTTGTCCGATCATGAGCTACTATTCAAATATGAGTATTAAAGATTCCCATAAATTATGGAAAACATGACTATATTCTTTGAAATATATTTGTCAAAGGTTTCTTTTTTAACATACATAAGTTTTATTTTATTTGCCGAAAATCGCACTGTCAGGATTTACCCGATGGGGTCACTCTTCCGTGAGCTTGACTTGAAACTTTCCACCACTGCTACATAACGATCACTTTGCCGCGCAAGATTCAAAAACTCTACAATATACTATCGACTTTATACCTTTACCCTTAATATCAAAGCTGTACTGGTATAATTCAGCCTCGGAATGTTCACCAGCTTCAAGCACCCTCGCATGACTGAGAATTAAACTAGAAGTGCGATATCATAGAACCGTCGATAAAGCTTTGTCTGCTTGTCCCTTAGCGAAGTTGTCGGCCTATGTTGTATCTGGAATAACGTTTCGGTAAACATTGCCTTTTCTGATCACGTACCCCATAAGTTTGATAATGTTTTTTTTTCTAATTTCCTATTATTCTGTGTATTTTTACACTTTATGTCCCTATAATTCATATGCATACATATTTATTCTATTCCTCTCTCTACTTCATATAAACTTTAAACTGTCCCTCTTTTAGATTAGGCTACAATCAGTGTCTTTGCAAATCAATTCTGCTAGTTAGCACATCTAGCCTGTACTTGTTTTGCATGGCTAGATATATATTCATTGTGAGGCTTCAACATGATCTGTGATTTACATATATAAGTTATGTAATTGTCTATAGCTAACATTGACTTGATATCTGCTTCATCAGACTGATTGTGCGATAATTCTGCTGGTCCATCATTCTCCATACCAGTACAGAGTAGCCAACTCACCTACAGACTATCGAACCTTACTTTTATTTCGAATTTTTTGCGATGGCCTGTCCGTGAACCTTGAACCTACTCAGTACTAGGGGTTTATACCCAACGACCGTTAGACAGGACCTTTTTAGTGACTGTGTATCTGTTCTATGTTACATCTACCCGCAAAGTGCCTTGCTGAAGTACACGCTCTGTGGTGAAACGGTCAAGCATCAAACCATCGGCCTTACCGACTGAGCCACCGAGCCTATCTACTCTGTACTACCAGTCGATCTACTTTGTTACCGTGACAACGCTTATTGCTCTTAGTCGCCACCATCTGATAATTTTCTTTTCTCGTGCTTGGGAGAAAGGTAATTTCTGCTATGATACATATCCTGTATTGTATGTATTTCAATATTTGCCGTATTCTCTATCTCCTGTGCCAATCGTGTTGCGGTGCCTGGATGGTCGTGCACAGCAGTCTTTACTGCTTCACCTGTGTGCCGATTGTTTATGGTACTTTGGGTGTTGCGGACTTGATGACGTATTCTTCCTTCGCAATTCCTGCCTTATTTTGATTCTATATTATTCTTGTGTAGTTATAATATTTGGCGAAATAAACTACTTGTGTCTTGAGGTTTTAAATTTATATTTATTACTGCGTGTTTTACAAATAAAAAAGAGGATAAATTTGAATACTCATGCCGTGAACATGTCTGTGACTTGTGTTTAGCAAATAAATAGAAAATGAAAAATTTATATTTTCGTTCTATCATGTGGACAGTTCATCACAATCAAGTGGTACTTGAGGTCTTGTTTGTCGTTATTCACAACGGTACAAGTAACATCTTTCGCATAATGCTTGAATACTTCAAGCAAATTTATTTTAAAAAATATGTAGAAAATTCAACCATCGTAAATGTGACTAGCGATCAATAAAAGCTAACCAATGACATGAGCGGTGCGCGACAAGAATTCAATATAAAACTATAACGTATGCGCAATATTATTAGAATGACCGGCGTTTACGCATCCTTGATTTCGTGGTGAACGCATTCTGTATATGCAATTTTATTGGGTGCGATCCTGCAATTTGCAGTTTGGGGAGAGCACATTTTTGGTTTATATTCGCACCATGCATTCTGATTCCTAATCATCCTTGCGCCAGAGGCGCCCAAATTTTATTTAGAAAATAGAACATAAATTCCCAAGAATAAAGCAATAAATAAATTTTAAAAAGATTGCACAAAATTACCAACGAAGCAACTCTGGAAGGTTTTGATGTTCATTATAATTAAAATTATATGAGTTTGTCTTGAATGCATCGATATTCTTGATTGGTCAAGATACACGGATGCACCACAAGTTTCATTCGTCATCGATACAAGAGGAAATAGAATCTAGACAACTTTTTTCTAAAATGAATTTGATTTGTATGAAGTATGGACAACAGATAAAAAGTTCTGGTTATGCTCATTCACTATCAAGTCATGTTCTTAACTAAGTACGAATTTGTGAACAAATACAACTTCTAGACTATGTTATTTTCGTCATACTATCCGTTTTATAGAAAATAAAATAATTTTTTACAATACGCGCAACGGGTGACTCAAGGATGATGATGCTGACTTAAGATAATACTGGGAGTTTTAATGAGAGCAGACTGTACTGAGAGTTTTAATATTGTTTTCGGTCTCGCGATTAATTATATTTCTCCGATTTCATGGCGTCACACATACGTCTATACAATTGTTACGTCACACATACATCTATACAAAAACGTCACTTTTAGCGACTTTGTTCGAACCTCGAATGCATTTGAAAGCTCTTAACGCGTTTATTAGCGAAGTTTCGCGAGTACGGACGGACCCCAGATATGTTACTTGCATAATGCGCTGTGGGTCTTTTCGAATTCGCAAATGCCAGAAGAAGTATTTTCAATGACATAACTTTGAAGGCTATAGACATATCAGTGTGCAACTTGATCGTGCTCTGTTAATGGCTTTCTCGAACATACATATCTCATTGGATAGATAAAAAAGAGTGTAAAGATGGACTTTGACACTGATTTGACAAAGTTCTGAGAGGAATAAACCCAATATAATACCAAGACAGCGTTCAAGTCCATTTATTCAAATGCTCGATATAATAATTTTCGCTTTCTTGTGTCGTTATTTTACTTACATATAAATGATTTAATTCCCATTCATAAAATTCCTCTGTGAGGGTAGTAGTAAGTAAATAATACATAATTCAGGGTTGTGTTGCAATGATATACGATTTCACATATGGAAAAATATATATAATATATATATATATAAGAAATTCACCGGTGAACGGATACATTGGCTTTGAAGTTTTTATTGTTTTTTTATATAGAATTTTTGCAATCGGCCTCCGGTTAGATAAAAACAAAAATGACATCAATTCATAAAACGATTTTTATCATTTTACCGGCGCGAGTGCGCCAAAATATTGGGAAGAACTGTACCAGATAGTATTATATAAAACAGAAACAAGATAAAGATTTGTTATTTTTGGAGACTTTGGGGAGGCATTCAATTTAAACCTTTTACCGCTTTTTGATTTATTTTGTCTTGACATTGGGACCATTTTCTTACAGAAGTTCCATGTCTGCATCGCATTTTGTTTATTAAATTTAATTCTAAAAAGCCCGAAAGTGGCGGAAGCTTACGGCAAACATGTATGATGAATTTGATACAAGAGGTGAACAGCGAGGGCAATTCCATTCCCCCCTCGTTTGACGGATTAGTGCGTGCTTGCTATAAAATGGAGCTTTTAGGGGTTTAAGTGTAACAAAAAATCTTTCCTAAAAATGAATGGCTTGATTCGGTTTACATATCTTCTTTTTTGAAATTCTAGATTGTCTAACATCATACTGCAGTTATTGTGGGTAAAAAACTCCCGGGGAATGGGTGAGATATTAAGCTTTCTTTAACGAACCCAGTTTGCTATAGATTTCATTATCTCATATTATTATTTTAGGTTGGATGCGATATGTGTCCGAGATGGTACCACGCAAGCTGCTACGATGGCGATGTTGCAGATATCGTCGATATAGTATGGAAGTGTCCAGCTTGTGTATCAAAACATTAGAGACTTGCTACAATGGAAGCACCTTTATAGTTTTTTCCAAATTCCACAAAAAGTGTAAACATGACGACCTGAAAATTGTTTTGTTAAACTGAGTCTCCAAATGCCCAAATTCAATATTTTGAGCTTGTAAGTAGTCGTTAGTTGTTCCTTTTCTCAGCGTGACAGGTCCTGTAAGTAGGGCTGGGCAAAACCGAATCACTTGGAATTCGAATCTGATTCGAATAATTTTTTTCGAATCGGATCGAATCACTAATTCTTTGCAAATAACAAATATCCCATTTTTACTATTATAACTTGGACTGTTATAACATTGTGAAAATAAAGAAATTTATAATTTATAGCGTATTTTCAATTCACACTAAGAGCAACCACTTTCATATTTTAATGACGAAATATAATCGATTTTAGTCAAATTTGACCTAAATCGTTTGTATTTCGTTGTTAAAAATGAAAATCCTAGTTTACTTAACAAGTTTTTGTTCCTATAATTGATTAACGACTGATTCGAATAAATTGTGCTTCGAGTCGATTCGAATCACCGACTCCAATTGCCCAGCCCTACTTGTAAGTACGGGTTTCAGTGAAAGATCATTACTTTTCTATAGAAATTAACTCTGAGTAAAGTTGGAAGCAAACGTATTTTTTATAGGCCTACCCATTAGAGATGAGTCTTGTATGTATGTCAGTACAATAGAAAGCGACCCAGAATTTCGCCAGAGGCAAATTTGAGAAGTTAAAAGAATTCCCGCTATAGAATGGGACTATGTCTTTAATTCTAGCCATTTACTGGAGTCCGATTGATAAACGCATATCCGCCGCTCAACCTAAAACACTTTGATTTGGATTGTCGAATCGTATAGCCAGCACTTTTCTAACCATCCAAGGTATCCTGAAAAATTACACGGGAATTCTCAAAAATATTACAAAGAATCTCAATCCTTAAGATTTTTTTTGGCATTATTGGTCAATGTTTTTTCAACATTTTTTCAACGTTTTTATGTAGATCTTGCAAATAATAAATATTTTGCGTAAAAAGAAGTCGTTTCATTATGAACTTTATATGTTATTTGTTAGAATAAGTTTTGAATCGTTCTGTGTAAAAAGGGGAAATTTCATGTTTCTAAAACAGTAGCCTTATTATTTTCAATGTTCTTCATAATATACTCAGCATAATATATGAATAATGCTGTGCTATTTTGTCCAAAGTATGTTTCCATAGGTGTAGAAATATGTTATAAACATACTGTAAAGGGAAATAGCGTGACAAATAATTTTTTCGTTAATAAATGACGCCCTTATTATAGATATGTTGCTATTTTAGCACTTTTTCATGAAAAGAGAGGGAAATTTCCCCATGATTCGCACGGTAGAATTTCTTTAAATTTTATTCAAAGATGTAGAAACATTATTTGAACATACTGTTTAAAGGAATAGCGTGACAAATGTTTTTTTTCGTCAATCAACGACGCTTTTATTAAAGATATTTTGCTATTTTTGCACTTTTTCGTGAAAAGGGAGGGAAATTTTCCCATGATCCGCACGGTAGAATTTCTTCAAATTTTTTTCATAGATACAGAAATATATTTTGAACGTACTGTATAAAGGAATAGCGTGAAAAATATTTTTTTCGTTAATTAATGACGCCCTTATTGGAGATATTTTGCTATTTTTGCACTTTTTCATGAAAAGGGAGGGGAATTTCCCCATGATCCGCGCGGTAGAATTTCTTCAAATTTTTTTCATAAGTGTAGTAATATTTCATGAATATACTGTATAAAGGAATAGCGTGACAAATATTTTTTTCATCACTTAATGACGTCCTATATAAGGATAATTTGTCATTTTTTCATATTTTTCGTGAAAAGGGAGGGGAATTTCCCCATGATCCGCACGGTAGAATTTCTTCAAATTTTTTTCATAGATATAGAAATATATTTTGAACATACTGTATTAAGGAATAGCGTAAAAAAATTTTTTTTTTCGTTAATTAAAGACGCCCATATTGGAGATATTTTTCTATTTTTGCACTTTTTCATGAAAAGGGAGGGGAATTTCCCCATGATCCGCACGGTAGAATTTTTTTAAATATTTTTCATAGATATAGAAATATATTTTGAACATACTGTATAAAGGAATAGCGTGAAAAATATTTTTTTTCGTTAATTAATGAAGCCCTTATTGGAGATATTTTGCTATTTTTGCACTTTTTCATGAAAAGGGAGGGGAATTTCCCCATGATCCGCACGGTAGAATTTTTTTGAATTTTTTTCATAGATATAGAAATATATTTTGAACATACTGTAAAAAGGAATAGCGTGACAAATATTTTTTTCGTTAATTAATGACGCCCTTTTTAGAGATATTTTGCTATTTTTGGCACTTTTTCATGAAAAGGGAGGGGAATTTCCCCATTATCCGCAGGGTAGAATTTTTTTAAATTTTTTTCCTAGGTGTAGTAATATATTTTGAACACACTGTATAAAGGAATAGCGTGACAAATTTTTTTTTCGTTAAATAATGACGCCCTTATTGGAGATATTTTGCTATTTTTGCACTTTATCATGAAAAGGGAGGGGAATTTCCCCATGATCCGCACGGTAGAATTTTTTTTAAATTTTTTTCATTGATATAGAAATATATTTTGAACATACTGTATAAAGGAATAGCGTGACAAATATTTTTTTCGTTAATTAATGACGCCTTTATTGTAGATATTTTGCTATTTTTGCACTTTTTCATGAAAAGGGAGGGGAATTTCCCCATGATCCGCAAGGTAGAATTTCTTCAAATTTTTTTCATAAGTGTAGTAATATTTCATGCATATACTGTATAAAGGAATAGCGTGACAAATATATGTTTTTCATCACTTAATGACGTCCTCAATAAGGATAGAGATATAGTCTATAGACTAGAGATATAGTCTATTATAGAGATATTTTGCCATTTTTGCACTTTTTCGTGAAAAGGGAGGGGAATTTCCCCATGATCCGCACGGTAGAATTTCTTCAACTTTTTCCCTTGGCGTACAAGTATGGTTTGAACACGCTAGTCAAATACATGTCGTGACAAACAAATATTTCGCTATTTTGAATGAGTATTTATGACTCGTCGAAGGCGGATATAGTAATTGAAAAATCGGTAACTGTCTGCTGGAAGTGTCTGCTAGCTTTATACAGGTAAAATATTCTGCCAATTTTTATTTTGTTGACATTCAGGAATACGATACAGAATACTGAATATGATACTAAACTTTACTAGACCCTAGAATTGCTAGAAAGATATGTTTTTTTTCATGCTCGCCTTAGCCTACCCAAGTTATTACATCCTGACTTGAGCAGTGAGGGGTGGGCATGAATTGACGAGCCGGACCCAAACCGAGATCTTCAACCTGCGATGCCAACATGTTTAACCGCTACCAGCGGTCGGATTAACCGTACGCCATCACGGCCGCCTCAGCTAGACTTGAATTATTCTGCCAACGCTCTAATTTTCATTCAGTACCGATTACAAAAACTAAACAAGAACATCTTTATGTCCCAAACTATAATTCATATGCGCGCATATGTATTCTAATCCTCCCTCTATCTACTTGATATAAACCGTCGTATCCCCGCCCGCCTGTTCAGCTTTCACAACACTGAAATGGGGAACTGAAATTCTGGTCGTAAGACAGGTGATTCCCCGATTTCGTCATATTTATTTAAAACACCTTTACAACAACATTTGCCGAACATGATTTAAAATGTTAGTAAAAAATCGTGGAATTTCTGAAATATATTCTTGGAACTACCTAATGGGCAAGGTGATTCCCTATCAGGTTTCAAAACTATATTCATTGATGCGTGGAAAGAACAAATAAAAAAGGGGATAACTTTGAACACTAATGTCGTGAACATGCTAGCCGTGGCGTTAAGACAATTTTATTGGGTGCGATCCCGCAAATTGCAATTCTATCGTCAATCGTTTGGGGAGAGCACATTTTTGGTTTATATTCGCACCATGCATTCTGAAGCCTAATCATCCTTGCGCCAGAGGCACGGAGGATTTATTTAAAAAATAGAACACAAATTCTCCAATTTCAGGGCTAAAAAAGTAAAAATGTTGCACAAAATTACGAACAAAACCACTTTAGTGTGTTTCGACATTCATTATGACGAAAATTACTCAACATTAAAATTATCTGATCGGAAGTTATCAAGCGTGTAGTTGCTGGTTGCCAGTTTTATCATGTACATTCGGAGCAAGTGTTGATAATAATGAAGCAGTATTATTGACGTTTCGATTTTTTAAGCATGTCGTGCGCTAAATTTGTATTACTGACTAAACCTGCTAAAAATTTAAACTGAGAAATAAAATTCTCAGGCTGTAAAATTTGCTCATTTAAGATATAGGATTAAGTTGATGATCTGGTCTACTTGTGGCATCCGTAACCTTGCGTTGAAGTGTGGTGGTTTATGCTGTAGACTAGTTTTCGGATTTGCTGATATTTTCGGTATTTAATTGCTACTGGTGGAGGCCCATTAAAAGATTTTTTCAACAGAGACCGCAGGGTCCTACTAAACAGCGAAAATAGAGAAAAATCAACCACTAAAAGTTATACTACCAAGATCAAATTATTTAAATATATTTTTGGAATTGCAATTTGCGTATTCTGTATTTCAATCCTGAAATGAATGACCCTAATATAATTTCAACACTTTTGCATCCATCATACCGGTACTTTGTTTTTACTCATCTTCATTCTCCGTTATATTTTCTTTCTTACCTATTTCACATACAATATATTCTTTTAGATGTAATTTGATACAGAGTAAAGTTACCAATGGCTTGATGCTGGGTTCGTCACAGGTTGGCAGAATGTCAGCTACTTTGCCACCCAGACACCCGAAGAAAATGGATTTTATCAAAAGAATTTTTATCAAATTGGAAATATTTCATAGTATACCTTTCAGCGCTCTCGACACAGGATAAAAATGTCAAACGCCTTCGATCCTTGCGTACCTTATTTATTAGATGAATATATGGTACGTATGATTTGTTGGTTCTTATTGGTTATTATTATTGACTTTCTCTTGGCTATATTGCACGCTTTAAGCTTCGAACCTCTGATCACCAAGTCGCAGGTTCGAATCCTGTGAGGGATGATAATTATATGCGAGAGATCAGCTGGATCCCTTTCTGGTGCACGTTGGTTCACATAAGCGCTACTTATGGCTTCCTCCGCCAAACAGGTCTATGCGCAAGATTAATGAGAATAATACAAAAACCACCCGCGATTCGGAATTGGCATCTGCGCCAGAGATCATGTTTCGCCATATGATTAAGTTGTATTTTTCGCTTTCCTCTCCCGCAGGATAAAAATGATATCCCTATCCTATATTTCTTTAACATTATGGCCGCTACGTTTTTTTATTGAATGACAATGATCGCTCGTCTTCTCATGAAAGCATGTTCAACTCGACATCTTTTCTCTCTTTACTATTGATCTCCCGTGCGTTTGTGTATTATATGAAATGGGAAATTTAGTAATAACTATAATTAGCATGCGCTGATATTTTATGAAGGGTACTCATTCAGATAATATATGTATCGGCATGAAAAACTAATATCGGTCAGGCCCTATGGAATCTATTGGTCAGCCCTAGATACATTTGTGTCGGCAGGGGTATCAGAACATACTATGTGTGAGATGTCTTTGTGTCTCTTGTAAACTGTTCTTTATTATCTTTATAGAATCTTGTTTGACCACTTGTTCTGAAATGTGTCAATGTGACCCAGAGACTGCTTGAAACAGATGAGGTATGTATTATGTATTAGCCAGGATGGCAGAATCTTCATTTTCTTCCGGTATCTGAAATGTTCATATCATTTTCCAGAGTGATCAGATGTCAGCTACTCAGCTGTCATTCTGTCAATCCGGTTTCAATTATGGGTAGTTTGTGACTCCTTTTAATTCCTGATATAGACCATTTGAATACGTATTTTTGTTAGAATCCGAATGTTTCAACGGTTTTTGATTATTTGGTTACTAATGGCAAAAAACTACATGAAGTTGACTTGTAAATCCTGTTTTTTTCAATTCTACTAAACGATAAGTTGATCTTTTGACCTCCTGCTACTGACCTTTTCCTAAGGCCATTTGCAATAATAAAAAAACCTCTTATCTCAAGCTGACGATCTCTGAATTTTAATTTAGCTATTTCAAAATGCTTCCACTTCATTTTAGTTCTACTTTTGTGTAAATTTTGAACTAATGTTACCTTTTCCTCGTTTTCAGGACAAAGCTGCAGAAATTCTTGAAATCTTCGAAACATTGATCGAGACCGAAGTCAGTTTCATTTCACCATATGTAAAAGATCTAGTGTTATTTTCCCTGCAGGTAAGTTCCAGAACCGACCAGTTTGGTTCTTTTACATGTTCAATTTTGATTTGATACCCTATAAGTGTGGGCTTAGTACATGTTGGGGTTAGTAGGCAACTAAAAAGAAACAAAAAAGTGGTGGATTGTTTTACCATCAACCAGGGCAGATACTACTTAAAGCACTTTACCATGTTGAAATTTTTGGCCGAGAGCGCAGCCACTGTTGTCACATCTTGTAGCATATCTGCCAAGAGGAGAAGAATCTTGTTTTTTCTAGATGTCTGAAGCTTCAAACTGTCCAGCAAGAGAGCCGTCCAGCACTCCTCTTGCACATAATCATCATCATGCAAAACTCATTCCCAACGCTTTACCGATTGAGCTACCCCGGCACCCTGTCTCGTAGATGCAGTGCCTCCTTTTTTATAACCACTCTTGGGAATGAGGGACCTGACCAAAGCCTAGCGGTCACAGGGTGGTGGGCATGGATTAATGAACTGAACTCGCCGGGACTTGAACCGGTGGTCCTCAACCTTCAATGCCAATATGATAAACACTGGGCCATTGCAGACTGTCATGCTACTTTTTTATTGATTACAGATTGCAGCAAAATCAGACTTGGAAGATTCAACCAGAGTTCGGGCTTTGTCACTACTAAGATGGATAATCAAGTTAAAGAAGAAGGTAAGTTATTTATTTTCATCGGCAAAAATCGGCATCGTAATATGAGTGACCTTTATTCGATTTGTTTCAGATTGGCAGAATGCTGACATTGCCATTCAAACACCCGAAAAAAATGTTTTCATTCGGAAGGAAACTTAGCGAACGGGCAATATTTCATGACATATCTATGGCTGGAAGATTAAATGTCTCTTCTTGAGTGTTGAGTAGTAACCAAACTCTATCAAAAGTTTCAAAATTATCATCACTGGTATGAAATAGCAGTGTTAATGGCTTTGAAGCTTATTTGTTCTTTCGAAAAAATGATTTCGCGCATTTCGGACACTTGAAGAAAGGCAAGATTCTTCCATCTTTGTCTGTTTATGGTACTGCTTGGAGTGAATTTCTCTAAAGAATGTAGTTTATTTTTTCAGGCAGTCATCAAATTATCATTAATCGAACCGATATTGGACAATATATTTCCCATTATAACTTCACCCGAGAACGACGATGAGATCAATTTTGCATCTGATGATGCAGAATCGGAATATCCTATTTCTTCTGCTGTATATGTGAGTATATATTAAGATTTTGAATTTGTTTTGGTTGGTGCAAATTTGGTTGATACGAGACATTTAAAAAACACCCTATTATCTTCTAGTAAGATATTTATGAAGAAATATTCTTTATTTTCTTCTGCTGAAAGTCATTTTCTTTAGGTGTCTTAGTAGCAGTTTTAGTCTACCATGCATTGGTAATTAAATAATGAGGATTTAAAGCCTCAAGCTGGACAAGATGGTAGTGATCTGCAATTTGCTTAGTTGAGTCCTATTCACTGCTTTACTCTCCTGAAGGATAAAAATGAAAAAAATGAGATTGAAGTCGTGGAAACTTAAAAAATCCTTGTTAATTGATCTTTTAATTTTCAGATCATTGATGAACTGGCACTGCATTTTGCCTCCTAAAGAGAGATTGTTTTTTAAAGCAATTGTAAGTGTTGTTGAGCATATCGGTAGGACGTTAAATACCGGCATTGGGTTTTCCAAAATACTGTTTATCGTTATTTTTTCGCAATGTCGGTTTGCCGTGATACCGGTATTTTGTGACATACCGCCTAAAATGGTTACAAGTTGTTGCGTTATCGCGTCAAAGAGCATAAACGGGTCTTGACATACCGGTAATGTTGGCATTTTACTTGCACCTGTTGGCAAACTCGATTGAACTTTTTAAACAACAACCCGCCTGCATTTAGAGGTGTGCTGCTGATTTTTTTTCACTAGGTTGCGCCTCTCGTGTCTCTCTAAGGCAACACGATAGCGTGTTTTTGATAGCAGAAAATGGCTTGACATACAGATAGATCATAAAATATTGCCCAGTTTCTAAACTTTCTTCTGATTGCCGTTTTCTTCTGGTGTCTTAAAAACATTGTAGCTGGCATTCTTCAGGTCTGACCCAAATATTTTTTGTTCGTTCATTAATTAACATGATTTTCTTACTTTTATTCAGATGCCGAGCCTGGAAGTTTTAATGTCAAGCAATGAACCTCACCATGTAAGGGGTCTCGTATTAACACTAGCCTGCCTTGCCGAGGGAACTTCAGAATATATTAAGAATAAGTAAGTACGCAGTATTTATAGATGTCTCATTTTTTCTGAGGGTTTTGAGTGAAAGGTCAGAGCAGGGTTACAGAATCACGGTTTTCTCTTTTTTCATGTTTCAAATTTTCTTGGGATGGACAAAAAGCGCGTAATCTGTTTTCTTCGGGCGTCTGATATTTTGCCACCATGGGTCAGAAATTTTTCCTTTTTGTTTATTATATCAAGTTGAATTGTTTCTTTTACTCTGTGTAGGTTAGGGCTTTAGAAGTGGTATATGGTTTTACCGTTGCCCAGGGCAGATACCACTCACTGCACTTTATATATTGATATTTTACTTTCATTTGGAAAGTAAAAATAATCAAATTAATTTTTCTCCTAACATACCTTAATATTTTTTTCAGTCACCTGAAGCCTTTTCTGGAAATCGTATGTCGAGCCTCGTTGAGTGAAAACCAAGGAGTCAGATCCGCTTCATTATTTGCCATCGGGCAATTTTCTGAACATTTACAGGTAAATGGGTATTTATGTTAAAGATGATCTTCATCTTAAGTTACGACCTCTCGCGCAGATACCAGTTTCGAATCTGGGTGGAATATTCGAGCTTATCATATATTTTTCCTGTTCATGGACGTGGCCGGTGGAGGAAGGTGTAAGTAGGGCTTTCGGGAACCATCGTGCGCCTTCGAGCCGCCCAGCAGACATCTGGCACATAATCATCCTCCCCTAGAAGATTCGAGCTTGCGTCTTAATCAGAGATGCATATCTCCAAGCGTATTGTCATTGCTTTACCGATTGAGCTAACTGGGTAGAATAGTCTAGAATTCTGATCAAGGAACAGGATTAGAATTGCTGGAAAGATATGATCTTTTTCTGTTGAGCCTCTGCCTACCCAAGTTATTTCACCCTGGATTCAGTGGTGGGCTTGGATTAACAAACTGGACTTGCCGGGACTCGAACCTCAGATCTTCAACCTGCGACGCCAACATGTTTAACCATTTATCCATGTTTTCTCAAACTATTTCATTTTTGAGGGGGAAGAGCTTTGTTTGCAAAGACAGCTTGGTGTTTGTTTATTATAAGACTAGGGTGGGTGCGCTGAGATTGCTATGCACAGGTTGGGCACATGAGAGGTCGTATTTCATATGGTTAAGCTGTATATTCGACCTTCCCCTTCCGCAGGGTAAAAATGATATTCTATCCCAATTTTGTAATTTCAAAAAAAAATTATTCAATCCTATCTCATTTTTAGCCTGATATCAGTAAATTCTCTGCAGAAGTGATGCCGTTACTTTTCGAAATTTTAAAGAAAACCTCTGAATCGAACAAAGGAATCACAAGGGCTTATTACGCAGTGGAAAATTTTGTTGAAAATTTAGGTGAGTGGATTTTGGTGGACATGGTCGTTTATTCGTAAGCGATCAGTTTCAGCAAGCATTGGTTGTTGGTATCATCAGCATCGACATGCAAAATGACCAAGGTCAGTGCACTTCACCATAGCAGTTTCGTTTGGAATGTTTTCCGCTTAGAGTTCAGTTGCTGTTACTATATTGATGGTTTCGAAGCTTTTCTGTTCATCAGAAGGAAATGACATTATCATTTCAGACACCTGAAGAAACACAAGATTTTGTCTTCGGTAATATCGGTCTCAAATACCTTTTTTTTATTGAAATCCACTTAAAGTTTAAATTCGAGTATATGTCATCGATGCATTGTGCTGCATTATGAATTTTCCCAGTGAGTGCGAAAACCCGGAAGTCTAGAAAAAGTTTTTTTTTTTATATTGCAATTGAATCTGAGCAAGGCCGTAAGCATTGCTAAAAGAAACCAATTAACACGCTGAACCACTATAGTTAAGTGTAGTGAGTGGTATCTGTCACACGCAGGAAATACTTTAGGACTATTTTAAAGCTTCTACCTACAGGGCTTAGATATTAATTCTCTTTTGGATTTATGTTTCAAAATTACCTCGTATTTTTTGTTGGTATTTGCGTTACGAGACTACTGACTATTTCTTTAAGACAATGACATCCTTCCGTACCTTGATCGATTGATGAGTCATCTTCTAACGACGTTGCAAACTTGTGAGAAAATCCATACAAGGGAGCTGGTTGTCAGTGCTATTGGGGCTGTCGGTAAGATTTTTTTACAGCCACTTCTTGAAGTAGATCACCCTGACCAATGTCCTGTACCAGCGGCCACTTATAGACGAACAGGCTTATTGTTGTTGGAAAGATATGGTCTTCCGGTTCTGCTTGGCCTACCCAAGTTATTACTCCCTGGGTTGGGTGGTGGGCATGGATTGACGAGCCAGACATGCCAGGACTCGAACCCGAGATACTAATTCTGATGCCAATATGTTAACACCTAGGCAATCGTGCCCGCTAAGTAAACTAAGTAATGGAATAGAGATTTGTACTTTTGAGAGTGTTGCCTTGCGCCCTTGAGCGCATACATAATTGCACTAATATCGTTCTCATAATTTCGTAATAATTACAAGACGCATTCTGTAACCTTGGATTGGTCATGGTTTCCAGTCTCTATCCCTGTTCCCTTATAAGTTGTTTCTCCCATATCTGATCAGGAACTTGTCAAGAGTGACCAACAGATCCTCAGATATATTGAGCCTCTGCGGCGTGATCTTTCAAAGGTACATACTTGACAAATCATGTTGGGGGTTGAAGGTACAGGCTTAGGAATAGCATAATTCCTGCATGTCGTAAGTGACTACCAAGAGAAAACAAAGAAGTGGTAGATGTTTTTAGCATCACCCGGGGCAGATATCATTCAATGTACTTTACCATAGAAGGTCTGTTTTATTTGGGATGATTTTATTTGAGTGCAATTGCTGCCTTGCTCTGGGTGATCCACCCAACTAGGTGATTATATAATATAAATAAATGTGTTTGAATTGCGGTTTCAGTTTCGCCCAGGGCAGATACCATTGCTGTATTTTTTCACTCAGGGTGCACTTTCTGGTGCTTAGTAGTAACTCTCTGCCATATAAGTGCCCTTTACTTGGTTACTTTCAGGTGTTGCTTCAAGAATTCATTAATGAAAAATATTAATAATTTCAGCCAACTCAGCCAAAGAGAACCTCTTGCCATACCTGGGAGAGATTTTATCACAACTAAGAGTTTTCTTACCGACCATGAATCAGCAAAACGTACAAATAACGACAGAGCAAAATGAAGAAGCTGAAAATTTATCATTGCTACATATGCAAACATTGGGTGGGTTTTATATCATGATTTTGCTGCACGGTAGAGCAATTTTCAGAATATTCAGAATTTTTAGTTAGAGATTTATTTTCGAATCAAATATGAAATTGCAAAAGCTGCAATATACGCTTGCGTGGATTATGTTTTCTCTTTGTTTGATTTGAACGTCTGTCAAGATTTGTGCTTTGCAGATTTGTGAGTACAGTTCTTAAACGAGCAGATATGTATTGCCGTTTTTGTTCTGTTACTCAGTAGAAGTAAGAGGTGACCAAAAGGAAGCAAGGAAGTGATGGGAAATTTTAACATTGCACAGGGCAGATACCACCCATTGCGCTTTTACCTCCAGCGGTTCAGTCACTGTACAGATGCTGCTATTACATTTTGTAGTAGGTCTTTGCTATTAAGTGGCCGTTTGTTGGTACCTTTCAGGCGCTATTTCAGGCCTTGCTCTGCGATTTTCAATTTGAAAAAAAAAATTTAAAAATATGTTCCATTTTATCCTCACATTTCATGCAACAGAAGGGCAAAATGAAAAACAAATGTTAAAAAATAAGAAAAGAACGAGAAAGTTCATTGGGGCCTTAACAACTCTATTATATAAATTCGAAGACAATTTATTGCCATCGAATCGGATTCAGAGAGACTGAATCAATTTTGATGACAATAAATTATCGGAAATGAACTTTATTTTCCAGTATGCAATTAATAATTTTTACAATTATACCTGGTTACGAGATTTATCTTGCTTCTTGCTGAGGTTGTCGAGCAACATCCCAATGGCTATGGCTTACAGTGTCTCGCCCAGGGGCACCCCGCATGTATTGCTCTATAAGGGCTTCTTTTGTTCATTGATCTTGATTAGGTGTTACGCATTCATAACGTTACCGAGGCCCACTTCAAAAAAATATTATTCCATTGCAGACACACTGGGAGTGCTCGCTCGTACTGTTGGTAAAAACAATTTCATCCCGTTAGCAGAAGATTGTCTGAAACTTGGAATGAATTTAATGGAGAATGAAAGTAATGACCATGACATGAGGAGATCAGCGTAAGTAGATATATAGAGAAACGCAGAGGGCAAAAATATAAATATTTTTCAATTTGGATGCTAGGAAGGCTGCATAATAACTCAACTGTAGGATAAAATATAGAATTTCATTTTATCCTACGGCAGAGGAAAGCTGAGAATGCAGCTTAATCATGTGGTGAACCACTGCTTCTTGCAGATACCAGTTCCAAATGGTGGTGAAATATTTTGGCTTGTCATATTCCTCATTTTTCCTGTACGTGGACTTGGTTGGTTGGGGAAACCGTAAGCAGTGCTTTCGTGCATCGGCGAGGCCGCCAGCAGACCTCTCTCATATGATAATCATCCCACACAGGAACTTGCATTTTGACGATCAGAGATGCGTATTCTCATATCTTTTTCTGATGTGAGATGTCCAGCAGACCTAGTCAGTTAGAATCATCGCTAACAGCATTCGAGCCCACGGCGCTAGTGATGCATAACTCTAAATTTATTCCCAACTCCTGTTCTGACTGAGCTCACCAGGCATCCTTTACTTCTTTGCAATTTGGGCGGTTTTTAGTCGGCTTCTTCTGGGACTGCTTCCAGCCTCGCTTAAAAAATTAAATACAAAGAACCTTGCAGCCGCAAGATGAAACTCTTCTTTTTTCCAACATCACATCAGCGGTTTTTAAAAAATTCATTTTCATCACAGATACGGTTTATTCTCTGCCATCGCTACAATTGTGGAAGAGAAAATGTCTCCTTTCCTGAACGTGATCGTTAAACACATGTTGGATTCATTGAGATCCACAGAAGGGGTGATGGTAAGTAAAGTTCTGGGGTCGCATGTAAGAATTTCTTTCTGCGTTTTCAAACATGCGAGGATACTATCGGTGAAAGTGTTAGGAATACACTTCGAGCTTCGCATCTCTGATGTTTCTAAGTTCAAATCCCCAAGCTAGAGGATTGCTGGCTTCCACTGTGGTTCATGTAACTGCTGTAATGGTTTCCTCCACCAACCCTGTCCCAGACCAGCTACTTAGCCACCCGAAGAAAAGGTGTTACAACAGAAGAAAATTTGGCAAATGGTCAATATTACATGATATATCTGTGCTTAGAAGATTTCTAATCTTTCTTTGAGTGTCTGGTTTTAACCAAGTTGTATAAAAAGTTTAAATTTATCAATACTGCTATGGAATGACCCTTATCAAGAAATTATTTATACCCTCTCAGACACCAACATGCCTGGAAGAAGCCTAGTACCCTGAAATCATTCGCACCTGCCTTTGCAACACTTTTGCCGAAACTGTTTAAAAACCCTGATTTAAACTGAATCGCAACATCATTAGTAATGAAGATGATTCAATGAAGCTCGTTCGTAATATTTTTAACCATGGATACCAATATTTCCACCTCCCAGGCTCACTACACAGAGGAATCGAACGGCGGAGCATCGTCAAAAGATTTCTCGTTCTTGGATGACAATAACCATGAGACAGATCTGACAACAGAAGCAGATTCACAGGTTTGTTTGATTTTACTTTCATCTACATATCTGAATAAATCACTCTGAGCAAGGCAATATATACAAGTAGTTTTGTACAGGGATGAAAGTTTCAAATTTTCCAATCTAATTGATATTATGATGTCGTAATAGGTGCAGCAGGCTAAAATTATGAAACTGATTTGCACATTTGTTTAATATTTTTTATTAAAGGTACAAATTCGAGCAGTGAGATTTGAATTGATTTCGATTCATGTCCTGTTCGGATGATTCGAATATGCATTTTTTTTTTTAAATATAATTTCCCAAAAATTTTGTTTTACATATATATATATTTTCCAAATTTTTTTATTAGCAGCCACTTATAGAAGGACAGGGTTGAAGTGGAAGTTATTACACCCTGTGTTGAGGCATGGATTAACGAGCCGGACTCGCCGGGACTCGAACCCATATTTTCAATCTGCGAGGCCGATTCCACTAGATTATTACTTGCAAAGGAGAAAATAGCTTTGCTGTGTATCGAGATTTTTCAATGAACTTCTTTAATAAAAATAAAATTCGAAAAGATTTCTATATTTTTTATTCAAACATGTTACATGCAAAGCCGGACGTAGCAGCCAAAAAGAACCGACTAATGAGCACTTATATTGTAAATAGCTGCCTCAAATGTAGTACCAGCAGTCCACACTCTTTGGTGTAATAACTTGGTTAGAATCAAAAAGATGATGCCTTTTCAATAACGCTAAGTGGCCACTGGTAGAGGGCCCTGTTCAGAGTCAAGAGTCGTCAAACGAAAGTAATATATATATATAAAAATAATATATCCGAATAAGTATAAAAAACATCCCATGAAGTGCAGTGCGTTATGTGGTATCTGCCCTGAGCGATGGTAAAGCCATCTGCTACTACTTAAACTTTCCTTTTAATGAGGGGGTTATTCTCACTGGATATCTGAGTAGTCTGTAGATCCAACTGGTACAAAGAAGTAAATATTTCTTGATCTTAGGATGACGATGATGACGATATTGAAGGCTTCTCGGTTGGTAATTCTTACATGGACGAGAAATCAGATGCTTGCGAAGCTATCGGAGAAATTGCAAAATATACAAAAACAGAATTTTCTGCTGTACTTGCAATTAGCGTTTGAAGAGGTCAGTTTATCTTATTAAAGTGCAGTGAATAGTATCTGCCCTGGATGATGGTGAAAACCATGTTCTTATGTTTTTTGACACACAGGAAAATATAACAATTCCAAAGTCTGAACCCACCTCATAACACAGACGAATCAAATTTTCGAATAAACTCAAAAATAAATATATTTTATTAGGTAAAGTTTGGACTTTGAGGATCTATATTTGAATTCATAGATTTAAAAAAAAGATGGTTATTTTTAATCCATGATTCATAAAATTTTAGAGAAAAGTAGAAAAAAAAGAATATACTATTGGTTGAGTTGCTAACTACTTATCCTTCTTTAGGCCTTTGGGTAAGGGGGTCAGAGTCTTAAATTTGTCAAAATAAACCATATCTATGATTTTACTCATCAAACCAAATTGGCTTTTGGTTTTTGATTGTTCTGTTTCATGTCATTCAAATATTTTTCGTGTTCAGGTATATCATCTTGTGGATTTCCCGCATTCTGATGTGCGGAAAGCAGCTATAGCAGCCAGCGGAGAACTGACGATGTGTGCGCATAAGTTAAAGAATGAACATTGTGAGTTTAAGTCATATGCTTCCAGGCACTAATATGTAAGGGTGTGAAACTGCCACAATATTAATAAAATAAACATCTGAATGAAATTTTATTATTGATCCATGACGTCACAACGCAGCATATGATGTCAATTTAGTTGGTTCGCATGCTCAGCTTTCCTCTTTCACAGAATAAAAACGAAGGAATGGGATTGGAGACGATTTCATTTTTACTCTGCGGGAGAGGAAAGCGAAGAATGCAGACTAATCGTATGGCGACCCACGGCCTCTAGTGCAGATACTAGTTTCGAATCCGTGGAATTTATTCCGGCTTATCATATTTCTCATTTTTCCTGTATATGGACTTGGTTGATGTAGGAAGCCTTCGAGACGTCTAGCAGATCTTTTGCACATAATCATCATCCCTCATAGGATTTGAATCTGCCTCGTTTAACAGTCAGATTAAGCTAACCGGGTACCCGGGTACAGGATATTGTTTTTATCCTGAGAATGCAATATAACCACATGGCAAACCACAATCTCTCGTGCAGATACCAGTACCAAGTCTGAGGTGAGATCTTTGCTCAGTGTTGACTGTTTCTTCCTGTGCATTGACATAGTTGGTGGAGAAGGTCCTAGTCTGCAGTTATGTGAAACTGGCTAGGTGTCCACTGTCCAGCAAACCTCTCACATCTACTCAACCTACAAAGGATAATAAGAGTGTTGTCTGGAATAATATCCGAGCACTTTTGCTGATCAAACATTGATGTAAAATCCAAGCTCTCATGCAGATACCAGTTCCAAATCTGGGATGAGGTTCTTGCTCAAACGTTAACTGGTTTGTCTCGTGCATGGACACGGTTGGTGGCAGAAGTCCCCAACTCGTTTTTTTTGTGAACCAGTGTGCTGGTGATGACCTGATATTCTCGCCTTCTCGCATTAATCATCAGAATTCGAACAAAAGATGATTAGAGATACTTACCTTAAACAATGCCCTAACGCTTCTACTGATTGAACTAAGTGTCCACTCTACATCCTGATAATATCTTTATTTATTGACAGTTTCTTCCTTCATCTCTCAAATATTTCCCGTCATCTGCAAAACTCTGGTGAAAGACACTGAGCGATTGGTTGTTATGGGTTCCATAGCAACAGCCAATCAGATGGTAGAATGCTGCGGAATGGACTGTTTCGTCAACGGAGAGGCTTCTTTAAAAGTAAACAGTCAAAAATAATTTTTGTTGATACTTTTTCTGTCAAGTATGACTAGCGGATTGTGACTCATGTTTTACAAAACAAATTTCCTTACTGGGTATTTTCTGAGGACACCAACAGCCAATTTTATTGCATAAACATAGTACCAGCAATTGCACTTAAAACATTCCAAACAGTGGGGCAAGTGCTGTCTTCGTGGCAGAATAAGAAGTGGTTTAACCATCACACCTGCCACTCACTGCACTTCATTGTCGCAATCTAGATGTTGATTTCCAGAGTGCAAATGCTGCTACTGTCTTTTGTAGTAGCCATATGGGCGACTGCCAGTTAGTTTCTTCGGACTTTGTTGGGAAATTTTGAGCTTCCTGGTTCAGTCGAAGTTGAGCCCACCAGAATTATTTCCCCTTTGAGTTGATTTTTTTTATAGACACTTCTTGGAATGGATCAAGGCCTTGAACCGTCGGCCACTTATAGACGGACAGGGGTAGAATTGCTGGAAAGAAGATGATATTTTCCTGTTCTGCCTAGCCTACCCAAGTTATTACACCCTGGGTTGAGTTATGGTCATTAAAGAGTCGGACTCTGACCGGGGCTCGAATCCAGAGAAAGGGCGATGCCGACATGTTTAACCACTAGGTCTCGATTGCGTGTAGAGCTTTAACAAGCTATTTCTTTTGTTTTTGGAACTGAACTCAAATCCGAGATTAAATTCCAGGACATAATGTGGATTGCTGTGTTGGAAAACTTTCACTTTTTTTTTTTTTACTCTTGTTGAATATAATGAGTCCAATCGATGACTTCAACCTGCGATGCCACCGAGCTTTGACAGTAATCTGACAATCTAAAGTCGTTTTGCTCTTGTTAGGAAACTAATGGCTCCTCTGTTGCGATAGTTGTATATGTCCTGCAAAGGAATAAAATCAGCTTGCCAAGAAAATTAAGACATAAATGGATGAATATTTGTTTTTATTTGCTCAATATTGAGATTTGATGATGCTCAAATGAAGCAATTTGAACCTACGTCGGGTGTGTGGGAAACTGTCCCTTTTTTGATTTTAACCGGACATCATTTGATTAGGAGGTTGGAGGCAATCCAGAACAATCATGTTATAAACCCATCCATAAGAAGCTCTGGGAGTTTTAGATTAAATTACTGCGATAATTAAATAACATGCATGATGCAGAGACAAAGTTCCACTCACATGTCAAAACTGAACCGCCCGGCCTTTTAATCTGGCCCACCTGATTTTGGTATAAATTGGCCCAGACAGTGGGAAAAATTACCAACTTTTTTTGTGGATCATGTGCTTAAACAACCCTTCGTATTCGTATCTCTTGGCATTCATAAAGATTTCGAGCAATCCAGTATGTTTGTGAACTGTAATCAAATATTTTACCAAATTCCTGTTGTCAACATATTATTGTTTTTAGGCCGAATATGACGAAATGTTGATCGAATACTGTGGTGAAATTTTGCCAGTTTTAGCAGGAAGTCTTGGGACTACAACATTCTTGCCGTATTTTATTGGATTTCTCCCAGCATTGGTATCAAAATTGGTGAGTTTTTCAGTTCATATGGGATCCAGAAATATTATATGAAAGTTTGTTTCCAGCTTGTGATAAGTTGCGTCCTCGGTTTTTTGGTGTCGCACTTGTGATAAATTGTGTCAAAGGCATGATATTTTGTGTAAAGCTTGTGATGATTTGTGTTCACTCTGTGACATGTTGCATCTTGACTTGAGATATGTTGTTTCAAGTTTTGTTTTATGTTATAGACATTCTGTCTTTAACTTTTGTTTAAATTTGTGATGTTTTCTACCCCTTTCTCATCGAAATTCACACTGAGAAAAGCCAAAAATCAACGGCCACCTAATAGCAAAGAGCTACTAAAGTAGTATCAGCAACTGCAATTCAAACGGAAAACATCCCAAGTGAAACTGAACCGCTGTGGTAAAGCGCAATGAGTGGTTTCTGCCCTGGGCGACCGTAAGATCATCTACCACTTCTTTAGTTGCCTCTTACGACACGCAGGAAATACATTAGGACTATTCTAAAGCCCGTACCTACAAGCCTTAAGAAGATTTCCCAAATAAAATATTGAAACCGTTACATATTAATTCATTTTGCTTTCAATGGATGTGTATATTAGATCAGAACTATGAAACTTTATGTCTAACTTGAGATAAATTGCATCTATATTATGTTCAGCTAGTGATACTTTGTGTCTACTGTGTCTGAATGGTTGTGAACTTCTAACACATTTCTTTTCTAGAAACCTTCTTGTACAACATCAGAGCGATCATTTTCAGCTGGTACAATTGCAGAAACATTTCAAAAGCTTGGTCCAGGATCAGCAAAAGAGGTTGTGGCGCATGTCATACCCAGTTTATTAGAACTAACAAAGTAAGTCTAATAAGCAAATTTAATTATATATTATTGCCTGTGACTTGACTTAGCAATACAAATGACTTATACTTCCTTGTATGTTTATAAGATTTTCCAATGAGATCGTAGTATATTTAGACTTTTCCTACATGAATTGAATTATACACTTCTAAAAAGTTGAATAAAGCTATATAGCATGTAGACATCACCTATCCACCCTGCACAACTTGCAAACAATTGAATGTATGAATGATAAAATAAAACATCTGGACAGTTCATGTGATCGACGAGTGCGATAAATATAATTACTAGGAAAGAGAAGACATCGCAAGACATTATTTTGTTTCAATAATACTTGCAATAAAGTGCAAATTTTGGAACGCCCATTTCTGTATCCGTATTTATCATAAAATTAAAAATATAAACATCAGAAAGTCGTAGACAGCCAGAAATAAGCGAGGGAGCCATAAAAGATTTTGAGACAAGACTGAAATATGAAAACGTATAAATCAGCACACCACACTCAAATCAGGCTACATATAATATTCCAATCGTGTTTTACGAAAATAAGTAAACACCCTTTTACTGTATGTAGATTTAAAACAAATTGTATTTTATCGATTTTTTCCAAATAGATTTTTATTTTGAATTTCAGGGACAAAGAAACAGGAATACGTAACAATGCTATATTTGGGATCGGAGTTGTTTTACAAAATGCTGACTCAGCAGGTTTACAATATTATCCAACAGCATTGAATACACTGTCACAGGTATTATTTGGGGTTCATGGATATTGACAGAATGACGGCTACTCAGACTTGTGAGGGATATGGCTGTTGTAGAGAAATTTGTTTCCAACCCACTATTTCATAATATATTTATCGTTAGAAGATTCAAACATTTTCTTTTGTCCTACCCTGTTCAAAAAATAGAGATCTAAAAAAAAGAATGCAAATGTGGACACGAATGGATACGATTCGCAGTTATTTATCGCGATATTTGGTTCATTTTTGTGGACCGCTTGTGAGAATAAAGTGCAAATAGATTTTATCCAACTAACAGTCACTTAAATGGAAAAGAGCTACTGCAAGATATCGCGCCAATGACCGCACTCTCAGCGATGAACATCCCATACACAACTGTCCCGGTAAAGTGTAATGAGTGGTATCTGCTCTGGGCAATGGTAAAGCCATCTACCGCTTCTTAATGTAAGATACACTCTGCATATCAGCGATTTCTTTCGAGCACTGATCCCAATATTACTTCAGGTCATTTCAAATATATCATTCCAACCAGGTTCTGACAACAGAGAAATCGAGAGGTGTGATTGACAATATACTGGGAGCCGCAGCCAGAATGATTACTGCAAATAGGCAGGCTATACCTGTCGGACAGGTAAGTAAATTTCCTTTTTTAGTGAAATTCACTCTGAGCAAAGCTGGAAGCAGTGCAGGAAAGAAACCCAACCAACAACCCCTTAATAGCTAAGAGTTACCACAAGATGTAGTACCAGAAACTACACTCTAAGTGGAAAACATTCCAAACAGAACTAAAGCACCAAGGTAAAGTACTGTGATTGATATCTGCTCTGGGCAATGACCTTCCACTTGTTCTCCGTAAATAATGAAGTTTTAACATCTAGCTCATTGCATTCCAATTGTCTTTGCAAACACTGACAGTTTTTGTCTTTATTCCCAGGTGATACCTGTCCTACTCAATCATCTTCCCATCGTAGAAGATCATGAGGAGGATTCTGTAGTTTATTCATGTTTATGTCGAATGTTGAACGAAGAAGAGATCAACATTGAAACTAAGACGAGGATTATCAAGCTCTTCGTTAGTGGAATGGAAGGAGTGAACAAAGGTTTGATATGTTGTTGGCGATGTTGATATACCAATGAAGCCTCTTTGATGTAGCCTTGTCGATAGCGATGTAGTGGCCATGTCAATTGATGTAGTCTTGTCGATGAAGCTGCGTCGATGTATTTGTGTCAATATCGCCACCAAAATGCGACGAATCTTAGACTTATTAGACAAGCATTTTGTCGCATATTCTTAACTTTATCGATTATTTAGGAGGCATGATAGCGCGCATCTGCATAGCTGTCAAAAAAAAACTTGAATGGGCTTTTTTAAGTTTAAAACTTATAAAAGGTCTTTTCAGTGGTTAAACATGTTAGCATCACAGGTTGAAGATCTCGGGTTCGAGCCTCGACGGGTCCACCATTCAACCCAGAGTGTAATAACTTGGGTAGGCTAAGCCGAACAGGAAAAGGTCATATCTTTCCAGTAATTGTAACCCTGTCCGTCTACAAGAAGCTGCTGTTACAGGCCTTCTTGGACTTGGTGATCCACTCCAAGAAGTGGCTATAAATAGAAGAAAAATCTACTGCGCACAATATTTTATACAAAGTTAAATGCCCTCAAAACTGCTTAAAAACCCTAAAACTTAATTTGGGAATATAGCTGCTGACCAGGCGTAGAACGTCATAGTCAAATGAAGGTAAAAATTTATTCTTTCATTGTTTTTCAGACGTCCAAGCGTCGGTCATCCAAGAGTTGAAGACGTTACAACAAAGCAAACCGGAACTTGTTAATCAGATTTGCCGAGTTTTAGAACCAGACAATGTTGCAAAGTTCCAAACTGTTTTGCAGAATTCTTGACCAGGAAATATATTTTGTATGGATGAGGGAAGAATTGCGTCACAGTGGTGCTAGGGACGTCCATATCCAAAGATATTTCAGATCAAAACTAATTCCATGTTCCGATTGATGATCCATTTTACAGTGAAATCATTACATTCTAAAATTTGACACAAATCGTAACATTGCGATTGGTCTTGGGATATGGACTTACTACTTCCTATCTGCCCTATTGTTCGCAGATCCATATGTGGTGATGCAAGGATGCTGTAGCAGTTTATTTCTGTAACGTTTCATCTGACACCAAAGTCGACTTTTGTCACATTTTTAAAATGCTTGGGGCTTGACAAAACATTAGAGATATAAATTTTTGCTAAAGAGAAGCAACACTTCTACCCTATCTAATTATTCATGACTTCGTTGCAAAATGGACAAAAATAGTTGTTCAGAGGATAGGTTGGCATCTTATGTATATGCTTCTGGAGAAAAAAGCCAAAAATACGGCTCAATCAAGTGGCGGCCACGACCCCTCGTTCTTTTCGGAGTCGTGAATGAAGACCCACTTAGAGTGAAGCCTGGAGCCACTTAGAGTGAAGCCTGGAACTTTTCTGAATGTCAGAAAATCAAATTATAATTTCAATGTTTGAACTCGTGTTAATTTCAATACAGTTTTTAATAATTTGAATGTGTTGGTTTGTGAAGAGCGAGTTGTTAAGGTCGGAAACACCTTCCAAGCATCTTTTTTGCTAAACGGAATATAAATTCAATCACCTCCAATCGGTTAAGCGTTGGGAATAAGCTTCGAGCTACGCATCTCTGATCATCGTAACGGAGGTTCGAATCCCTTGAGAAATGATGATTATACGGGAGAGGTCTGCTGGACACCTCGCCTGTGCACGGTGGTTCGCGTAAGCACCGCTTACGGCTTCCTCCACCAACAAGGTTCATGCACAGGAAAAATGAGAAAAACAATAATAATAAAAAACCTTCGATTGGGCACTGGTATGTGGTTCACCATGTGGTTAAGCTGTATTCTCGGTTTTCCCTTTCCTGCAGAATAAAAATAGTATCCTATCCTGTCTTTTCCCTTGGATTAAAGGTCATGGGAGGTTCACCTATCCGAATATTTTATCCCGGGTCGGTTGATGAATTTGGCCATTGGTTAAAGATCCGCGAAGTTAAGTGACGATCACTGTGTTGACACGTTTCATTGCACTCAAGAAGCAGGGAAAGTTTAAATGGAAGTCTGCTTGAAATTGCAATCAAGACTCTGGAAGTATTGCTGACCACTGGCGGCTTAAAACATACTTTACATTGGTACAAATGGAGCAGAGTCACTTTCATGTAGATTATATTTATTACAGACGATTAGGGAAATGGACCAGAAAAGAACTTCTACAGATTGTTCAGTGGATTCACAAAACTTCTCAAAGCATATTTTCTGTTTATATCAGGCAGGGTTACATAAGAGTTGATTATATTTGCTAAATACACAGATGGCTATAAAAATAAATCAGATAAAGAACTGATTGGAAAAATAATTTCAATAATTCTGATAATAAAGCAAGAGTGCGGTTGCTAGTGTTAAAATATTTTAATAGCTCCTTGCTGTTGAGTTGATTCTTTTTAGGCACTGCTTCCGGCCTTGCTAACGAATGAATTTCGAGTTAAAAAAAAAGGGAATCGGAATTAGTGGTTGCAGAATGAGACAAATCACAATAATCAATGATTGGACGTTGAATACGATAATTAAAGAATGTCTTTGAATCAGAAGTCACATTACATGGACAGATCCAAGGCAATGGAAGCGAAAGGTTGAATACTTTTCCCATCCATTGTTTCAGTAACTTTCCAGTTGTTTTCAGCCGGATCCAGTTCTTCTATTGTATTGTTGAAATTGTCGCTGCGATAAATAAAAAAAAAAAAAATAAATAAAACAGTAAGTTTTTGAAATGAAATTCTAATGTTTATATACCTATCGTTGATGGATAGAGGACCCCGTGATAAATAGATATTTATTATAATTGTTGAAGCTGACCTTTCCATGAATAAAGCATCAGACAACAAGCGACGGGCAATACCTGCTGTAGTGGTGGTCCCGCTGCGCCGACTAAATTATTGTTGTCCACTGGATGTCAAAGCGCCACAAGATGTTAGAACTAAAATTCCTTTGTGGACATGGCCTTTCTCAAATTTGTCCCGACGGGAATTACTTGGAATCCCCAAGAATCCCCAAGAACAAATGGTCTTATGAAGCAGATACGATGTTCGTATATTGTATTAGGGTTCAACGTAACATGCAGGGAAGTAGGTCGAACAGAAATACTCTTCAAAATGATGAGTAACGAAAAAACCGGTAAATAATTTTAGCTTGTCCAAGGTATAAAGAAAGAGTTACAACCATATCTTAAATCAAAATATAATTACAACAATTCATAACCTTAAACAACTAAAATATTAACATGTACCTCAAAAGAAGAATCAGAAAGGGAACCAACCGACTTTAGGGACTCTGGTCTACTCAAGAACGACCAGTACCGCACGACAGGAAGGAATACTCGACTAAATTCCACGTTCCACGGTATACTACCATCTGAAGTTCGAACTCACTACAGACTTCTAGTGACTAAATTTGGGTATGTGTGCCAATGAATCACCAGTCCAAGTCAAACTCCTCAACAACTGCACTAATTGAGCTTAAAATCTACCAGCTCCCATTTTGCTGGAATTGCAATTTATCGTATGCGAGTGCATGCGTGAAGTCCTGTGAGTCAACGCCCAACAGAGGCAGATAGCATAGCCAGTCTATGGGCTAGAGTACTGACATCAGCGTACAGAAAATCCACTTTAACAGCAAAAAACTTTTTTGCACTTATCGTTAACTTTGATACTGAATTCATGTTTTGGCCAATTTCACTGCCTCAAAATTTCGAAATTTGATATAAAGGCAATTATTTACTGATCTAGCTTTAATATCTGTTTTGAGATTTAGTTGTGGCATATTTCGACAGATGTGTTACTCGCCAACATTCGATATTAAACATATTTTACTAGAAATTAAGTCATAATGCCATATATAAGCATAATGTCATTATATGATCAAAATGTTAGTTGATGAGTGCATTTTCCTCTATTAAAACCAAAATCACCAAATAAAAAAAATTTTGTCACTTTTTCTACCATTTTGTTTTTTGCCTGAAATTTATCATTCAATTTTAGTTTACTTTGTCTATTGAATATCACGTAGAAACCCGAAGTATAATGTACGTATTCTCCCTCTAACGTTTAGTCGGATTGACTAAAGTTGAGTGTGTAGACGTTATAGTTTTTTGGTCAAATTATTTTTGGTTTTTTCAGAATGGCACATCGTTACAAATGGGGGCTGCCATTAAGTTACAAAAAGCCCTTTTAAGAAGTGGTAGATGATTCTTCCATCACCCAGGGCAGATAACACTCACTGCACTTTACCATGATGGTTCAGTTCTGTTAGGAGATGTTTTCTGCTTAAAGTGCAGTTGCTGGCACTGCATCTTTCAGTAGTTTTTTGCTACGAAGTGGCCGTTAGTTGGTTCATTTCAGACTCTGCTTCCGGCCTTGCCCAGAGTACATTTCAATAAAAAAAAGATACCGTTTACTGGATTCTACTTTATCGGTACATTTCTGTATAAAATGTTTTCGGATTGGCACGCAGTTGCTGGATTTATATTTTTAGCCTTTGCGTCTTAGGGCATTGAATCGTTTTGGGTGCTGCTCCCAACCATGCTTACATTTCCAATGTTGCTCCCAATAATTGTGCCAAGTCTATTATAATTGTCTGTTCACACTAATCCATTGCACCCACTTGTAATAACTATTTTGTGCATATGCAATATTGACTATTTTAACAATGTGAGATAGAAAGAATATTATTATTCCAGCCATTTAATAGCAAGTTTTTATCTTTCATAGAAAAATGAAGTTCTTCTTAATTACATCTTGTATATGGGAGTTGTTACGCGCCGCGTTCGACGCATGATTGACTGAATGTAAAAAACTAAAGTGCTATTTGCATCCAGGAATAAAGAGAGCACCTTTTTGGATGTGATTTTTTTCATCTCTCAGAGCAACGACAAGTTTTGAACTTATATATTATTTTTTAATAAGATCAAGATAAAAACCAACGGCCATAAATTTAATCAAAACCTATATCAATATTTTTTCTGTTTTTTTTTACCTTAAAGTCGATTCAGATATATGTTCTAATGAAATCCATTTTCCCTCGTTTACACCCTGCACACACATATGTAAAACTAACAAATGCAAGAACAGATAACGATTTCTTAATGACAGCAATTAAATGGGCATACAAATATGTTGAGAAGAAATACATCGTATCAGTGGCTTTTCAAAATAAATATTAAACATATAAGTAGCGCATGAGTGACACAACACCAGCGCTTGGTGGTTTGCAAAAAAATTAAATATTTTTTTCAATAAACAATTTAATGTTTTCAAGGGGTTTCAACATGTTTTACAAAACGTATATAATCATGATTACAGCGGGTGCGCACAAAAAATTTGGAATTTTTTTTATTCTATTTCTTTTTCACTCAAAATTAATAACAACAACAAATTAAATTAATGACATCGACAATGAAAAGTTTTAATATGCTTCAGTAAATCGTGTTACCCACAGTAATCGACCAAAAATGCATTAATTAAATTAATGCATTAATTTAATTTTAAAATTGTGTGCGCGGTTCATTCATGTGTGATTTTTAGGATATTCTATATACTACCATTTATGGTAATTCGAGAAAAACAACTTAATCGGTAAATTACGACGAAAAAATTAAAGTCACATAATGATATTATGCCTTATACATGGCATTATGACGTCATTCCCAGTGAAGTATGTGTTTATAACATTTCAAAAATGTTGGCAAGTTACACGTATATTAAAAAAACACGAATTTTGATTTCGTAAGAATTACGAATGAATTTTACGGTGCACGGTGACCCCTCTAGTCCATAGACTCGATATAATTTTGTTCGATTTTGATTCAAAGATTTACGATTTTTTGAGGGCTTTAATTCACATCGATAAATGACTTAGACACACTTTTAACCATGACACAATTTAACATCGACTCACCCTCCGACAACGAATATCTTTCCTTCAACAACACAGGCTTTGAAATCGCCTCTAACATTATTTAATCTGGCAATGGCAGTCCATGTTTCAGCAACTGTATCAAAACATTCCACAATATTCAAGTCATTGTCATTCCACCCATATCCACCTGTAAAATGAAGATAAATGTATTTAACTATTTAATCAACTAGGAAATCACACAATACGATAGAGATATGTTGGGTTAATACATACACTTTTCATATAGTATTCGTTTGCCACTTTGCTATCGCTGTACTTTGTGTTTGTAACGTTTATTGTTTTGGTGTGGGCCAACGACTGCTATGTGCATGTAATTATTAGTCGGCTGGCAAGTGCTTTTTCAAGTTTTACACCCGGATCAAGGGATCCATGATGGCGCCATTCAACGCATGGTATGTGTGTGCTTGATTGACCCTAAAATGCTTCTTGTGTGTCGTGAGAAGCAACTAAAATGGAACAAAGAAGAATTAGACAGTTTCACCACCGCCCAGGGCAGATATCGCTCAGTTTAAAATTGAGTTGCAGTTTTCTTTGGCATGTTTTCTGCTTAAGAGTGCAGTTGCTGGTGTTATATTTAGTGATAGGTCTCTGAATGACTGTTTTTTGCTAGTTCTCATAGTTGAACTTCAAATATTGAAAAATTTTCATATCATGTGATTTTTAGTCTTTGTTTGTATTTTGTTGTTTGTATTTTGTTCTGTGTTGGTGTCGTGGATTTGAAATAAACTATGTTATTCTATTATACTATTTTTATAAAACATAAACTCTCACCAATAACATAAATCTTCCCATTAAGTTCAACTGCAGCTGCATTACTTCTTGCAGTTGGCATTAAAGGAAGTGTCGTCCATGTTGAATCTGATGGATTGAATTTTATCGCATCAGATATGCGTCTCCCATTGTACCCTCCAATACAGTAGATGAAATCTAGAAAAATAATAAGAAATAGTTCAATCAATGTGATTATGTAGGTACAAGCTCCGGGATTACTCTATTATATTTTCCAATGTATCAGAAATGCATTTACGCAGTTTCTGGATATTTTTTGGTGCTTCTGACCTTGCTTAGAGTAAATTTCTAATAACAAAAAACTAGGTGGAAATGAATAAAATGATGTTCACAAACTATGATAAGTAATAGTTCATATCAGCGGTTCTAAAACGGGGTAACATTATTAAAAATATGACAAAACGACGCTTAATATTAATTTGAGCTTCTGAGGAAAAGTAGTTTCATTCATACAATTTTCACTCATCAGCAGAAATGCCAATTCTGAATCAAAACGAATCGTGGTAATCGTGGACAATCTTCACTATTTTGATGCATTGTTGGCAAATCTTTTCATTGAAAAAACTGCTGTGGAAAAACGAGGAGACCGACCATAATAATATTATTTATTGTTTCTCAACTCTGGACTATCCGACCTTTAAATTGAGACTATTCACAGTGTATGCGAGCGAATAGAAATAGTTTAGTTGAAAAGAAATTTGATAATTTGGAAAAAAGTAACTTTTAATGTTTTTTACCATTTTTTTTTATAATTTTGAGAGGAACACTTTTGAATTATTCTTAAGTTGGTTGAAATTCAATTTTCTGCATTTTTTGTGCAGAAAACACAAAATTTAGACAAAAGATGGACTGTGCCAAAATTGCGCATTTTATGTATGTATCAAGCATGATTTCTAAGTGCGTTTATCACTCCATACTGCCACCATGCGATGTTTTGTTGATATTGTTTTGCAGTATTTCTCAGAGTGGTGTAATCGCCAGTTCTTTGTTGATGCAACTTTCTTGATAGCAAAAAGCTACTGAAAGATGTAGTACCGGCAACTGCACTCCAAACAGAAAACGTCCTAAATAGAACTGAACTGCCGTGGTAAAGTACAATGAGTGGTATCTACCATGGGTGATGGTAAAACCACCTTTAAGACTGAGGGTTGAGTAATAATGCCTCTCTAGTTTTGAACTAAAGCCAAATGTTGATATTTTATGCAATGCCCAGGTAAATTTAAGTACTGTTTCGTAGAGCCTGAATACTACATATACATTCATGTACAACTTTATAGTATTCATCAAACGAAACCTCACAAACTAGTAAATATTCTTAACCAACCTTCTGTTGCCACGACTGATGTCCCACCTCCTTCCACAGGTTTATCAGTGACATGAGACCAAGTTCCATCAGATGGATCAAACTTCTCAACTGTTTTACTGGTGTTGCCAGAATCATCGAATGCATAGATTGAACCTGGAAATATAAATATTATCTCCATGTGCGTTTTATATGTTATTATGATAAGAGGAATTTACCAAAATGAAACCGTGGGATAAATCTTTCGGTCGAAATTAGATTTTGAATCAATTTGTGCTAAACGAGCAAAACAACTGAAAATTTGCAACCCCGAGGCATGGGTATACCCGAACAATTTCAATAGTGAACATGCTCAGTACCTACCATTGCCCTTGCCTAGTGTTGTTGAAGTTCAGGTCAGCTTTGGTCTGGCCTACCTTAGCTATTACACCTGGAGTTGGGCTGAAGGAATCATCGAGTCAAACCCTGGCTGGTTGACAAGGGCAGATACCACTCACTACACTCGGCCATGGCGGTTTAGTCCTATTAGAAATGTTTTGCGCTTAGAATTTATCTTGTAGTACCTCTTTGCTATCGAGTGGACAATAGTTGGTTTCTTTTTGGCACTGTTTCCAACCTCGAAGTGAATTTCAAAGAAAAAATAAATAAGGCGTGATTTCGGGAGTTTCGCTTTGAGCAGTAAAATATTTATAATTGAGAACCCTGAGTTGCTTGCGCATTCGCCACTAATGTACAACACTAGTCAAGAGTAGCTAGCTGCATCTGATAAATTTGCAACATTTCTCACCTCCGAATGCAACGGCTGCGACTCCACCCTTTGTCAATATCCGATCTGGTAACGCAACCCAAGTTGCATCAGAATCAGTATAATCCAGTTGATAATTGGTTCCATCATCCACAAGAACATATATGATGTCACCAAGTAATACAGCAGTGAATTCTTTGTCAACAAAATCATCGCTGATGATCTGGTCACGAAAATAAGAGACGGGTTAAAAAACAAAATAGTAATTAGAAGAGTGAACTATAAATAAAACTGGAATATTTATTCTTTGATAACATTAGGTTTAAGCAAGACTGGAAGTATTACCTCAAACAATACACACGCCAATGCAAAACAAGACTAATAAGAAAGAAATTCAAGATTAAATCTGGAGTTTGTTATTACAAAACCCATTTATCGCTTGTTTGTCCCCTTTTAGTCGCTTTTTGTACGGCACCCAAGATGTAGGACGATCGAAGTCATTGAAGATTTTTAGGGTGAAGTCACACTTTTCCTATATTTCTACTAATATTCTAACCTGTAGTCTGGTCCATGTTTTATCTTCTGGACTGAATGCTTGAATCGATTTTGTTGTCTTGTCAAAAACTGCAATTGCTGAACAATAAAACAAAACTGATATTGACAACAAATTCCGATCCTAGAACGGTTCTATTTGCTAACACTCACCGTTATTGATGGCAACATCTGGAAATAGAAGGTTGAAGAGCTTGATTATCTTTCAGAAAGTGAAAAAAAGTAAAGTTGAAACTGACTGCAGCATATATTTTACTCATTTTAAAAGGATAACGGTGCATGTTCAATTGAATCACTATAAGCAAGACCACACAGGACTCAATTTTAGAAGTAAAAACATGGATGAAGAAACTATAGACAAACAGACAGTAATGATGGGAACAGTCGATATACTTTCTCACTGCAAATGAAGATGGCTGAATCAACCGAAGATATCATGATGTTAAACACTTGCGTGGAGCGTTCAAATGTATGACTTTCCTGACAAAAAATTGGTTCATGTCAACTGTGCCACACTTTATAGTGTTTATGCTCGAATAGTAAAACAAATGATGAATCAAATCATTACCTTCTAAATTCACATCTCTGATTGCAATTTTGGTTCTATCAGCCATTGATGAAATAATTGCTCGGAGACAAATTGTTGAGTTCAAAACGAGAGACTAAATGAAAAAATATATGAACAGAACAAAAATAAGTGCATGTGGGTTCCTTAGTGAATAAAGTTTTAATATAGAAAAATCATGCAAAATGTTTTCACCTCTTTTTCAGCCATATACATTCGATATCCCATAGGCATTTGAGCCAGATTCAACTTCCCAAATAACTCTCCAAATACTGAACTTCTAGTTTCTGTATCGAAACTGGTCCAAATAATCAGAGCTTTACACTTAACAGCTTCAGGTGCCTGTGGGGTAAAATATAACAATAGCGTTATCAAGTTGACCATTGAAGAGTTCGACTAAAATACAACTCAAATCGAAAATTCAAATCAAAAAAAGATACCACTCACTGCACCTTATCAATGCAGTTGTCGCATTTTTTGATACCTCTTTGCTATTAAGTGACTGTTAGTTGGTTACTTTTAGACTCTGCTTCCGGCCCTGCTCAGAGTGAATTTCAATAGCAAAAAAGCAATATGATAAATAAACAAAGACATCTATATAAAATCTCAAACAGAAAGTAATTTCATTTCATCAAATATACACATTTTTGTTCTATTTATTTTGAATCATTGGGAAATCAAATCCATGATTTAACGAATCGAATATTTTTGAAAGTCTCATCTAGATATCTATCTATATCAACAACCTAATATTCCAGACTAATGGCTATCACAACTTCAACAATACCTCACAATCAATCCTGATAAGTTTGTACTTTATTATTATTCATTTTTTTTTTATTTGTACCAAGATAGATCTACTCATTAAAAACCAACCCAACGAATGGGAAATTATTTAATACCTTGACTTTTGATTCCATCAGGAACGAAACATAATCTTTTTTCAAATGCTTAAACCCATCTTGCATAATGATCGATCTAAATTTCTCTAAAGCAAATGTGTTGCAACTTTCAACTAATCCTGCACAGTTGAATGTGTTTGCAATCATCTTCGTTGTATAAAACGATCCTGGACTCAGCTCTTTATCAAGAAATATTTCGATCTTATTGCACATTTCTGATAAATGGAGATCGTTTGAATAAATGAAAACTTTACAGTAATTAGGAATTGTCCTAATCTATAGTATTCTTGATTTCTGATCACCCTGACCGAAGTTCTGTTTCGGCAGCCACTTCTAGACAGGCAGGGTTTGAAAAGATATGATAAATCTGATTGGGCTTAGTCGGTCTACCCAAGTTATTACACCCAGGGTTTAGTTACGGCCGGGATTCAAAAACGAAATCTTCAAACTGCCACGCCACCATGATAACCATTAGGTCATCATGCCCACAATGATAAAATGCCAAATTTTACACCACGATTCGTTGCAAGTATCCTATAACAAAGTGTATAAATGTAGTAATCGCTAACCGGAGTCATAGTTGAAAAGGAATGTTTTTTTCAAAATGCCAAAATTAACTACTCACTCTTCAGTTGCATAATATGAGCAACATTCATCAGTTGCGCACAATTCTCATGATCAGTAACAGGAACTTGTCCAGTGTAAATGAAGTTGATACAATCCTTAACAGAGGCCATTGGGACATTCTTCATTGTGACAATACCAGAACGACTCTCAACATTCTGAAGAAATACAAATTACTTGTACAATTTGATGGAATAAATTGCTACAAATCAACAAATGGTTCAATAAATTTACTTAATTTCAATTGTATGAATTAACTTTACATCACTTTTTCAATCGTAGAATACATCAATGTATGACTACCAAATGGAAAATTATGGAAATTAATTTTATGAAATCATTTTAGGACGGTGTATACCCAGGAGGCCTGCGATCCCAATATGTTTAACCACCGGGCCATCGTGCACTTGATATTTGGTTGAAATTTGATACGATCGCGACACACATACGTACTACACACGTATAAACCAAAACTAGCATTGTCATATTGATAAGGTCCATCACAAATACATATATATCATTCACAGCAAAGATAAAAAAAGCGACTAAGTGGTTCAGTCATCTCCAGGATGTTTCCACATAGAGTGCAGGTGCCAGTACTTAATTGTGTGCTATCTATTTAAGGTAGTTCCTTTACTTACGACCTTGCCTAGAGCAAATTTCAATAAAAAAAAAATATAGTAATAATTTTCCTATTTATATGGATTTACTATATTCATAAGCAAGTTTTTACCAGTAGACAATTTGCACAATTAATGACAACACTGCTGCAAAAACCTACTGAAAGGAATTTCCACCCCACAAAGTTACGCAAATATGTCATTCACAGCGAAGTTAACATTATTTTAATATTTTCAATACTTATATGGTTTTACAACAAGGTACAAACGCGCAATTGTCATTCACAGCAGCGCTAACAGTATTTTTCGCAATGCTAACAACGCTAATCCTTTAAATATCCACCTTAAAAGCAAGATGCCAGATCAGAAAATACCAAAATTTAGTGGTGTGTAGAAAATTTCAGGAACTTTTTGTTTTTACGTGTTTTTACGCCGTCTTCTAGGTACAACCCTGTTTGTATGATTTTTACCACTCACATGGATACTCACCTCATGAGACAGCATAGCTTGGAAATAATCTGATCCTGCCGATAGAACATTCCTGTGTGCTGGAATCTCTTCATTACCAACTTTTACTGTGAAATCACAATGCTCTTTGGTTTCTCTCATTCTGAAAGCACAAAGTGTATTTGTACAATATATTTTGTGAATACAAATTGTAGTAATAATATGCAAAGTAGGTGTGGACTTAAGTATCGCCCTTATGTATTTCCTGCCTGTCGACTAAAAGGAAAAAAGGCAGTTTTACCTAACGTCATCCAGAGCAAATACCACTCACTGCACTCCATTATAGCGGTTTAGTCCTACATGGATTGTTTTCCACTTGAAGTGTAGTTTCTGGTACTACAATCTATAGTGCTTTTCTGTCATATGAGTGATCGTTAATTTAATTTATTCCTTATAAGTGCTGCTTACGGCTTTGCATAGAGCAATTATTAAAAGCTTATTAAACAGACAGTTAGGTTTTGCAAAACAGCAACTATAGGATTGTAGTTTATTTAGTAACAGACCCAGGTGTTAATGGAAGATTAAAGAAAGGAAAGCAAAGTAGATTGCAACCCAATAAATAAGAATTGAATGAACAAATGTTCACCTGTTGAGATTCCTTAATATTTCAACAGCATGATCTCTCTCATCTGTGTCAGAAGTTGGATCCATTTTCAGATTTCACTTTACGTTTACTTGACTCCAGCAAAACTGAATTAACTAAACGTTTGTAGTTTACTAAACCAAGAATAATAGTTTGGTTAGTCAACATTAACATGGCACGTTTGCAGCAGAGATGCCATTTGATTAATATTAAAATATTCTGTCAGAACTTTCCAATTTTATGTCACTGAACCAGATATAGACTATTGTCAGGTCATGTTTTTAACACCTGTTCTAATGTCCAAAGTCTCAGCAAAATTTTATTATTAGTTGTTGTATACAAAGCTGTATGCTCTAGGTGGTGAAATATCTGGTGCTTAGCTGTAGCCATTTAGGTCAATTTGCGGAGCCACTCTGCGCAGAAAGTACGAATCTTTAGCATAACATTTTGTAACTACACAAGGGTTCATAGTTTTCCACACGCCTACGCTGTATTTTCTGCTTTCTCCCTTATAAGTAAAAATATAACAGTATAGATTACCGCTATATTGACACCTGCATTAAGCTAGCAGACACTTCCATCAAACAGTTACCGATTTTTCAATAAGTCTATTCACCTTCCCAAAATCGTAAATATTCATTCAAAATAGTCAAATATTTGTTTGTCACAGTTTTTTTTCTCAAGCACGTTCGAAACATATTTGTACGCCGAGAAATAAATTTCAAAGAAATTCTACCGAAGGGATTACGGGGAAATTGATCTCCATGTAGAAGCGCAAAAATGGCAAATATTTTGGACAAGTATGGTTTAAGTGACGAACAAATTATTCATCACGCTATTCCTTGTAGCAGAATTATCAAAATATAGTTTTACACCTATGAGGAAGATTTAAAGAAATTCTACCGTGCGGATTATGGGGAAATTCCCTTCTTTTTCCATGAAAATGTGCACAGGTAAATGAAAAAATATCCCTAATAAGGTCATTATTTTACGAACGAATTATTTGTCACGCTATTCCTTTTCACCGTATGTCCAAAATATATTTCTACACCTATAAAAAAATATTTAAAGAATACTATCGTGCTGATCATGGGGAAATTTCTTTCCCTTTTCATGAAAAAGTGCAAAAGATGGCCTGATAGTTAAACATATTGGCATGGCAGGTTGAAGATCTCGGGTTCGAGCCCCGGCAAGTCTGAACAGCTTATCTATGCCCACCACTCAACCCAGGGTGTAATAACATGGGTAGGCTAAGCTGAACAGGAAAAGATCATATTTTTCCAGTAATTGTAACCCTGTCCGTCTATACGTGGTCGCTGTTACAGGGTGATCCACTCTAAGAAGTGGCTATAAAAAATACAAAATATCCTTACTAAGGACGTCATTAAGAGACAAAAAAATTATTCGTCATGCTATTCCTTTTCACCGTATGTCCAAAATATATTTTTACACCTATGGAAAAGATTTGAAGAAATTTTACCATGCGGATCAAGGGAAATTCCCTCCCTTTCAAGAAAAAGAGCAAAAATGGCAAAATATCTCTAATAAGGATATCCATTGATTAACGAAAAAAATATTCGTCATGCTATTCCCATCACCGTATGTCCAAAATATATTCCTACACCTAAGAAAAAAAATTAAGGAAATTCTACCGTGCGGATATCGGGGAAATTCCCCTCGCTTTTCATGAAAAAGTGCTAAAGATGGCCTAGTAATTAAACATGTTGGCATCGCAGATTGAAGAGCTCGGGTTCGAGCCCCGGCGAGTCCGGATGACTCATCCATGCCCACCACTCAACCCAAGGTGTAATAACTTGGGTAGGACACGCCGAACCCGAAAAGATGATATCTTTCCAGTAATTGTAACCCTGTCCGTCTAAAAGTGGCCGCTGTTACAGGGCTTGGACAGGGTGAACCACTCTAAGTGGCTATAAAAAAATACAAAATATCCTTAAAAAAGATGTCATCAAGTGACGAAAAAATTATTCGTCACGCTATTCCTTTTTCAGTATGTGCAAAATATATTTCTACACCTATGGAAAAGACTTAAAGCAATTTTACCATGCGGATCAAGGGGAAATTCCCTCCCTTTTCACGAAAAAGAGCAAAAATGGCAAATTATCTTTAATAAGGATATCATTAATTAACGAAAAAAATATTCGTCATGCTATTCCTTTTCACCGTATGTCTAAAATATATTTCTACACCTGGAAAAAATTTAAAAAAATTCCATCGTGCAGATCTTAGGCAAATTCCCCTCCCTTTCTACGAAAAAGTGCAAAAATGAGTAGTATGTAAATAATACATTATTTCAGAGTTTTGTTGCGATAATATACAAATTCATATATGAAAAAATAAATAAAAATGCACTCCTTTTAAAATCATTGTACAATAAAAAGGTTCTGTTGGTTTATGTTACGTTAGATCGTGCAACGAGTTTTACATGAGCATAGATCAACCAGCACCCATCTTTTGACAGTTCCCTGTTCAATTAATATTTCTGATATCTATAAGAAATTCACCGGTGAACGGATACATTAGCTTTGTAGTTTTTATTGTTTTTTATATAGATTTTTCGCATTTGGCCTAAAAATGTTGTTTACTTCGCTTAGATAAAAACAAAAATGACATCAATTCATGAAATAATTTTTTGACATTTTACCGGCGCGAATGCGTCAAAATAATGGGAAGAACAGTATCAGGTAGTGTTATATAAAATCAGGAACAAGACAAAGATTTGTTTTTTTTTTGGAGTTTTTGGGGAGGCATTCAATTTAAACCGCTTTTTGATTTATTTTCTCTTATATATCTTCTTTTTTTAAATTTTAGATTAATGTGGGGAAAAAAACTCCTAGAAATGGGTGAGATATTAAATTTTCTTTAAAGAACCCAGTTTTCTGTGGATTCCATTATTTCATATTATTATTTTAGGTTGGATGCGATATGTGTCCGAGATGGTACCTCGCCAGCTGCTACGATATAGTATGGAAGTGTCCAGCTTCTGGATCAAATCATTAGTGATTACATCTATTGGTACGTGCTACAATGGAAGAACCTTTATAGTTTTTTCCAAATGCCGTAAAAATTGTAACATGAAAACTGCTTTGTTAAATTGAGTCTCCAAATGCTTAAATTAACTATTTTGTGCTTGTAAGTAGTTGTTGTTCCTTTCTCAGCGTGACATCCGGTTTTGTAAGTAGGGCTGGGCAAAACCGAATCACTATGAATTCGAATCGAACATATTGAAAAATGGAATAGCATGACGAACAATTTTTTCGCCAATTAATAACGTCCTTATTAAAGATATTTTGCCATTTTAGCACTTTTTCATGAAATGGGAGGTGAATTTCCTCATGATCCGCTGAGTAGAATTCTTTAAATTTTTTCCTCGGCCTACAAGTATTCTTGAACATGCCATAGGAAAAAATACCGTGGCAGATAAATATTTCGCTATTTTGAATGAATGCTCATGATTTGGGGAAGGCGGATATACTAATTGAAAAATCGATAACAGTCTGCTGAAAGCGTCTGCTAGATTTATACAGGGTATTGACCACTGTGAAGCTAGCAGAAAAAACTGGCAGTATTTGTTCTTAATTGCAGAAAGATCCCATACGAATATAATGATCCCTTTTAAAAAAAAATTATTTGAGAAATCGAAAGATCTCAATGAAAGTAGGGTTTTCATGCCATCATCTTGTCCGTCTGTCCACCAATGCTTGTAGAAAACTATATCAAGTGGTAATTTCTTTATTTTCTGCCGCACGAATAGGAAATAGCAGTAAAACTGAGCTAGAAGAACGTTCCAAGCTAGCTTAAAAATAGAAGACTCCATTGAAAAAGTCGCAACTCCTGCAAATCTAATAAGGGCAACATTTCAGTATAACGGGGCTATAGAGAAATGTATTTTGCATGTATCCATTAAATTATAACAGTGGAACATTTTGAAATTGCCAGATCAAAAGCAAAAATTGTTAAAAATTACAAATGTATTTTTTAAAAGTTTACGGTCATATTAAAATATTCAGAAATCCTATAAATCACATACAAGCAGCATTTCATTACTATGGATTGGTGGGCATCTATATTGAGCATGTACTCCCTAGATAGTGGGCACGATGGCCTAGTGGTTAAACATGTTGGCATCGCAGGTTGAAGATCTCGGGTTCAAGCCCCGGCGAGTCCAGCTCGCTTATCCATGCCCACCACTCAACCCAGGGTGTAATAACTTGGGTGGGCTAAGCCGAACAGGAAAAGATCATATCTTTCCAGTAATTGTAACCCTGTCTGCCTATAAGTGGCCGCTGTTACAGGGCTTTGTACAGGGTGACCCACTCAAAAAAGTGGCTATAAAAAAAAAAAAAAGATTAGAACAAAAAAGCCAAATGTTCTAAGAGCACCAGACAATTTTTTTTTTTTTTGGAAAAATTAAGGTCATATTGAAAAATTCCTAATTCTGACAAAGGCTAACTATAAATTAGATAAAAGCAACATTTCAAAACCATAGGATGATAGAGAAATATATTTTACATATACTCGCTAAATTAGAACAACAGCGGGACACAAGACAATTACTTAATGCCAACCTAATAAAAGTACAAAAATTACTAAAAACATTTTTTTTTTAAATTCATGGTCACATTGTAAAATTCGCAAGTCCTACAAATCTAATGAAGGCAACATTTCACAACTATAGGATTATAAGGAAGCGAATTGTGTATGTAATCACTGAATCAGAACAACAGCGGAACGTATTAAGAGTAACGGATAAAAGATAATAGAAAAAATTGTTACAGGTGACAAAATCTTTAAAAAATCTGGGTCATTGAAGATATCACAACTCCTACAAATCTACTAACGGCAACATTTCAGAATCATGGTGTGGAAGCGAAATATATTCTACACGAACTCAGTAAATTAGAATATCAGTAGAACATTTCAACGAGAAAATTGCCAGAGAAAATTGCGAAAAAATAACAAATGTTAAAAACGACAATTTTTTCCGAAATACAGGACAGGGTCATATTATATATTGACTCATATTTTTATATCTGGAAGCTTTATTGTACTGTATAACATACCGTACTATAGAAATACAACACTGATTTTCCCCTAACCTTTATTATTTTATAGCCCCTTCTTGAAGCGCGGGAGGTCACCCTGAACAAGGCAGCCACTTTTCTGTGCATATAGACAGACAGGATTAGAATTGTGGTCTCATGAAGTATAGTACCGATACCATATATCCGATTATCATAAAAATTTCACATGTTGCAAGCGACTCATTCTAACCCGGGAGACAATGCCAGATGCTTGCAGCATTGGCGCCCCCTATTTAGGATGAGAATATTCTGCCAATTTTTATTTAGTTGACATTCAGGAATACGGTACAGAATACTGAATATGTTACCGGTACTAAACTTCACTAGACCCTAGAATTGCTAGAAAGATATGTTTTTTTTTCATGTTCGGCTTAGCCTACCAAAGTTATTAACCTGTATGAAGCTAGCATACACTTCCAGCAGACAGTTACCGATTCTTCAATCACTATATCCGCCTCCACCAAATCATAAATATTCATTTTAAATAGCGAAATATTTGTTTGTCACGATATTTCTCTGACTAGCGTGTTCAAACCATACTTGTACGCCGAGGGAAAAAATTCAAAGAAATTCTACCGTGTGGATCAGGGAGGAAATTCCCCTCCGTTTTCATGAAAAAGTGATAAAATGGCAAAATATCACTAATAAGGACGTCATTAATTGTCGAAAAAAATATATGTCACGCTATTCCTTTTGTATGTTCAGAATATATTTCTACACCTATGAAAAAAATTCCTAGTCAGATCAACATCATGACCCGTACATGGGTTCAGAATATCCATAAAAACGTAGAAAGGTGTTTGTTCAAGGCGATGGATAGTAGTTGTTCTATACATACTGTGCATACATATATCATTGGGTAGGTCAGAAAGAGTGTAGGGATGAAATTTGTTACTAATTGGGGCGCCCGGTTAGCTCAATCGGTGAAGCGTTGGCAACACGCTTTGACTTACGTATTTCTGATCGTCATGACGCAGGTTCGAATCCTGTGAGGGATGACGATTATATGCGAAAGGTCCGTTGGACGCCCCGCCGGTGCATGGTGGTTCACGTAAGCCCCGCTTACGGCTTCCTCCAACAACCAGGTCCATGCACAGGAAAAATGAGAGAGGTTAGCAGAAAGTGTATTTGACCTCTCCAAGATTTTCTTTTGGTTGGACAAGAGAGCACAGCGTGGGCGAACTTATTTCCCTCAAATATCTTTAGAATGAAGCCACACCGCGTAGTACGAGCAAGCTTTTCAACTAATAGAATAATTATTGGTTGTTGTCGTTTTTTTTGGATTTCGAGATACTAAATTTGTTTTCGGATCTGCAATATTTCCATCGTTTTGGGGCCTTTTTGCGCATTTTAATGAGAAGGGAGGGGAATTTCCCCATGATCCGCACGGTAGAATTTCTTCAATTTTTTTTCAATAGGTTTAGAAATATATTCTGCACATACTTTTAAAAGGAATAGCGTGACAAATATTTTTTTCGACAATTAATGACGTCCGTATTCAAGGTATTTTGCCGTATTCGCACTTTGTAATAAGAAGGGAGGGGAATTTCCCTATAAACTGCACGGGAGAATTTCTTCAAATTTTTTTTATAGGTGTAAAAATAAAATATAATCTGAACATACTGTAAAAATTAATAGTGTGACAAATAATTTTTTCGCCAATCAATGACGTCCTTATTAGAGATATTTTATCACTTTTTCATGGAAAAGGAAAATGGAAAATTACCCCATGATCCACACGGTAGAATTTTTTTAAATTTTTTTCATAGGTATAGAAATATATTCTGAACTTGCGGTCAAAAGGAATAGCGTGACAAATATTTTTTTCGACAATCATTGATGCCTTTATTAAAGATATTGAGCCATTTTTGCACTTTTTCGTGGAAAAGGAGGGGAATTTCCCCATGATCCACACGGTAGAATTTTTTTTAATTTTTTTCATAGGTATAGAAATATATTCTGAACTTGCGGTCAAAAGGAATAGCGTGACAAATATTTTTTTCGTTAATTAATGACGCCCTTATTGGAGATATTTTGCTATTTTTGCACTTTTTCATGAAAAGGGAGGGGAATTTCCCCATGATCCGCACGGTAGAATTTTTTTAAATTTTTTTCATAGATATAGAAATATATTTTGAACATACTGTATAAAGGAATAGCGTGACAAATATTTTTTTCGTTAATTAATGACGCCCTTATTGGAGATATTTTGCTATTTTTGCACTTTTTCATGAAAAGGAAGGGGAATTTCCCCATGATCCGCACGGTAGAATTTTTTTAAATTTTTTTCATAGATATAGAAATATATTTTGAACATACTGTATAAAGGAATAGCGTGACAAATATTTTTTTCGTTAATTAATGACGCCCTTATTGGAGATATTTCGCTATTTTTGCACTTTTTCATGAAAAGGGAGGGGAATTTCCCCATGATCCGCACGGTAGAATTTCTTCAAATTTTTTTCATAAGTGTAGTAATATTTCATGAATATACTGTATAAAGGAATAGCGTGACAAATGTTTTTTTCATCACTTAATGACGTCCTCAATAAGGATAATTTGTCAATTTCTCATATTTTCGTGAAAAGGGAGGGGAATTTCCCCATGATCCGCACGGTAGAATTTTTTTAAATTATTTTCATAGATATAGAAACATATTTTGAACATACTGTATAAAGGAATAGCGTGACAAATATTTTTTTCGTTAATTAATGACGCCCTTATTGGAGATATTTTGCTATTTTTGCACTTTTTCATGAAAAGGGAGGGGAATTTCCCCATGATCCGCACGGTAGAATTTTTTTAAATTTTTTTCATAGATATAGAAATATATTTTAAACATACTGTATAAAGGAATAGAGTGAAAAATGTTTTTTTCGACAATAAATGACGCCCTTATTAAAGATTTATGCCATTTTTGCACTTTCTCGTGGAAAAGGAGGGGAATTTCCCCATGATCCGCACGGTAGAATTTTTTAAAATGTTTTCCATAGGTGTAGAAATATAATCTGAACATATTGTCAAAAGGAATAGCGTGACAAATAATTTTTTCGACAATTAATGACGTCCTTATAAAAGATATTTTGCTATTTTTGCACTTTTTCGTGAAAAGGGAGGGGAATTTCCCCATGATCCGCACGGTAGAATTTTTAAAAAATTTTTTTATAGGTAGAAATATATTCTGAGCATACTGTTAAAAGGAATAGCGTGGCAAATAACTTTTTCGTCAATTAATGACGACCTCGTTAAAGATATTATGCCATTTTTGCACTTTTTCGTAGAAAGGGAAGGGAATATCCCCATGATCTGCACAGTAGAATTTTTAAAAAAATTTTTTATAGGTAGAAATATATTCTGAACATACTGTCAAATTGAATTGCATGACAAATATTTTTTTCGACAATCAATGACGCCCTTATTAAAGATATTTTGCCATTTTTGCACTTTTTCGTGGAAAGGGAGGGGAATTTCCCCATGATCCGCACGGTAGAATTTCTACAATTTTTTTCATAGGTATAGAAATATATTTTGCGCCTACTGCCAAAAGGAATAGCGTGACAAATATTTTGTTCGACAATTAATGACGTCCTTATTCAAGGTATTTTGCCATTTTTGCACTTTGTATTAGAAGGGAGGGGAATGTCCCTATAAACTGCACGGTAGAATTTCTTCAAATTTTTTTGATACGTGTAAAAATATAATATATTTTGAACATACTGTAAAAATTAATAGTGTGACAAATAATTTTTTCGCCAATCAATGACGCCCTTATTAAAGATATTATGCCATTTTTGCACTTTTTCGTGGAAAAGGAGGGGAATTTCCCCATGATCCGCACGGTAGAATTTTTTCAATTTTTTTTCATAGATGTAGAAATATATTCTGAACATACTGTCAAAAGGAATAGCGTGACAAATGTTTTTTTCGACAATTAATGACGCCCTTATTAAAGATATTATGCTATTGTTGCACTTTTCCCTGAAAAAGGAGGGGAATTTCCCCATGATCCACACGGTAGAATTTTTAAAAAAAATTTTTATAGGTAGAAATATATTTTGAACATACTGTAAAAATTAATAGTGTGACAAATAATTTTTTCGACAATAAATGACGCCCTTATTAAAGATATTATGCCATTTTTGCACTTTTTCGTGGAAAGGGAGGGGAATTTCCCCATGATCCGCACGGTAGAATTTCTACAATTTTTTTCATAGGTATAGAAATATATTCTGCGCCTCCTGTCAAAAGGAATAGCGTGACAAATATTTAGTTCGACAATTAATGACGTCCTTATTCAAGGTATTTTGCCATTTTTGCACTTTGTATTAGAAGGGAGGGGAATTTCCCTATAAACTGCACGGTAGAATTTCTTCAAATTTTTTTCATAGGTGTAAAATATAATATATTTTGAACATACTGTAAAAATTAATAGTGTGACAAATGATTTTTTCGCCAATCAATGACGTCCTTATTAGAGATATTTTGCAATTTTTTTCACTTTTTCATGAAAAAGGGAGAGTTTCCCCATGATCCACACGGTAGAATTTCTTTAAATTTTTTCCCTCAGCTTACAAGTATGGTTTGAACACTAGTCAAAATAATCAAAAGTCAGTCAAAATAATATCGAAACAAATATTTCGCTATTCTAAATGAATATTTATGATTCGGCGAAGGCGGATATAGTAATTGAAAAATCGGTAACTGTCTGCTGGAAGTGTCCGGTAGCTTTATACAGGTAAGTTATTACACCCTGACTTGAGCAGTGAGTGGGGGGCATGAATTGACGAGCCGGACTCGAAACCGAGATCTTCAACCTGCGATGCCAACATGTTTAACCATTACCAGCTGTCGGATTAACCGTACGAAATCACGACCGCCTCAGCTGGACTTGAATTATTCCGCCAACGCGCCAATTTTCATTCAGTACCGATTACACAAACTAAACAAGAACATCTTCATGTCCCAAAGTATATTTCATATTCGCGCATATTTATTCTATTCCTACCTCTTTCAACTTGATATAAACTGTCACAACCCCGCTCGCCTGTTCAGCTTTCACAACACTGAAATGAGGAACTGAAACTGTGGTTGTAATACAGGTGATTCCCCGATTTCGTAATAATTATATAAAACATCTTTCATTTGCCGAACATGGTTTAATATGTTGGTAAAAAATTGTAAGACATCTGAAATGTATTCTTGGAACTACCTAATGGGCCTGGTGAATCGCTATCGGATTTTAAAACTATATCCATTGATGCGTGTCAATTACGAAAAAAAGATAACTTCGAACACTCATGTCACGAACATGTTTGTGACCCGTGTTTCGAAAATTAATTGAAAAAAAACAAACGTTTATATAAGTTTTGCGTTCTATTTCGTTTCAATTAGTATCATGTAGGACAGTTCATTACAATCAAGTAGTACTTCGAGGCTTGAATACTTTGAGCAAATTTATTTTAAAAAATAAGTCAAAATTTGGACAGGGGTAAATGCGATTGGCGATCAATAGAAGCTGACCAATGACATTAGCGGTGCGCGACAAAAACTCAATATAAAAGAACAGCGTATTCGCAATAGTATTAGAATGACCCGCGTTTGCTCACCATTGATTTCATGGTGAACGCATTCTAAATGTGCAATTTTATTGAGGTGACCAAATTTTGCTTAGAAAATAGAATATAGATTCCAAATTCAAAAATAAAACTATTTTTTTTTAACAAGGTTGCACAAAATTACCAAGGAAACCACCCTAGTATGTTTCGACGTTTATTATGATGGAAATTATTTGAGTTTTACTTGAATGCATCGATATTCTTGATTGGTCAAGATACACGGATGCATCACAAGGTTCATTCGTCATCGATACATGATGAAATAGAATCTTGACAACGTTTTTCTAAAATGAATTTAATTTGTATGAAGTATGGACAACAGATAAATGTTCTTGTTATGCCTATTAACTATAAGGTCATGTTCTCACCTAAGCACAAATTTGTGAATAAAGACTGTGTTCTAGACTATGTTATGTTCGTCATACTATTCGTAGCAGCAAACGCCATTTTTCCAGTTTTGATGTGTTGTTGTTATTGTTGTCCCACATCATAATTCACAAATTTTGACTCCACTCAACATCAAAATCTTCTGGCGGGAAGTCACTCAAGCGTGCAGTAGATATTCTTGCCATATTCTGTATTTTTCTTATACATTTCAAGTAATGTCATCTCCTTTTTTAAGTGGTGATAATAATAAAATCAGTATTATTGAGATTTTGATTGTCGTGCACTAAATTTGTGTTACTGACTAAACCTACTAAAAATCTACACTGAGAAATAAAATTCTCAGGCTGTGAAATTTGGGTATTTTAAATATGAGATTACCGTATGTTGATGGGATATCCGGTCTATTTGTGGCAACTGGAACGTTGTGTTCAGTACGGTGATTTACGCAAGTTTTCGGATTTGCTGATTTTTTCGATATTCAATTGCTACCGGTACTGGTTGAGGCATCATCAATGTCATCAAACGAAAATCCGGATTGGCATTGAATTTTATTTGGCACAAAAAAGGTACTGGTGGAGGCCTATTAGAATATTTGGGTCTCATGAAGTTTAGTACCATATATCCGATTATCATAAAAATTTCCCATGTTGCAAGCGACTCATCCTAACCCGGGAGGCAATGCCAGATGCTTGCAGCATCGGCGCCCCCTAGTTAGGATGAGAATATTCTGCCAGTTTTCATTTTGGTGACATTCGGGATTATGGTACTAAACTTCACTAGTCCCGAATATTTTTGAATAGAGACAGCGTTCTTTCCTGATACTACTTAGTTCCGTATTTCATATGTTTTCTAAACTGGACAGTTGGGTGTTCAATTAGCTTGTTTTTGTAATGTATTAGGGAAAAGGGTCAGAAATTATTATTTTGTAACCAGAATACAAAATAGGTACTGGAAAACCTGGTGAATTTGATGAAGCAGGTGACTTTAGTAAAACATATACGCTTAATATCAGTGCTTTGACTTTTCTCAATTTAATTTGCCAACTCTGGCTTGTCACTGGCTTTTTCAATTCACAGCATTTAAGACGAATCCCAGTTGTACAGCTTTATGCAATATAGCCCATCATTAAGAGCCATACCAGTATGAAAATAATGCTCTTTATCAGTGGTGTGAAAATCTTAAAAGGGGGCGTGAAAAATATTGAAATTTTTTTGTAACAAAACTCTCGTACAATTACAATTGTTAATGAACAAAAAGTCAAAGTTAGACGGAATTGATCGATGGCTAAAAACTAATAAATTGTCTTTAAATTATTCTAAAGCAAAATTCATTGTATTCGGAAACGGGCAAATAAAGGATAATAAGGATAAAGATTTTCAGTTATATATTGGCAGTATAAAAATAGAAAGAGTCAAAACTATTAAATATTTAGGTGTTATATTGGATGACAAACTCTCACGGAAATCTCATATTGATAATATATGTAGCAAATTGAAGCGCTCATTGGGAATCATGTACAAGATGAGGCGCATAGCTAGCTTTAACACACTTTAAGTTATATATAATAGTCTAATTTATTCCCATTTACATTATGGAATCCTTAGCTGGGTTTCTGCTGATAAAACTACCCTTAAGCCATTAAATGTGCTGCATAATAAAATTATGAGGTGCTTGTTCTGGGCTTTACCATCAGTGTGGAGTGTTATAACTCAATGATATTTATTTCTACGAGATAGCCAAGTTTATGTATGGATTTGAAAATAACTTGTTACCACTGATTTTCGAAATTTTTCTACAAAAATTCAGATGTTCACAATTATGCTACCCGTAGTACTTTAAACAGAGTATATTACACTCCTTAAGTTGCCACACAAATTTCAAAAAAGTCCCTTAAATCAGAAGGCATTGAAATCTGGTCACAGATATCTTCTGATTTAAAGAACTTCAACTTTGGAGGGTTCAGTTGTCGCCTGAAAGACAGAATAATTGGTTGTTACGAACATTGAATTCAACACTAATTTGGTTGTCACAGTGTTTATATGCATCGTGATTACGTTTTTGTTTCTCTCTGTTATTATTAATCTGTTCTATATTGTATGCTATCACTGTAATCGTACCTGCCTGTCTGGGTGAGCCAGGATCTTATTCTATGGCAAAATTTCAGTTGTTTTCAAGTTGGTACATTATTGTGATATCTGATCTGATATTTATTGCCCTATTAGTCGGTATTGAGATTGATAAAAATGTCTTTCGGTGCTGTAAGTGGTATATATCCTAATTAATTTGTCTCAAATCTAAAATAGTGATTGACAATACTCATAAATTGATGAGCTAGCCATATACATTATATAAAATATATACTTAATTTCTTGATCTTAGACCACATAAGTCTAGGTTTCAAATTTATCCACATGTTAGATTAACCATTGCAGATGAAGTATCGAATTTATTTTATAAAATGTCGCAATATTCAATTAGTCTTTTATATAAAGTTAACGCTACTGTTCCTCCTTCCTATTAAATACTGCATAGGATGGGAAAACATATCCTAAGGCATACCGTAGTAATTTATGTTCTACTATTTTGCATAATATTTTCGTTCTTTCTGGAAAAAGTTATGTAGACTTTATCTGCACCTTAATGTCAACCATGTTATGCTTACACCCCCCTTATCTCACATTGTAAATGTTTTTTTGTTTATTTTATAGTTTAGAATGCACACACTGTTTTTTTTTTTTTTATTTTTTTTAACCAAACCCACCTTATGCCTTAGCCAATTAAAGGTGACACAGCTCGATAGCCTTGTCAGGTTCCCTGTGCCTCCTCCATCTGTGACTTAAGTGATCTATCTGATAATTTCATCATTATTTACTTATTGTACTTATGTTTTTTCACATGTTGGAAATAAACTCTACTACTTCTACTACTGTACCAGTACTAAAGGCGCGCAAGAATTTTTTGCCCAAAATAAATATACTCGTAACGTCGTTCCATATTTTTACCCCAATAGAAACAATATTATTTACAACATTTTGGTTTCCGCTCTTTAAACAAGATAATGTGTTTGAAGCTGAGGTTTGATGCGTTCCCATAGCTTAGTCTATAAAAGCTTCAGGGCTGACCTACACATTCCTAGCCGTCTAATCGTCCGAATCCTGTACATGGTTAATCATCCAGCAGTATGATTCTGGATTGGTGATAAATGTCAGCTCTACGCACATTCCCATTGCTTTATGCCAATTGAGCTCACTGGTCACTGGGGCTGTCCAAGGTATTCGATTCGTGATTTGAAATCAAAATATTTTTAAAGTAAAGATTTTCAGAAAATAGATGTAAATTTTAATGTCATTAACAATTTCTTGACAAAATGTTTTTGTTCATTTATTATAATACTTCTGGTTCAAATGTTAGATTTTGGCCACTTCTACTGGGCACCTGTCAAAGTATGTACTCCTGTAAATATTCTTCTATGTTTCCAGTTATATTTCACAATATGTCCCAAGGTGTTCTTACAAATTATTTTGCCAAGAAACGTCGTGGAGGTTATATCCAGCCATCAAAACGTTTGAAACTATCGAATGCTGGATCAACTGAACTTCCAATAATCGTACAACCAGAGAAGTTCGTCCAGGAAGTACGACAAACCCGACGACAAAGTACAAGAAAGAAATCTGTCACTTCAGCACAGACTCGCCGCAACGCAAAAGCTTCAAAGAAAAAGGAAATTACTCCCCTATCACTTGATGGTATGACAGGTTTTTTCAATTGTTCTAACTTTAATTGGAAATGGGGCTGTCTAAAACATTCTATTTGTGAATTTATAATTCCATTTGTCAAGCAATTCCAAAATGGAATTAAAAAACTCTGCAATGTGATAACTTTGCTATATCATGTGTATCACCTTATGTGTCGAAATTAGAAGTGGAAATGAATTATTCGAATTAGTCGTGAATCGTTCATAGGAACAAAAACTTGCTAAATAAAGTGGAATTTTTAACGACAGAATGCAATTGGTTTTGGTCAAACCGGGTTCCCGTACAACCACAAATTTTGCCACAGCCTTTGCACACATCGCGTTAATGTCCGAATATATATATAAAAAATAAACTTGACAATTCGTCATGGAGCAAAGTATAAGTCTATATAGAGACAGTTTTGGAGGAAAAGTAACAATTCCTACTTCGTGGAATACGGTAGTATTCTAGAAAACCTGACTACTCAAATGTAGCATCAATATTCTTAAGCTTGAATACTTTCACATTCATTATTGTGTGTATTTTTTTTACAGAATACTTCAGTCAAAACCTTGATGGGGAATCCAATGATAATCTAACTCTACGACTCTCACCCACACCGTCTGACAGCGGGAGTTCCACATGCAGCGTTATTTCAACTAGGAGTACGTCCAGAGAAGTTATCACAGCTGCAAATGATGATCATGATACGCCTGCCACTCCTTCAAAGAGGCAGAAGGTAAAACCAATGTAGAACTGAGCGGCGTTAGTTATTTGACCAATATACCAATGGTAAATTGCCAGCATTACAAGATTTAGCTATTGCTCTGTTTCAAAGAGCTGCTGGAGGCCATGATGAAAAAAATCAGTTGTATACCGTGAAATCAGTGTCGGGAAGACTCGAGTCACCTTTTTTTAATGACTTAACTTGAATCGTCTTGGCTAAATAACTCGACTCGTACTCATCTTGACAAAATTCAAACGCGACTTAACTTGGGACTTAATATAAGTTTAGTTCGAGTCTGCGATCACATTTGAAAAATCACCTGTGAAATCCGTGTTCCTCCACCCGATATTGATCGTATGATGATTCTAAGTGGGTAAATATAAATGAGTGGCAAATTCTTGTGACTTGTGACTCGAATTCAGACTCGACTTTACTTGCGTCTTGAAGGTACAGTGATTCTCGACTTGACTAGAGACTTTAATAAGACTTGGACTCTACTTGCAATTTGTGTGTACTTCGACTTGACTTGGGACCCGAAGTGAAGTGGGTCGTTCTCAGCACTGGGTGAAATCTCTCTGATGTGGGGGGGGGGCATCTCTCACTGGATGAAATTTCTCTAAATACAGGGGAGGGGCATTTCACTAAATCTGTGTGAAAGAGCTAAATGCTTGTTTTTTCATCATTACTTGGTGCCATATTCATAATATTGCGTCCACGTTTTTACACCGAGTTCAGTTTGGAATATTTTCCACTCAGACTGTAGTTGCTCGTACTGCATCTTGCAACAGCTTATTGCCGTGGTCGTTCATTGCTACCTTCCTCACTTAGATTGAAATTTTATTAGAAAAAGCACTATTTTGCTCTGAAGGTACAGATTTGAATATCACTGTAAAAGTTGTTTCTTTTAACTTTAACAACATCATTGTAGGTTAACTATTAAAATTTACTTTCGGCAGAAGAAAGATTAAACGGAACTGACTTTAAGAGAGAAGCGAGGGCGTGCAACACCGCGTAACGATGTTGGATACGATTTCGAAGTTCCAGAAAAGACTGAATTGAAAGAACTTAAACCTGACACCGATTTCTCATCAACAAGACCAAAAAGAAGAACAGCTCGGAAGAAATTGATCTCTGCACGAAGTGAAGGTAATTTATTTGTTGTCCGGATTGGCAGAATGTCGACTAATCAGCCACCCGAAGAAAATGGAAAGAAATTTCAGCCAATGTGCAATATTTCTTGATAAATTTGTTTCTAAAAGATTATAATGTATTTTGTTTACTGCCTGATTGCGACAAAACTGTAAAATAGGTTCAAAACCATCAGTACTGTAATGAAATGTTAATGTTGATGATTTTGAAGCTATTTGTCCATTCGAAAAAAATTAAGGATGCCCAGTGCGATGGAATCTTGTTTTTTCTGGGTGTCTGGGATGTTCATGTCATTTTCTTCGGGTTATCAAAAAGATTTTAAAACTTCATTTTCAATTCGGTTGTTACTCAAAAACGGAACTTTTAATCTTCAGCTTAATCTCAAGAGATATCTCATGAAACAGTGCTCATTTGCTAAATTTTTGCATTGGTGCGCTATTTCTTTTAGTTCATACGAAATGTATAAGGTCACGTCAGTCAATTCTTTTTTCCGTATTGCAGCAAAATTCCGGTACCGAAGCGAATCGGCCATCCAAAGATTAACGCAATATGGTATTGCAAATCAATTTGAAGAAAATTTATCAACTGAGCAATATTTCATGATACCAGTACCTATATCTGTTGTTAAAAAGATTATATTGCCTCCTTTTGAGTGTCTGGTAGCAACTAAACAATATATAAACGTTTGAAATCATCTATACTCCTATGAAATATTGATAACTTTTGAATCTAAAATCTAATCGAATATTCGAACCGCAATCTTTTAATGTATCAAAGTGACTTTTTCATAGCAGTATTGACGATTTTGGGTCTTTTTCTTTAGTTGGGTTGTTGCTAAACCCTCAAACAAGAGTCATTTTAGTTAACATTTATCATGAAATATTGGTCGTTTTCTATATTTCTTCTGAAGGCAACCATTTGCTTCAGGTGTTGTGAGTAGCAGAATTGACTTCCAACGGGCAATAATCGACAGTAAAAGTTTTATTTCGGATGTTTTCCACTTGGAGTTGTCTCGCTTGAAGTTGCTGGGACGACATTTTTTATTATTTTTTTTTATTTATAGCCACTTCATTGAGTGGATCACCCTGTCCAAGGCACTGTAACAGCGGCCGCTTATTGACAGACGGTTACAATCACTGCAATGATGCTGATGATGATATTTTCCTGTTCAGCTTAGCTTACCCAAGTTATTAAACCCTGGGTTGATTCGTGGGCATGGATAAGCGAGCCGGACTGGTCGGGGGTCGAACCCGAGATCTTTAACCTGCAATACCAACATGTTTGGCCCTCGCGCCCACAAACTGCAGTATCTCTCTTCAATTCGGGTGTTCGGAGTGAACTTAAATAAAAAAATTGTATTAAATATTTTTTATAAATAAATAAATAACAAACTAGAACAAAATTTTCGATTGTTTTCGAAAATTCTATGTTTCGAAAATTCTTTGTTTATGATTTGCCTAATCGTGGGCTCGATGGCCTAGCGGTTAAACATGTTGGCATCGCAGGTTGAAGACCCGGGTTCTAGTCCTGGCGAGGCCTGCTCGCTTATCCATGCCCATCACTCACGCCAGGGTGTAATAACTTGGGTAGGCTGACCCGAACAGGAAAAAAGTGGCCGCTTGTACAGGACCTTTGTCAGGGTGATCTACTCCAAGAAGTGACATCGAAAAAAATTCAGCATGTTGTAAGAAACAACTAAAAAACAAACAAAGAAGAGGTAGATTGTTTACCATCACCCAAGGCAGATACCACTTAATGCATTTTACCATGGCAGATCAGTTTCATTTGAGATATATGGTCGATAGTACTGGTGTTAAATCTTGTAACACTTTTGGTCAGAGGGGCGAAATCTTTGTTTTCTTCGGGTGTCTGAAATGTCCTGAAATACTGTCAATTTATTCGGATGTCAGAGTACCTGGCATTCTGCCACTCTGCTTCTGGCCTTGCTTAAGTGAATTTCGATGAAATAAAATCTGCCAAATCCTTGATTATTATTGCTCTAAGCATGGCCAGAAGCAAAGCTAAATTGAACCAACTAACGGTCAATATTTTCAATTCTTCAAATAAGGGAATTTTTCCGCTTAGAATGTAGTTGCTCCTTTTTGTAGTGGCTCGCTTCCCTCTAAGTGGTCGTTAATTGGTTCGTTCTAGACGATAGATAGTATTTCATTTTAATCGTGTCGTACGGGAAAGCCGAGGATATAGCTTAATCATAATTATGTTTTTTATCCAACATAGCCTACTCATATTATTATACCCGGATTGTGTGCTGGGCATGGATTAATGAACCACATCCGCCGGGACTTGAACCCGAGATCTTCAATCTGCAATGCCAACATGATAAACACTAGGCCATTGCAGACTGTCATGCTGCTTTTTTTTATTGATTACAGATTGCAGCAAAATCAGACTTGGAAGATACAACCAGAGCTCGGGCTTTGTCACTACTAAGATGGATAATGAAGTCAAATAAAAAGGTAAGTTATTCATTTTCATCAACGAAAAGCTCAAAACCCTGACTTCAAAGCTATCAACACTGCTATTTTATGGCGGTATTGATGATTTTGAAACTTTTTATACTTTCCTGTGTGTTGTGAAAGGCTACTAAAAGGAGATAAGTGGTGGTAAATAATTTTATTATCACCCAGGGTAGATGTCACTCACTGCACTTTACCATAGTAGTGCAGTTCCGTTTTTAAAAGTTTTCCGAAGTTACTTTGTCTTTTTTCATTGTCAAAAAGCCTAAACCCTGATTGGGAACCTGTATGTACATCACAGAGGAGTTCCTGGTAGGAGGGTCCAAAATATTCGCTTTGTGATTCGCGAGTCATAAATTATTCGATTCGATTTCACTAAGGATTCGAAATCAATAGATTAAAAAAAAATGCATTTTTAGAAAATAGATGTCAAATTTGGTGTCTTTAACAACTTTCCGAGAAATTTCTCTTTTTTTGTTTATTTGTTTATATTAGATTCGTATAATTTATTTATTTCGTATTAATTCATTTGATTTGATTCTGAATAGGACTATTATAAAGGACGTACCCACAGGGCTATCTACTATCGCTCTGGGTAGATACCTGTAACTATACTATACTAATGAGGAATATCTTATATCATGAAATAATTTCCATTTGCTAAATCTCGATGGGCTAAAAAGCTTCATAATAGTATTGACGATTTCAAACCTTTTTATACACTTTGATTGAAATAGTTCTGATTCGCTAAATTTTCTTCTGGCGTTTTCTTCAGGTGTCTGATATTTTGACAAAATGAGTCAAATTTTTAGCCTTTTACTCTGTGTAGGTGGGAGCTTAAGGAATGGTATATAGTTTTACCATTGTCCAGGGCAGATATAACTCACTGTACTTCACATCATAGTAGTTACTTTTGTTTGGAATGTTTTCCACTTAGAGTGCAGTTGCTGGTACTATATTTTGTAGTAGCTTTTTGCTTATCAAGTGGTCGTTAGTTGGTTTCTTTATCAGCACTGCTTCCGGCCTTGCTTTGAGTGAATTTCATTAAAAAGAAAATTGTTTTATTGTTTTTATGTGTGTGTTAGGAAGCGACTAAAAGGAAAATAGATGGTGGAAGGTTTTTAACATTGCCCAGGGCAGACACCAATCTTCGCACTCCATTATAATGATTCGGTTTGTTTAAAACTAATTCCCCCTTGGGAGCGCAGAACAAAACATTCTTTGGTACATAAGGAGCCGTTATGCACGCTGCTACCAGCCTTCGCTAGATTGGATATCACAAAAAAAGTAAACCTTAATATCAAAACTGGATTTCTATTTTTTTTAGTATTTTACGGCCACTTTTTTATTGCAATTTTCTCTCTCTGAGCAAGGCCTGAGGCAGTGCCTAAAAGGAACCAACCGATGGCCACCGCATAGCAAAGAGCTACCACAAGATGTAGTATCAGCAACTGCACTCTAAAAAGTTCAAAACAGAACTGAACCACCATGGTGAGGCGTAGTGAGTAGTATCTGCCCTGGGCAATGGTAAAACCATCTACCACTTCTTTGTTTCCTTAGGCCCACACAGGAAATACTTTAGGACTATTTTAAAGCCTATGAATGGCCCTTTATCAGTATTTTTACCATTTTTTCAGTCACCTGAGGCCTTCTCTCAAGCTCTAGCCTCGTTGAGTGAAAACCAAGAGTCAGATCCGCCTCATTATTTGCCAACGGACAATTCCCTGAACATTTACAGGTAAATGGGTATTTATGTTAGAGATGATACTAATCGATTAGATTAGGATAGGATAGGTTTTCATTTTCATCCTGCGGGAGAGGAAAGCCAAGAATACTGCTTAATCATATGGCCAACCACGACCTCTCGCGCAGATACCAGTTCTGAATCTGGGGCGATTGGGCTTATCATATTTTTAGCTCGAGCGTATTGTCAATGCTTTACCGAATGAGCTAACCGGCCACTCTTAATCCTCATTCGACATAGGTATAATAACCACACTAACTGCATACCTGTATTAGAGCCCGACCGATATTGCTTTTTTGCAACCAATATCGATATGTTTGTGATCTGCTGATATATCGGTAAACGGCAATATTAGGCCGATATATATCGATCGTGCTCCAACCTCTAAGTTGCTCGATTGCTAATATAGTACAGACTGGTAGAATGGCAGCTACTCTGCTACCCAGACACCCGAAACAAATGGCTGCCATCAGAAGAAAATTTAGCAAATATGCAGAATCTCATGATAAAACTTTCGTTAGAAGATTGAAATGTCTGGTAGAAACTGAACTAAAAGCTTTTTCGTCCTTCGGAAGAAAATGACATGAACGTTTCAGACACCCAAAGAAAAACAAGATTCTTTCACCCTGATATAGTATAGTTGGAGTGATCTGCTCAGATGCATTAATTTTTATGGCCCCTCATTTAAAGAGGATCAACCCGAGCACAGCCTTCCCAGTCAACAAAATTGTTTCGGTTTATTTCATCTTGAGCATGACAATATTTTTTGTATTGAAATTCACTGTCAACAAGGCCGGAAGCAGCTCCCCCAGGGAACCAACCAACTGCACTCTAAACGGAAAACATCTCAAACAGAACTGAACCGTCGTGGTAAAATGTAGTAAGTGGTATCTGCCCTGGGCGATGCTACAACAATATAAGACAGGGTGTGCGAAAACACCGTATTTTAAGAAGTGTTAGACGGGTTTATCATTTTACCATCGCCCAGAGCAGATACCGCTCACTGCTTTTTACCATAGCAGTTCAGTTCCGTTTGAAATGTTTTCCACCTAATGTGCAGTTTCTGGTGCTACATCTCTTTGCTATTAAGTTGCTGTTAGCCGTTTCTTTTATGGCACTTATCATGGTGAGTTTCAATAGAAGAAAAAATTTTATTTTTATGGAGTTATACTAATTGGCAATTACTTATAAGTTGATGCAGGGAATTCATGAGTTTACTGCTTAGACCAAGACTACCAAAGTTACTATACCTATGGTTGAGTGGTGGGTAGGGCTGTGCAAAATATTCAATTAGTGATTCGTGAATCATGTATTATACAATTCTAAATCAATAGATTCAAAAATATACATTTTCAGAAAATATGTGTATATATTTTGGTTTAAACTATTTTATGAGAAAATCTTTCAACTCATTATAATACCGCTAATTCCATACGTAAATATTATTTTATTCGATTCTGAATTTGGCAGGTATTTGATTTTTGCCCCCCTCCTGTGATGGACATGAATTGATGGGTGCCTGGGCCATCATCTGATTGTAAATAAGTTATTTCAAACTGAAGTTTTTTTTACAGCTCCAATCTGAAGCGGGCAAAGCTCGGAGATATCGAGGTTTATTTCAAGCAACTGGGGTCATATTCAGAGAAGAAGGGATCACTGCTTTCTGGAAAGGACATATACCAGCACAATGGCTCTCTATGGTATACAGAGGTGTCCAGGTAACTAACTAGGAATTAACCGAGGTGGTTGGATTTTGTTATCCTTCGGGTGTTTAATGAATCCAATTCATCTATTTTTTAAGGGATTTCATTGTAATCATATTGGAGAGGAAAGCTCAGAATACGATTCAACCATATAATGATGAACCATGACCCCTCGTGCAATCGATAGTTCTGAATCGTGGGTGGATGTATTTATAATGTTTGAACATATCAACACTGCTATTGAGATAGTGGTGTTGATGATATTGAAGCTTTTTTTATAACCACTTCCAGCCACTAATAGACGAAAGATGTGATCTTACCTGTTCAGCTTAGCCAACCCAAGTTATTACACCCTGGGTTAAGTGGTGGGCATGAATTAACAAGCCAGACTCTCCAGGACTCAAACCCGAGATCTTCAACCTGCGATGCCAACATGTTAATCACAAGGCCATCAAGCCCACCGTTGCTTTCTGTGTTTGTTTTTGCGTGGAATATCTTTTTCATAAATTTTCTTTTGATATGTATAATTCTGCCTGTGGTTAAAAGCTGACTAGTTGAATTCAATACAAGGAATCCAAATCTTGTGTAAAGGATAAATTATTCTCTACATTTAATTCTCTCGAATCCATATCAGCACTTCACCATGGTGTGTCAGTTCTATACGAAATGTTTCCGTTTAGAGTGTAGTTGCTTGTGCTAACTACATCTTTTAATAGCTCTTTACTATTAAGTGGCCGTTAGATGGTTCCGTCTAGGCACTGCTTCCGACTTTGCTCAGTGAATTTCAATGAAAAAATTTGAACACCATATTTTTTCAATAAACCGCTCTTATTAAGCAACGATGAAAGAAGTGCCGAAGAAACCCATTAAACAATTTTTTTTTCATTCAAATTCACTCCTGAGCAAGGCCGGAAGCAGAGCCCAAAACGAACGGCCACCTGATAGCAAAGACCTACTAAGATGTAGTGCCAGCAACCTCAATCTAAACGAAAAACATCCCTAACGGAACTGAACCACCATATTGAAGTGCAGTGAGTGATATCTGCCCTGGGTAATCGCAAAATCATCCACCGCTCCTTATTCCTCATTGCCTTCGTTATCTTTTTTTCTCAAGTTCTGCTCATTCGAGTTCTTCACAAGCATCGTTCACCAAATCATTCCGCACTCTCGGCAAGAGACAATGAAAGACATGACGACGACTCATGGTGTCTGTGGTGCGTTATCTGCAATCGTTGCGACTGTTGTAGCGCAACCACTAGATGTCCTAAGGACGAGATTCGCTGCCCAAACTGAGCCGAAAGTAAGTATAGCGTCAGATTTTGTCATAGCGAGCGTTTGCCACCATAATCATAATTTTATTTATGCCAAGCTTGTGCCACTGATGAACCGCACCTCAGCAAATTATCTGGTAGACTCATAGTTAGGTCTGCCCATAATATTCGATTCGGAATATTCGAATCATAGATTATTCGATTTTAAATTTCTTTCATATATAAGTGTGGATTTTCACGTAAATTACAAGCTGATATAAGAATGCCTTTGTTTATTATATGACTTTGATTCGAACATTCCTTTCGATTCAGCAAAATTATTCGATTCGATTCTGAAACCTAAAGATCTTCGGTTTTGGCCGCCCCTATTCGTGGTTTTAATACGTGGTAGATGGTTTTATCATTGACCAGGGTAAATACCACTCAGTGTACTTTACCATGGTGGTTCAAAAATCATTTTTAGAACCATCTCAATCTTGAATGGTTATACGTTAGTTAATTTTACCGAATCTGATATTGAATCAGAAGTCATATAATAAACAAACTAAGGCATCTTTTTATCCTATTATTTACATGAAAATTCCCCTTAATCTTGAAAAAACTTTGAAGCTATATTTTTGTTGATTTTAAATTGTTGCAGAAATCTAAGCAATAATTTCTGATTCGAATATTCCAGATCGGATCGAATATTTTGGACAGTCCTAATGATCTTACTCATTTTATTTCAGATGTTCACCTCAGCTACACGGGCAGCATTCTACATGGTTCGTAGTGAAGGATATTTCTCGTTATATCGTGGTTTGATTCCGTCTCTCGTTCAAATCGTTTCTTTCTCAGCTATGCAGTTTGGAAGCCGTTCATTTTTGAAGCTATTTGGGTGAAAAATGGTCTGAAACCGGGTAAGTGATGGTCAAAACTACCTGGGTAGTTCAATCGGTAGGACGTTGAGAATACGTTTTGAGGTATGCATCTCTGATCGTCTTGACGTAGGTTCGAGTAATGCCAGGGATGATTGCATATATGTTTTTTTTTTATTGAAATTCATTCTGAGCAAGGCCGGAAGCATCTCCCAAAGCGGACCAGCCACCGTCCACTCAAAAGCAAAAAACTACTAAAATATGTAGTACCGGCAACTGCACTTTACTCTGAAAACATGACAAACGGAACTGAACTGTTGTTGTACCTGCCCTGGGCAATGGTGAGATGCCTGCTGGACATATCACCAACATACATTGGTAAACGCACTGCTTATGGCTTCCTCCAACCAGGTTCATGCACAGGAAATATGATAAGCCAATCTTTTGAAAGAAGTCAATTCATTCATATAATTCAGCACGTCATTGATAACTTTCAAAGGAATCATCTTTTTTATAGTTAACAAGCTTCCTCGGATATGATTCAAAAGAAATACTTCTCAACAAGATGGCAAAATCTTCGTTTTTCTCGCGTGTGAAATGTACTTGTCACTGTGTCATTTTTTCGAATGGACATGAAATCTTTAGAACCATCAACACTGCTATTTCAAAGCAATATTGATTCTTTTGAGTCTTTTTCTACAGTTTGGTTTCCACCAGACGCTCAAAATGAACTTTTCACTGCTCTTTGGTTTAGTTCTGTATGAGATGTTTCCTGCTTAGAGTGCAATTACTGCTGCTTCATTATCCTGTAACAGCTCTTTATCATTTGAGTGGTCGTTAGCTTCCTCCGTTTAGGCGCTGCTTTCAACCTTGCTTGAACCAAAAACTAAAAAAAACTTTGCATGGAGTGGGCTCACTTCTTATTTTTTATTTTCAGGTAATTTCAGTGAATTTGTATGTGGAGGATGTGCCGGTCTGCTTGCCAAAACATTCGTTTACCCACTCGATGTTGTAAAGAAGAGACTGCAGGTTTGAAGTAATTTTTGTTGGCAACATAGGGGTGCGAATGATTCGAAAGTACGAGAACCTTCCCCTCGTCTATACTTGCACGATACAAGTCTTTGAATCCTTGCAAAAATAACAATTTTTTAATATAAATGAGAGCTGACTGGCATAATGTCAGCTGCATTGCTACTCAGACACCCGAAGGAAATGGGTTTCATCAAAAGGGAGTTTAGCAGATAAGCAGCATTTCATGATATATCTCTTGCTAGAAGAATTTCTTTTTAAGCGTATGGTAGCAACCAAACTATACAAAAAACATTCAAAATCATCGATGCTGCTATGAAATAGTAATAGTTTTCCAAATTATCGTATCGGCTGTGATACCAGTATTTTGAGACATACCGCCTAAAGTGGTTACAAGTTGATGCGTTAAGTAACTACAAAAATGGGTATTTATACGACTTACACCTGCTGATATGCCTCTATTGAACTTTTGCAATGTCATGAAACAACAACCCTCCCGCATTTAGAGATATGCACCTAGGTCGCGCCTCGTGTGGGTCTCTGAAGCAACACAATAGTATATTTTTTGATAGCAGAACTGGCTTAGCATTTTGGCAGCTTAATGCTGGTACAAAACATACCTCCAGCCCTAATTCGGATCTTCGGAAAGGTTATATTTGAATAATAATATTTGATAGCAGTATTGTTGATTTTCAGTGCAAACGGTCGTAGGTACAGGCTTTAGAATAGCCCTAAGGTATTTCCTGCGTCTTGTAAGAGGTGACTGAAAGGAAGCAAAGAATAGGTAGATGGTTCTACCATCCCCCAGGGCAGATACCACTCACTGCACCACTGAATTTTCTTCCGGTGGATCCTATTGTCTTCGGGTGTTTGAGTAGCAGAGTATTTGCTGGTCTGGCTTACCAGGATACAGAACTGATATATTCAACCTGCGATGCCAATAAAGATTTTGGTTCCATTAGAACTGAATTCAGCAAATGAGCGATATTCCACGACATATCTCATACTAGAAAATTAGAATCAAAATCATCAACACTGCTATGAAATTGATGGTTTTTAAGATTTTTGTTCGCCTTGAAAAGAATATGAAATGAACATTTCAGGCACCTGAAGAAGATCTGCACCCTATCAGCCTGGACTTGCTTAACAAAATGAAACTTCTGTATATTTGCTAATATATTTTCATTTTTTTTTGCAGATACAAGGTTTTGCAGCACCCACTGTTAGTGAAATCCGTCAATATCGAAGTTTTTTCCACTGTTTTAGTGCAATATGGCGTTACGAGGGATTTCTCGCATTTTTCAAGGGATTTAAAGCTGCTGCTCTGAAGTCTTCATTGACATCTGGACTCGTTTTTGCAACTTATCGATTTTTTCGGGAACACATGGAGCCAGACAAGGGCGATTTAACGTAAAAACTGCATCACGAAGATTCTTCGAAATATTTATTGGTGCTGATGGTTCTATTGGGATCGCACCACAGAATTGCACATAAGTTGTATCGCCCCTCCACAGGATTTACTAATAAAAATTGTATTTTTACCTGCACGAACACACACACACAGGACTGCTCTTGTGCGAGACCTACCCACACATTGGTTTACCTGTGGATGGGCAATTCAGAAAACCGAATCTGTATGGATTCAGATCTTCTAATGAAAATATAGCAAACTGTTTTGAGTGTGAAACATTGTGTTGTTCAGCCATTGCATTAATATTTTGTATACATTACAAATTAAACTTGTTTTATTCAACTACTTCTTGAGCTCCAAATATCTAGCGTTTGGGTTAGAATTCTGTTGGGGATGACTTTTTTATATATAGAATATCGCTCTATGGTCGATAGGAACCAATTAATAGCGAAGAGCTACTAGGGTTAGCTGAACCGGCAAGGTGTTGGGAATACGCTCCGAGCTACACATCTGTGTAATCGCCATACAGTCAACCGTATTGTCGGCTTTCCTCTCCAGAAGGATAAAAATGATATCGTATCCTATTCTACCCAATTCGGAACTCGTGTCTGCACGAGAGGTTATGGTTTGCTATATAATCCAGCTGTGCTGTATTCTCTGCTTTACTTTCCCGCATGATAAAAACCTGAATCGTATCCTAATTATCAGCTGGATTACCAGTTAGAGTTTGACACACGAATTGACGTAGCCTACCTGGTTGTGTAGGCTGTTTTCCTATCAAACAGGATAGAATGGGATTTCTTTTTTATCCTGCTGGAGAAAAAACTGACAATACGGTTCAACTATATGGCGATTACGTGAAAATACAGCTGAAATATTTGGCGAGCCACGATCTCTCCACGATCTGCGGATACCAGTTCCGAAGTGAATACCGGGTGAAGGTTTTTAGATTATTGTATTTCTCATTTTTTTCTGTGCATGTACCTGGTTGGTGGAGGAAGCCGAAAGTAGCGCTTACGTGAATCACCGTGTACCAGCGAGGTGTCTAGCGGACCTCTTGCATATAATTATCATCCCGCACAGGATTCGAACCTGCATCATGACGATCAGAGATGCGTAGCTCGAAGCATATTCCCAACGCACATTCCCAACGCAACGCTTAACTGATTGAGCTAACCGGGCACCCCTAGGGTGAAGGTTTTTAGCTTAGACATAGATTACCGTATTACATTTATTTTTTCTGTGCATGGACATGGTTGGTTGAGGAAGTGATCCTTAGAGTGACAAATTGCGTTGACATGTTTTATCTGTATCTGGGAAGCATAGAAACGTTGAATGGAATTCTATCTCGTCATGAAGTGATCGGTGACAACCAAAGATTATCGGCAACAGTAGATGTACCGATTGATATTGATCTACGGAAATAGGGGCAAACTATATGAATTGCAATCAAGATTCCAAGAATATTCCTGCCCACTGGCGACCTGAAGTTCATTTATACAAATAAAGCAGATATGTCGATTATATTCACTACAGATGTTTACAAAAAACTTCTAGAAACTAATGGATTCACAATACTTAGAAAAATAGTATTAGATCATATAATGAATCGAAGAAAACAAAATTCACTGTTCAGTGGATACTGTCCACTACACTCAACTATAGATGTACTTGCAATCAGGGATGGGCAAATCGAATTGCTTCCAAGCACAAAACGACAAAATGCAAAACGACAGAACACACTGTATTGCGTCATAACGACATGGAATGTAGATTGAAAATACATTGCCTTTAAGTCTTTTTATGCCGATATTAGTGAATTGTATCTTTAAAATTCTTGATTTTTATGATGGAAACAATTTGATCCGAATTCCCAATGATTCGGTTTTGCTCAGCCCTGCTTGCAATGTCAGAGGTCGTTAGTCAAGTTTCTTTGAGCCTTGCTTAGAGAGAATTTCTAATTTGAAAATATGTACCATCATAATTCATTCTGTCGAAAGCATAATAATTTTTTTTATAACCACTTCTTGAGTGGATCACCCTGTCCAAGGCCCTTTAACAAAGTCCACTTATAGACGGACAGGTTACAATTACTGGAAAGATATCATCTTTTCCTTTTCGGCTTAGCCTACTCAAGTTATTGCATGGGCATGGATAAGCGAGCCGGACTCACCGGGGCTCGAACCCGAGATCTTCAACCTGCGATGCCAACATGTTTTACCACTAGGCCATCGCGCCTCACAAAATATATATAAAAATCTATCGGAATATAAAATCCTATATCACCACATAAATCGAAATCAGTGGTCGTAGAATGGGACAATCCGCAATGACGATCGCTTAGTGGTCGGTGTTTATCTCACCGACCAGGGCAGATACCATTCACTTCAACATAGCGGTACATTGGTCTGAATAGTATGTTTCCAACCCAACAGAGCTTTGTTCCAGTGCTGCTTCCAACTTTGCGTAGAGTTTGATATATTGCATCAGTACAGGAAGGTAAACAGAATATGTTTTTTTTAACTTTTTATTTATCTCGTAAGTTATTCAAAAAACCTGTAGCAAATTTTAGAAAATGAAGAATTATGGTCAAATCAATAAAATATACAGCGGGTTGCATACAATATTTATAAAATGTCTCGAAACCAGAAGTCACATTACATGGGCAGATTCGAGGCAATGGAAGCCCAGGATTGAATATCTTTGCCATTCATTGTTTCAGTAACTTTCCAGACGTTTTTATCTGGATCTAGTTCTTCTATTGTATCTTCTTTTATTGTATTGGACACGTAGCTGGAATAAATAAAAAAGCTTCTGAAATAGAATGAACTTCTGATATTCATATTCCTACTGTTGATGGGTAGAAGGTAAAAACCTGTGAGAAATAGATATTTATTGAAATTGTTGAAGCTGACCTTGCCATGAATAAAGCATCACACAACAAGCAATAAGTGCGCTGATGGAGCTGAAAATCTACCAGTTCCCATTTTATTGAAAATTCCTATCATATTACCACAATTGAAAATTTTATATTGCCAATCATGTGCCATGTAGTTGCCTAAATCACAAATATGGTTTCCACCAAATTATTTAGATCAGGATTGCTCGGTAGAATGGTATGCATGGAGTCCTGCGAATGAACGCCCAACACAGGCAGATAATATAGTCTATGGACTAGAGGGGGTCACCGTCTACGCCCACTCCCATAATCCATCGGCCCGGGTATCATTGAATTTGTACTGACATCAGCGTTCAGCAAAACACTCTTTTGCACTTATTGTCAACATCGATTTACTGAAGCCAATTTAGCTACCTGGAAATTTCGAATTTTGATATAACAGCAATTATTTACTCGTGTAGCTTTAATTAATATCTGTTTTGATATTTAGTTGTGGCATATTTCGATAGGTGTGTTACTTGCCAACATTTTTGAGATTGAAAACATATTTTACTGGAAAAGACGTCATAATGCCATATATAAGCATAATATCATTATGTGATAAAAATGTTAGTTAACGAGGGTATTTTCCTCCATTAAAAAGCATAAATCACTTACGTCTATCGAATTTTTGGAATAAGGACAAGATAAAAATTAATGGCCATAAATTTAATCAAAACCTATATCAAGTATTTAGGATTATTTTCTGGCCAAATTAAATTCAAATACAGGTTCGAGAGGAGTTCATTTTCTCTTGACACACATATGTTAAACAACCAAATGCAAGCACATATAACGATTTCTCACTGGCAGCAGTTGAATGGGTAAACAAACCTTTTGAGAGGAAATATATCATATCCAGTGCTTTTTTAATAAACAATTTAAAATTTTTGAGGGGTCGAATTACTTTTTAATTTTTTTGAAATTGTGTGATTATCCATGTGTGATTTTTATGATTTTCATGTTTTTCAAACGTTCATCGCAGAAGTTTGAGGCCCTTCGCGCCAGGTACGGTGGCGAAAGCGATGGGTCCATCCATTTTTGAATAGAAGTACCTTACAAATAGTAAGATAATAATACATTGATGGATTAGCTACTGACCTTATTGCTAGCAGCGCACATGGACACAGGGTCAGGTCCATGCTGATGTTGGCAAGTAACACCCATATTGAAATATGCCACAACTAAATCTCAAACAGATAATAATTGAAGCTACATAAGTAAATAATTGTTGTTTTAGCAAAATTGGCTAAAACACGAATTCCGTAAATCCATAACAATGAATTTCCATGGTGCACGGTGCAAAGCCCATGTACTCGATATATTCTTACTCGATTCTAGTTTTAAGATTTACGATTTTATCAAGGGTTTTAATTTCAATCAGTAAAGTATGACTCGGATTACTTCAAAACCGTGACACAATTCAAAATCGACTCACCCTCCGACAACGAATATCTTTCCTTCAACAACACAGGCTTTGAAACAGCATCTAACATTATTTAATCTGGCAACGGTAGTCCATGTTTCAGCGACTGTATCAAAACATTCCACAATATTCAGGTAATCAATGCCATCATATCCACCTGTAAAATGAAGATAAATGTATTTAACTATTTAATCAACTAGAAAATCATGCAATACGATAGAGATATGTTGGGTTAATACATACACTTTTTCATATAGTATTTGTTTGCCACTTTGTTATCGCTGTAATTTGTTTTTGTAACGTTTATTGTTTTGGTGTGGGCCAACGACTGCTATGTGCATGTAATTATTAGTCAGCTGGCAAGTGCTTTTTCAAGTTTTACACCCGGATCAAGGGATCCATGATGGCGCCATTCAACGCATGGTATGTGTGTGCTTGATTGAAAATGCTTCTTGTGTGTCGTGAGAAGCAACTAAAATGGAACAAAGAAGAATTAGACAGTTTCACCACCGCCCAGGGAAGATATTGCTCAGTTTAAATTTTGAGTTGCAGTTTTCTTTGGCATGTTTTCTGCTTAAGAGTGCAGTTGCTGGTGTTATATTTAGTGATAGGTCTCTGAATGACTGTTTTTTGCTAGTTCTCATGGTTGAACTTCAGATATTGAGAAACTTTCATCTCATTGATTTTGTGTCTTTTCTGTCTTGTTTGTATTTTGTTCTGTGTTGGTGTCGTGGATTTGAAATAAACTATGTTATTCTATTATACTATTTTTATAAAACATAAACTCTCACCAATAACATAAATCTTCCCATTAAGTTCAACTGCAGCTGCATCACTTCTTGCAGTTGGCATTAAAGGAAGTGTCGTCCATGTTGAATCTGATGGATTGAATTTCATCGCATCAGATAGACGTCTTCCATTGTACCCTCCAATACAGTAGATGAAATCTAGAAAATAAAGAAAAGATACAGTTCAATCAATGTGATCATGTAGGTGCAAGCTTCGGGATTACTCTATTATATTTTACAATGTATCAGAAATGCATTTACGCAGTTTCTGGATCATGTTTGGTGCTTCTGACCTTGCTTAGAGTAAATTTCTAATAACAAAAAACTAGGTGGAAATGAATAAAATGATGTTCACAAACTATGATAAGTAATAGTTCATATCAGCGGTTCTAAAACGGGGTAACATTATTAAAAATATGACAAAACGACGCTTAATATTAATTTGAGCTTCTGAGGAAAAGTAGTTTCATTCATACAATTTTCACACATCAGCAGAAATGCCAATTCTGAATCAAAACGAATCGTGGTAATCGTGGACAATCTTCACTATTTTGATGCATTGTTGGCAAATCTTTTCATTGAAAAAACTGCTGTGGAAAAACGAGGAGATCGACCATAATAATATTATTTATTGTTTCTCAACTCTGGACTATCCGACCTTTAAATTGAGACTATTCACAGTGTATGCGAGCGAATAGAAATAGTTTAGTTGAAAAGAAATTTGATAATTTGGAAAAAAGTAACTTTTAATGTTTTTTACCATTTTTTTTTATAATTTTGAGAGGAACACTTTTGAATTATTCTTAAGTTGGTTGAAATTCAATTTTCTGCATTTTTTGTGCAGAAAACACAAAATTTAGACAAAAGATGGACTGTGCCAAAATTGCGCATTTTATGTATATATCAAGCATGATTTCTAAGTGCGTTTATCACTCCATACTGCCACCATGCGATGTTTTGTTGATATTGTTTTGCAGTATTTCTCAGAGTGGTGTAATCGCCAGTTCTTTGTTGATGCAACTTTCTTGATAGCAAAAAGTTACTAAAAGATGTGGTACCGGCAACTGTACTCCAAACAGAAAATATCCTAAATAGAACTGAACCACCATGGTAAAGTACAATGAGTGGTATCTACCATGGGTGATGGTAAAACCACCTTTAAGACTGAGGGTTGAGTAATAATGCCTCTCTAGTTTTGAACTAAAGCCAAATGTTGATATTTTATGCAATGCCCAGGTAAATTTAAGTACTGTTTCGTAGAGCCTGAATACTACATATACATTCATGTACAACTTTATAGTATTCATCAAACGAAACCTCACAAACTAGTAAATATTCTTAACCAACCATCTGTTGCCACGACTGATGTCCCACCTCCTTCCACAGGTTTATCAGTGACATGAGACCAAGTTCCATCAGATGGATCAAACTTCTCAACTGTTTTACTGGTGTTGCCAGAATCATCGAATGCATAGATTGAACCTGGAAATATACATCTATATGTTATTATGATAACAGGAATTTACCAAAATGAAACCGTAGGATAAATCTTTCGGTCGAAATTAGATTTTGAATCAATTTGTGCTAAACGAGCAAAACAACTGAAAATTTGCGACCCCGAGGCATGGGTATACCCGAACAATTTCAATAGTGAACATGCTCAGTACCTACCATTGCCCTTGCCTAGTGTTGTTGAAGTTCAGGTCAGCTTTGGTCTGGCCTACCTTAGCTATTACACCTGGAGTTGGGCTGAAGGAATCATCGAGTCAAACCCTGGCTGGTTGACAAGGGCAGATACCACTCACTACACTCGGCCATGGCGGTTTAGTCCTATTAGAAATGTTTTGCGCTTAGAATTTATCTTGTAGTACCTCTTTGCTATCGAGTGGACAATAGTTGGTTTCTTTTTGGCACTGTTTCCAACCTCGAAGTGAATTTCAAAGAAAAAATAAATAAGGCGTGATTTCGGGAGTTTCGCTTTGAGCAGTAAAATATTTATAATTGAGAACCCTGAGTTGCTTGCGCATTCGCCACTAATGTACAACACTAGTCAAGAGTAGCTAGCTGCATCTGATAAATTTGCAACATTTCTCACCTCCGAATGCAACGGCTGCGACTCCACCCTTTGTCAATATCCGATCTGGTAACGCAACCCAAGTTGCATCAGAATCAGTATAATCCAGTTGATAATTGGTTCCATCATCCACAAGAACATATATGATGTCACCAAGTAATACAGCAGTGAATTCTTTGTCAACAAAATCATCGCTGATGATCTGGTCACGAAAATAAGACGGGTTAAAAAACAAAATAGTAATTAGAAGAGTGAACTATAAATAAAACTGGAATATTTATTCTTTGATAACATTAGGTTTAAGCAAGACTGGAAGTATTACCTCAAACAATACACACGCCAATGCAAAACAAGACTAATAAGAAAGAAATTCAAGATTAAATCTGGAGTTTGTTATTACAAAACCCATTTATCGCTTGTTTGTCCCCTTTTAGTCGCTTTTTGTACGGCACCCAAGATGTAGGACGATCGAAGTCATTGAAGATTTTTAGGGTGAAGTCACACTTTCCTATATTTCTACTAATATTCTAACCTGTAGTCTGGTCCATGTTTTATCTTCTGGACTGAATGCTTGAATCGATTTTGTTGTCTTGTCAAAAACTGCAATTGCTGAACAATAAAACAAAACTGATATTGACAACAAATTCCGATCCTAGAACGGTTCTATTTGCTAACACTCACCGTTATTGATGGCAACATCTGGAAATAGAAGGTTGAAGAGCTTGATTATCTTTCAGAAGTGAAAAAAAGTAAAGTTGAAACTGACTGCAGCATATATTTTACTCATTTTAAAAGGATAACGGTGCATGTTCAATTGAATCACTATAAGCAAGACCACACAGGACTCAATTTTAGAAGTAAAAACATGGATGAAGAAACTATAGACAAACAGACAGTAATGATGGGAACAGTCGATATACTTTCTCACTGCAAATGAAGATGGCTGAATCAACCGAAGATATCATGATGTTAAACACTTGCGTGGAGCGTTCAAATGTATGACTTTCCTGACAAAAAATTGGTTCATGTCAACTGTGCCACACTTTATAGTGTTTATGCTCGAATAGTAAAACAAATGATGAATCAAATCATTACCTTCTAAATTCACATCTCTGATTGCAATTTTGGTTCTATCAGCCATTGATGAAATAATTGCTCGGAGACAAATTGTTGAGTTCAAAACGAGAGACTAAATGAAAAAATATATGAACAGAACAAAAATAAGTGCATGTGGGTTCCTTAGTGAATAAAGTTTTAATATAGAAAAATCATGCAAAATGTTTTTACCTCTTTTTCAGCCATATACATTCGATATCCCATAGGCATTTGAGCCAGATTCAACTTCCCAAATAACTCTCCAAATACTGAACTTCTAGTTTCTGTATCGAAACTGGTCCAAATAATCAGAGCTTTACACTTAACAGCTTCAGGTGCCTGTGGGGTAAAATATAACAATAGCGTTATCAAGTTGACCATTGAAGAGTTCGACTGAAATACAACTCAAATCGAAAATTCAAATCAAAAGAAGATACCACTCACTGCACCTTATCAATGCAGTTGTCGCATTTTTTGATACCTCTTTGCTATTAAGTGACTGTTAGTTGGTTACTTTTAGACTCTGCTTCCGGCCCTGCTCAGAGTGAATTTCAATAGCAAAAAAGCAATATGATAAATAAACAAAGACATCTATATAAAATCTCAAACAGAAAATAATTTCATTTCATCAAATATACACATTTTTGTTTTATTTATTTTGAATCATTGGGAAATCAAATCCATGATTTAACGAATCGAATATTTTTGAAAGTCTCGTCTAGATATCTATCTATATCAACAACCTAATATTCCAGACTAATGGCAATCACAACTTCAACAATACCTCACAATCAATCCTGATAAGTTTGTACTTTATTATTATTCATTTTTTTTATTTGTACCAAGATAGATCTACTCATTAAAAACCAACCCAACGAATGGGAAATTATTTAATACCTTGACTTTTGATTCCATCAGGAACGAAACATAATCTTTTTTCAAATGCTTAAACCCATCTTGCATAATGATCGATCTAAATTTCTCTAAAGCAAATGTGTTGCAACTTTCAACTAATCCTGCACAGTTGAATGTGTTTGCAATCATCTTCGTTGTATAAAACGATCCTGGACTCAGCTCTTTATCAAGAAATATTTCGATCTTATTGCACATTTCTGATAAATGGAGATCGTTTGAATAAATGAAAACTTTACAGTAATTAGGAATTGTCCTAATCTATAGTATTCTTGATTTCTGATCACCCTGACCGAAGTCCTGTTTCGGCAGCCACTTCTAGACGGGCAGGGTTTGAGTTGTTGGAAAAGATATGATAAATCTGATTGGGCTTAGTCGGTCTACCCAAGTTATTACACCCAGGGTTTAGTTACGGCCGGGACTCAAAAACGAAATCTTCAAACTGCCACGCCAACATGATAACCATTAGGTCATCATGCCCACAATGATAAAATGCCAAATTTTACACCACGATTCGTTGCAACTGGGCAAGTATCCTATAACAAAGTGTATAAATGTAGTAATCGCTAACCGGAGTCATAGTTGAAAAGGAATGTTTTTTTCAAAATGCCAAAATTAACTACTCACTTTTCAGTTGCATAATATGAGCAACATTCATCAGTTGTTCACAATTCTCATGATCAGTAACAGGAACTTGTCCAGTGTAAATGAAGTTGATACAATCCTTAACAGAGGCCATTGGGACATTCTTCATTGTGACAATACCAGAACGACTCTCAACATTCTGAAGAAATACAAATTACTTGTACAATTTGATGGAATAAATTGCTACAAATCAACAAATGATTCAATAAATTTACTTAATTTCAATTGTATGAATTAACTTTACATCACTTTTTCAATCGTAGAATACATCAATGTATGACCACCAAATGGAAAATTATGGAAATTAATTTTATGTACCGGTAATCATTTTAGGACGGTGTATACCCAGGAGGCCTGCGATCCCAATCAGCCTGCGATCCCAATATGTTTAACCACCAGGCCATCGTGCACTTGAAATTTGGTTGAAATTTGATATGATCGCGACACACATACGTACTACACACTTATAAACTAGCATTGTCATATTCATATGGTTCATCACAAATACATATATATCGTTCACAGCAAAGATAAAACAAAGCGACTAAGTGGTTCAGTCATCTCCAGGATGTTTCCACATAGAGTGCAGGTGCCAGTACTTAATTGTGTGCTATCTATTTAAGATAGTTCCTTTACTTACGGCCTTGCCTAGAGCAAATTTCAATAAAAAAAATTTCCTATTTATATGGATTTACCATAATCATAAGCAAGTTTTTACCAGTAGACAATTTGCACAATAAATGACAACACTGCTGCAAAAACCTAATGAAAGGAAATTGTCATTCACAGCAAAGCTAACAGTATTTTTCGACACAACCTAAATGCAAGATGTCGAGCCAGAAAATACTAAAGTTTAGCGGCCATTGGGCAACCCTGTTTGTATGGTTTTTACCACTCACATGGATACTCACCTCGTGAGACAGCATAGCTTGGAAATAATCTGATCCTGCCGATAGAACATTCCTGTGTGCTGGAATCTCTTCATTACCAACTTTTACTGTGAAATCACAATGCTCTTTGGTTTCTCTCATTCTGAAAGCACAAAGTGTATTTGTACAATATATTTTGTGAATACAAATTGTAGTAATAATATGCCAAGTAGGCGCGAGATTAAGTATTGCCCTTATGTATTTCCTGCCTGTCGACAAAAAGAAAAAGGCAGTTTTACCTAACGTCATCGAGAGCAAATACCACTCACTGCACTCCATTATAGTGGTTTAGTCCTACATGGACTGTTTTCCACTTAAAGTGTAGTTTCTGGTACTACAATCTATAGTGACTCTATGTCATATGAGTGACTGTTAATTTGATTTATAAGGAATAAGTGCTGCTTACGGCTTTGCATAGAGCAATTATTAAAAGCTTATTAAACAGTCAGTTAGGTTTTGCAAAACAGCAACTATAGGATTGTAGTTTATAAAGTAACAGACCCAGGTATTGATGGAAGATTAAAGAAAGGAAAGCAAAGTAGATTGCAACTCAATGAATACGGTTTGAATAAACAAAGGTTCACCTGTTGAGATTCCTTAATATTTCAACAGCATGATCTCTCTCATCTGTGTCAGAAGTTGGATCCATTTTCAGATTTCACTTTAGGTGTATTTTACTACTGCAAAACTGAATTAACTAAACGTTTGTAGTTTACTAAACTAAGAATAATAGTTTGGTTAGTCAACATTAACATGGCACGTTTGCAGCAGAGATGCCATTTGATTAATATTAAAATATTCTGTCAGAACTTTCCAATTTTATGTCACTGAACCAGATATAGACTATTGTCAGGTCATGTTTTTAACACCTGTTCTAATGTCCAAAGTCTCAGCAAAATTATATTATAGGTTGTTGTATACAAAGCTGTATGCTCTAGGTGGTGAAATATCTGGTGCTTAGCTGTAGCCATTTAGGTCAATTTGCGGAGCCACTCTGCGCAGAAAGTACGAATCTTTAGCATAACATTTTGTAACTACACAAGGGTTCATAGTTTTCCACACGCCTACGCTGTATTTTCTGCTTTCTCCCTTATAAGTAAAAATATAACAGTATAGACTACCGCTATATTGACACCTGCATTAAGCTAGCAGACACTTCCATCAAACCGGTACCGATTTTTCAATAAGTCTATTCACCTTCCCAAAATCGTAAATATTCATTCAAAATAGCCAAATATTTGTTTGTCACAGTATTTTTTTCTCAAGCATGTTCGAAACATATTTGTACGCCGAGAAATAAATTTTAAAGAAATTCTACCGAAGGGATTACGGGGAAATTGAATTCCATGTGGAAGCGCAAAAATGGCAAATATTTTGGACAAGGAAGGTTTAAGTGACGAACAAATTATTCGTCACGCTATTGCTTGTTGCAGTATGTTCAAAATATAGTTTTACACCTATGAGGAAGATTTAAAGAAATTTTACCGTGCGGATTATGGGGATATTCCCCCCTTTTCATGAAAAAGTGCAAAATATCTTTAATGAGGACGTCATTAATTGACAAACAAATTATTTGCCACGCTATTCCTTTTCACCGTATGTCCAAAATATATTTCTACACCTATAAAAAAAATTTAAAGAACACTCCCGCTGATCATGGGGAAATTTCTTCCCCTTTTCATGAAAAAATGCAAAAGATGGCCTGGTAGTTAAACATGTTGGCATCGCTGGTTGAAGATCTCGGGTTCGAGCCCCGGCAAGTCTGGACAGCTTATCTATGCCCACCACTCAACCCGGGGGGTAATAACATGGGTAGGCTAAGCCGAATAGGAAAAGATCAAATTTTTCCAGTAATTGTAACCCTGTCCGTCTATAAGTGGTCGCTGTTACAGGGCCTTGGTCAGGGTGATCCACTCTAAGAAGTGGTTATAAAAAAAAATACAAAATATCCTTACTAAGGACGTCATTAAGAGACAAAAAAATTATTCGTCATGCTATTCCTTTCCACCGTATGTCTAAAATATATTTCTACACCTATGGAAAAGATTTGAAGAAATTCTACCATGCGGATCAAGGGAAATTCCCTCCCTTTCATGAAAAAGAGCAAAAATCTTTAATAAGGATATCCATTGATTAACGAAAAAATATTCGTCATGCTATTCCCATCACCGTATGTCCGAAATATATCCCTACACCTAAGAAAAAAAATTAAGGAAATTCTACCGTGCGGATATTGGGGAAATTCCCCTCGCTTTTCATGAAAAAGCGCTAAAGATGGCCTATGGCCTAGTAATTAAACATGTTGGCATCGCAGGTTGAAGAGCTCGGGTTCGAGCCCCGGTGAGTCCGGATGACTCATCCATGCCCACCACTCAACCCAAGGTGTAATAACTTGGGTAGGACACGCCAAACAGGAAAAGATATATCTTTCCAGTAATTGTAACCCTGTCCGTCTAAAAGTGGCCCCTATTACAGGGCTTGGACAGGGTGAACCACTCTAAGTGGCTATAAAAAAATAAAAAATATCCTTAAAAAAGATGTCATCAAGTGACGAAAAAATTATTCGTCACGCTATTCCTTTTTCAGTATGTGCAAAATATATTTCTACACCTATGGAAAAGACTTAAAGCAATTTTACCATGCGGATCAAGGGGAAATTCCCTCCCTTTTCACGAAAAAGAGCAAAAATGGCAAATTATCTTTAATAAGGATATCATTAATTAACGAAAAAAATATTCGTCATGCTATTCCTTTTCACCGTATGTCTAAAATATATTTCTACACCTATGGAAAAAATTTAAAAAAATTCCACCGTGCAGATCTTAGGCAAATTCCCCTCCCTTTCTACGAAAAAGTGCAAAAATGAGTAGTATGTAAATAATACATTATTTCAGGGTTTTGTTGCGATAATATACAAATTCATATATGAAAAAATAAATAAAAATGCACTCCTTTTAAAATCATTGTACAATAAAAAGGTTCTGTTGGTTTATGTTACGTTAGATCGTGCACAGAGTTTTACATGAGCATAGATCAACCAGCACCCATCTTTTGACAGTTCCCTGTTCAATTAATATTTCTGATATCTATAAGAAATTCACCGGTGAACGGATACATTAGCTTTGTAGTTTTTATTGTTTTTTATATAGATTTTTCGCATTTGGCCTAAAAATGTTGTTTACTTCGCTTAGATAAAACAAAAATGACATCAATTCATAAAATAATTTTTTGCGCGAATGCGTCAAAATAATGGGAAGAACAGTATCAGGTAGTGTTATATAAAATCAGGAACAAGACAAAGATTTGTTTTTTTTTTGGAGTTTTTGGGGAGGCATTCAATTTAAACCGCTTTTTGATTTATTTTCTCTTATATATCTTCTTTTTTTAAATTTTAGATTAATGTGGGGAAAAAAACTCCTAGAAATGGGTGAGATATTAAATTTTCTTTAAAGAACCCAGTTTTCTGTGGATTCCATTATTTCATATTATTATTTTAGGTTGGATGCGATATGTGTCCGAGATGGTACCTCGCCAGCTGCTACGATATAGTATGGAAGTGTCCAGCTTCTGGATCAAATCATTAGTGATTACATCTATTGGTACGTGCTACAATGGAAGAACCTTTATAGTTTTTTCCAAATGCCGTAAAAATTGTAACATGAAAACTGCTTTGTTAAATTGAGTCTCCAAATGCTTAAATTAACTATTTTGTGCTTGTAAGTAGCCGTTGTTCCTTTCTCAGCGTGACATCCGGTTTTGTAAGTGGGGCTGGGCAAAACCGAATCACTTGGAATTCGAATCGAACATACTGAAAGAAGGAATAGCATGACGAACAATTTTTTCGCCAATTAATAACATCCTTATTAAAGCTATTTTGCCATTTTAGCACTTTTTCGTGAAATGGGAGGTGAATTTCCTCATGATCCGCTGAGTAGAATTCTTTGAATGGATATACTAATTGAAAAAATCGATAACAGTCTGGTGAAAGTGTCTGCTAGATTTATACAGGGTATTGACCACTATGAAGCTAGCAAAAAAACTGGCAGTATTTGTTCTTAATTGCAGAAAGATCCCATACTTATATAATGATCCCTTTAAAGAAAAAATTATTTGAGAAATGGAAAGATCTCAATGAAAGTAGGGTTTTCATGCCATCATCTTGTCCGTCTGTCCACCAATGCTTGTAGAAAACTATATCAAGTGGTAATTTCTTTATTTTCTGCCGCACGAATAGGAAATAGCAGTAAAACTGAGCTAGAAGATTGTTAAAAATTACTATGATAATATTTTGCCATATTATCACTTTAAATTTCTTTAAATTTTTCCCTCGGCGTACAAGTATGGTTTGAACACGCTAGTCAAAATAATATCGTGACAAACAAATATTTCGCTATTTTAAATGAATATTTATGATTTGGCGGAGGCGGATATAGTACTGAGTACCGTAATTGAAAAATCGGTAACTGTCTGGTAGCTTTATAGAGGTTATTACACCCTGTTATTATACCCTGACTTGAGCAGTGAGTGGTGGGCATGAATTGACGAACCGGACCCAAACCGAGATCTTCAACCTGCGATGTCAACATGTTTAACCGCTACCAGCTGTCGGATTAACCGTACGCCATCACGACCGCCTCAGTTAGACTTGAATTATTCTGCCAACGCTCTAATTTTCATTCAGTACCGATTACACAAACTAAACAAGAACATCTTTATGTCCCAAACTATAATTCATATGCGCGCATATTTATTCTATTCCTACCTCTTTCTACGTGATATAAACTGTCGTATCCCCGCCCGCCTGTCAGTTTTTACAACAACAGTGAAATGAGGAACTAAAACTGTGGTTGTAATACAGGTGATTCCCCGAATTCGTAATATTTAATTAAAACATCTTTCATTTGCCGAACATGGTTTAATATGTTGGTAAAAAATTGTAAGATGTCTGAAATATATTCTTGTAACTCCCTAATAGGCCTGATGAATCGCTATCGGATTTTAAAATTATATTCATTGATGCGTGTCAATTACGAAAAAAAAGATAACTTCGAACACTCATGTCACGAACATGTTTGTGACTCGTGTTTCGAAAATTAATTGAAAAACAAACCTTCATATAAGTTTTGCGTTTTATTTCGTCTAAATTAGTATCATGTAGGACAGTTCAACACAATCAAGTAGTACTTCAATGCTTGAATACTTTGAGCAAATTTATTTTAAAAAATAAGTCAAAATTTGGACAGGGGTAATTGTGATTGGCGATCGATAAAAGCTGACCAATGACATTAGCGGTGCGCGACAAAAACTCAATATAAAATAATAGCGTATTCGCAATATTATTAGAATGACCCGCGTTTGCTCACCATTGATTTCATGGTGAACGCATTCTAAATTTGCAATTTTATTGGGTGCGATCCTGCAACCTGCAATTCTATCGTCAAGCGTTTGGTGCGAGCACATTTTTGGGTCATATTCGCACCATGTATTCTTGTGTATAATCATCCTTGCGTCAGAGGTGACCAACTTTTGTTTAGAAAATAGAATATAGATTTCCAATTTTAAAAATAAAACTAATTTTTTTTAACAAGGTTGCACAAAATTACCAACGCAACCACCCTAGTATGTTTCGACGTTTATTATGATGGAAATTATTTGAGTTTTTCTTGAATGAATCGATATTCTTGATTGGTCAAGATACACGGATGCATAACAAGGTTTATTCGTCATCGATACATGATGAAGTAAAATCTTGACAACGTTTTTCTAAAATGGATTTAATTTGTATGAAGTATGGACAACAGATGAAAGTTCTTGTTATGTCCATTCACTATAAGGTCATGTTCTCACCTAAGCACAAATTTGTGAACAAAGACTATGTTCTAGACTATGTTATGTTCGTCATACTATTCGTAGCAGCAAACGCCATATTTCCAATTTTGATGTGTTGTTGTTATTGTTGTCCCACATCATAATTCACAAATTTTGACTCCACTCAACATAAAAATCTTCTGGCGGGAAGTCACTCAAGCGTGCAGTAGATATTCTTGCCATATTCTGTATTTTTCTTATACATTTCAAGTAATGTCATCTCCTTTTTTAAGTGGTGATAATAATAAAATCAGTATTATTGAGGTTTTGATTGCCGTGCACTAAATTTGTGTTACTGACTAAACCTACTAAAAATCTAAACTGAGAAATAAAATTCTCAGGCTGTGAAATTTGGTTATTTTAAATATGAGATTACCGTATGTTGATGGGATATCTGGTCTATTTGTGGCAACAGGAACGTTGTGTTCAGTATGGTGATTTACGCTAGTTCTGAGTTTTCGGATTTGCTCGATATTCAATTGCTGCCGGTACTGGTTGAGGCATCATCAATATCATGAAACGAAAATCCGGATTGGCATTGGATTTTATTTGACACAAAAAAAGGTACTGGTACTGGTGGAGGCCTATTAGAATATTTGGGTCTCATGAAGTTTAGTAAGTTACCATATATCCGATTATCATAAAAATTTTCCATGTTGCAAGCGACTCATCCTAACCCGGGAGACAATGCCACATGCTTGCAGCATCGGCGCCCCCTAGTTAGGATGAAAATATTCTGCCAGTTTTCATTTTGGTGACATTTGGGATTATGGTACTAAACTTCACTAGTCCCGAATATTTTTGAATAGAGACAGCGTTCTTTCCTGATACTACTTAGTTCCGTATTTCATATGTTTTCTAAATTGGACAGTTGGGTGTTCAATTAACTTAGCTTGTTTTTGTAATGTATTAAGGAAAAGGGTCAGAAATTATTATTTTGTAACCAGAATACAAAATAGGTGCTGGAAAACCTGGTGAATTTGATGAAGCAGGTGACTTTAGTAAAATATATACGCTCAATATTAGTGCTTTGACTTTTCTCAATTTAATTTGCCAACTCTGGCTTGTCACTGGCTTTTTCAATTCACAGCATTCAAGACGAATCCCAGTTGTACAGCTTTATGCTATATAGCCCATCATTAAGAGTCATACCAGTATGAAAATAATGCTCTTTATCAGTGGTGTGAAAATCTTAAAAGGGGGCGTGAAAAATATTGAAATTTTTTTGTAACAAAACTCTCGTACAATTACAATTGTTAATGAACAAAAAGTCAAAGTTAGACGGAATTGATCGATGGCTAAAAAGTAATAAATTGTCTTTAAATTATTCTAAAACAAAATTCATTGTATTCGGAAACGGGCAAAATAATAATGATAAAGATTTTCAGATATGTATTGGCAGTATAAAAATAGAGTCAAAACTATTAAATACTTAGGTGTTATATTGGATGACAAATTCTCATGATCTAGATTTAACACACTTGAAGTTATACCTAATAGTCTAATTTATTCTCATTTACATTATGGAACCTTAGCTGGGTTCTGCTAACAAAACTACCCTTAAGCCATTAAATGTGCTGCATAATAAAATTATGAGGTGCTTGTTTTTTGCGGAGTCGACGAATAGTCTAACATCTGGGCTTTACCATCAGTGTGAAGTGTTATAACTCAATGATATTTATTTCTACGAGATAGCCGAGTTTATGTATGGATTTGAAAATAACTTGTTACCACTGATTTTCGAAATTTTTTTACAAAAATTCAGATGTTCACAATTATGCTACCCGTAGTACTTTAAACAGAGTATTTTACACTCCTTAAGGTGCCACACAGATTTCAAAAAAGTCTCTTAAATCAGAAGGCATTGAAATCTGGTCACAGATATCTTCTGATTTAAAGAATTTCAACTTTGTGGAGGGTTCAGTTGTCGCCTGAAAGACAGAATAATCGGTTGTTACGAACATTGAATTCAACACTAATTTGGTTGTCACAGTGTTTATATGCATCGTGATTAGGTTTTTGTTTCTCTCTGTTATTATTAATCTGTTCTATATTGTATGCTATCACTGTAATCGTACCTGCCTGTCTGGGCGAGCCAGGATCTTATTCTATGGCAAAATTTCAGTTATTTTCAAGTTGGTACATTATTACGATATCTGATCTGATATTTATTGCCCTATTAGTCGGTATTGGGATTGATAAAAATGTCTTTCGGTGCTGTAAATGGTATATATCTTAATTAATTTGTCTCAAATCTAAAATAGTGATTGACAATACTCATAAATGAGAAACCACATAAGTCTAGGTTTCAAATTTATCCACATGTTAGATTAACCATTGCAGATGGAAGTATCGAATTTATTTTATAAAATGTCGCAATATTCAATTAGTCTTTTATATAAAGTTAACGCTACTGTTCCTCCTTCCTATTAAATATTGCATAGGATGTGAAAACATATCCTAAGGCATACCGTAGTAATTTATGTTCTACTATTTTGCATAATATTTTCGTTCTTTCTGGAATAAGTTATGTAGACTTTATCTGCACCTTAATGTCAACCATGTTATGCTTACACCCCCCTTATCTCACATTGTAAATGTTTTTTTGTTTATTTTAAAGTTTAGAATGCACACACTGTTTTTTTTGTTTGTTTATTTTCAAACCAAACCCACCTTATGCCTTAGCCAATTAAAGGTGACACAGCTCGATAGCCTTGTCAGGTTCCATGTGCCTCCTCCATCTGTGACTTAAGCGATCTATCTGATAATTTCATCATTATTTACTTATTGTACTTATGTTTTTTCACATGTTGGGAATAAACTCTACTACTGTACCGGTACTAAAGGCGCGCAAGTATTTTTTGACCAAAATAAATATACTCGTAACGTTTGACGAGGTTTGATGCGTTCCCATAGCTTAGTCTATAAAAGCTTCAGGGCTGACCTGCACATTCCTAGCCGTCTAATCGTCCGAATCCTGTACATGGTTAATCATCCAGCTGTATGATTCTGGATTGGTGATAAATGTCAGCTCTACGCACATTCCCATTGCTTTATGCCAATTGAGCTCACTAGTCACTGGGGCTGTCCAAGGTATTCGATTCGTGATTTGAAATCAAAATATTATAAAAAGTAAAGATTTTCAGAAAATCGATGTAAATTTTAATGTCATTAACAATTTCTTGACAAAATGTTTTTGTTCATTTATTATAATACTTCTGGTTCAAATGTTAGAATTTGGCCACTTCTACTGGGCACCTGTCAAAGTACGTACTCCTGTAAATATCCTTCTATGTTTCCAGTTATATTTCACAATATGTCCCAAGGTGTTGTTACAAATTATTTTGCCAAGAAACGTCGTGGAGGTTATATCCAGCCATCAAAACGTTTGAAACTATCGAATGATGGATCAACTGAACTTCCAATAATCGTACAACCAGAGAAGTTCGTCCAGGAAGTACGACAAACCCGACGACAAAGTACAAGAAAGAAATCTGTCACTTCAGCACAGACTCGCCGCAACACAAAAGCTTCAAAGAAAAAGGAAATTACTCCCCTATCACTTGATGGTATGACAGATTTTTTTAATTGTTCTAACTTTAATTGGAAATGGGGCTGTCTAAAACATTCGATTTGTGAATTTATAATTCCATTTGTCAAGCAATTCCAAAATGGAATTAAAAAACTCTGCAATGTGATAACTTTGCTATATCATGTGTATCACCTTATGTGTCGAAATTAGAAGTGGAAATGAATTATTCGAATTAGTCGTGAATCGTTCATAGGAACAAAAACTTGCTGAATAAAGTGGAATTTTTAACAACTGAATGCAATTGGTTTTGGTCAAACCGGGTTCCCGTACAACCACAAATTTTGCCACAGCCTTTGCACACATCGCGTTAATGTCCGAATATATATATAAAAAATAAACTTGACAATTCGTCATGGAGCAAAGTATAAGTCTATATAGAGACAGTTTTGGAGGAAAAGTAACAATTCCTACTTCGTGGAATACGGTAGTATTCTAGAAAACCTGACTACTCAAATGTAGCATCAATATTCTTAAGCTTGAATACTTTCACATTCATTATTGTGTGTATTTTTTGTACAGAATACTTCAGTCAAAACCTTGATGGGGAATCCAATGATAATCTAACTCTACGACTCTCACCCACACCGTCTGACAGCGGGAGTTCCACATGCAGCGTTATTTCAACTAGGAGTACGTCCAGAGAAGTTATCACAGCTGCAAATGATGATCATGATACGCCTGCCACTCCTTCAAAGAGGCAGAAGGTAAAACCAATGTAGAACTGAGCGGCGTTAGTTATTTGACCAATATACCAATGGTAAATTGCCAGCATTACCTAAGATTTAGCTATTGCTTTGTTTCAAAGAGCTGCTTGAGGCCATGATGAAAAAAATCAGTTGTATACCGTGAAATCAGTGTCGGAAAGACTCGAGTCACCTTTTTTAATGACTTGACTTGAATCGTCTTGGCTAAATAACTTGACTCGTACTCATCTTGACAAAATTCAAACGTGACTTAACTTGGGACTTGATATAAGTTTAGTCCGAGTCTGCGATCACCTTTGAAAAATCACCTGTGAAATCCGTGTTCCTCCACCCGATATTGATCGTATGATGATTTTATGTGGGTAAATATAAATGAGTGGCAAATTCTTGTGACTTGTGACTCGAATTCAGACTCGACTTTACTTGCGTCTTGAAGGTACAGTGATTCTCGACTTGACTAGAGACTTTAATAAGACTTGGACTCTACTTGCAATTTGTGTGTACTTCGACTTGACTTGGGACCCGAAGTGAAGTGGGTCGTTCTCAGCACTGGGTGAAATCTCTCTGATGTGGGGGGGGGCATCTCTCACTGGATGAAATCTCTCTAAATACAGGGGAGGGGCATTTCACTAAATCTGTGTGAAAGAGCTAAATGCTTGTTTTTTCATCATTACTTGGTGCCATATTCATAATATTGCGTCCACGTTTTTACACCGAGTTCAGTTTGGAATATTTTCCACTCAGACTGTAGTTGCTCGTACTGCATCTTGCAACAGCTTGTTGCCGTGGTCGTTCATTGCTACCTTCCTCGCTTAGATTGAAATTTTATTAGAAAAAGCACTATATTGCTCTGAAGGTACAGATTTGAATATCACTGTAGAAGTTGTTTCTTTTAACTTTAACAACATCATTGTAGGTTAACTATTAAAATTTACTTTCTGCAGAAGAAAGATGAAACGGAACTGATTTTAAGGGAGAAGCGAGGGCGTGCAACACCGCGTAAAGATATTGGATACGAATTCGAAGTTCCAGAAAAAATTGAATTGAAAGAACTTAAACCTGACACCGATTTCTCATCAACAAGACCAAAAAGAAGAACAGCTCGGAAGAAATTGATCTCTGCAGGAAGTGAAGGTAATCCATTTGTTGTCCGGATTGGCAGAATGTCGACTAATCAGCCACCCGAAGAAAGTGGTTGTCATCAGAAGAAATTTCAGCCAAGGTGCAGTATTTCTTGATAAATCTGTTTCTAGAAGATTGAAATGTGTTTTTTTACTGCCTGATAGCGACAAAACTGTAAAGAAAGCTTCAATACCATCAGTACTGTAATAAAATCTTAGTGTTGGTGGTTTTGAAGCTTTTTGTCCATCCGAAGAAAATTAAAGATGCCGAGTGTGATGGAATCTTGTTTTTCTCTGGGTGTCTGGGATGTTCACGTCATTTTTTCGAAGGATCAATAAGATTTTGACACTTTGTGTACAATTTGGTTGTTGCTCAAAAACGGAACTTTTAATCTATCAGCTCAATCTCAAGAGATATCTCATGAAACAGTGCTCATTTGCTAAATTTTTGCATTGATACACATTTTTTTTTAGTTCATACGAAGCGTATAAGGTCACGTCAGTCAATTCTTTTTTCCGTATTGCAGCAAAATTCCGGTACCTTTTGAATCTAAAATCTTATAATGTACCAAGGTGACTTTTTCATAGCAGTATTGATGATTTTGGGTCTTTTTCTCTAGTTGGATTGTGGCTAAACCCTCAAACAAGAGTCTTTTTAGTTAACATTTACCACGAGATATTGGTCGTTTCCTATATTTCTTCCGAAGGCGACCATTTGCTTCAGGTGTTGTGAGTAACAGAAGTGACTTCCCAACGGGCAATAATGGAAAATAAAAGTTTCATTTCGGATGTTTTTCGCTTGGAGTTGTCCCGCTTGAAGTTGCTGGGACAACATTTTTTATTATTTTTTTTTTATTTAAAGCCACTTCTTTGAGTGGATCACCCTGTCCAAGGTCCTGTAACAGCGGCCGCTTATTGACAGACAGGCTTACAATTACTGCAAAGATGCTGATGATGATATTTTCCTGTTCGGCTTAACCTACCCAAGTTATTAAACCCTGGGTTGATTGGTGGGCATGGATAAGCGAGCCGGACTGGTCGGGGCTCGAACCAGAGATCTTTAACCTGCAATGCTAACATGTTCAACCACTAGGCCATCATATCCACAAACTGCAGTATCTCTCTTCAATTTGGGTGTTCGGAGTGAACTTAAATAAAAAAAAAATTGTATTAAATATTTTTTATAAATAAATAAATGACAAACTAGAACAAAATATTTGATTGTTTTCGAAAATTTGATAAAATTTGTAAATCTTTGTTTATGATTTGCCTAATCGTGGGCTCGATGGCCTAGCGGTTAAACATGTTGGCATCGCAGGTTGAAGACCCGGGTTCTAGTCCTGGCGAGGCCTGCTCGCTTATCCATGCCCATCACTCACCCCAGGGTGTAATAACTTGGATTGGCTGACCCGAACAGAAAAAAAGTGGCCGCTTGTACAGGGCCTTGGTCAGGGTGATCTACTCCAAGAGATCTTCAATCTGCAATGCCAACATGATAAACACTAGGCCATTGCAGACTGTCATGCTGCTTTTTTTTTATTGATTACAGATTGCAGCAAAATCAGACTTGGAAGATACAACCAGAGCTCGGGCTTTGTCACTACTAAGATGGATAATGAAGTCAAATAAAAAGGTAAGTTATTCATTTTCATCAACGAAAAGCTCAAAACCCTGACTTCAAAGCTATCAACACTGCTATTTTATGGCGGTATTGATGATTTTGAAACTTTTTATACTTTCCTGTGTGTTGTGAAAGGCTACTAAAAGGAGATAAGTGGTGGTAAATAATTTTATTATCACCCAGGGTAGATGTCACTCACTGCACTTTACCATAGTAGTGCAGTTCCGTTTTTAAAAGTTTTCCGAAGTTACTTTGTCTTTTTTCATTGTCAAAAAGCCCTAAACCCTGATTGGGAACCTGTATGTACATCACAGAGGATTTTCCTGGTAGGAGGGTCCAAAATATTCGCTTTGTGATTCGCGAGTCATAAATTTTTCGATTCGATTTCACTAAGGATTCGAAATCAATAGATTAAAAAAAAATGCATTTTTAGAAAATAGATGTCAAATTTGGTGTCTTTAACAACTTTCCGAGAAATTTCTCTTTTTTTGTTTATTTGTTTATATTAGATTCGTATAATTTATTTATTTCGTATTAATTCATTTGATTTGATTCTGAATAGGACTATTATAAAGGTCGTACCCACAGGGCTATCTACTATCGCTCTGGGTAGATACCTGTAACTATACTATACTAATGAGGAATATCTTATATCATGAAATAATTTCCATTTGCTAAATCTCGATGGGCTAAAAAGCTTCATAATAGTATTGACGATTTCAAACCTTTTTATACACTTTGATTGAAATAGTTCTGATTCGCTAAATTTTTTTCTTCTGGCGTTTTCTTCAGGTGTCTGATATTTTGACAAAATGAGTCAAATTTTTAGCCTTTTACTCTGTGTAGGTGGGAGCTTAAGGAATGGTATATATTTTTTACCATTGTCCAGGGCAGATATAACTCACTGTACTTCACATCATAGTAGTTACTTTTGTTTGGAATGTTTTCCACTTAGAGTGCAGTTGCTGGTACTATATTTTGTAGTAGCTTTTTGCTTATCAAGTGGTCGTTAGTTGGTTTCTTTATCAGCACTGCTTCCGGCCTTGCTTTGAGTGAATTTCATTAAAAAGAAAATTGATTTATTGTTTTTATGTGTGTGTTAGGAAGCGACTAAAAGGAAAATAGATGGTGGAAGGTTTTTAACATTGCCCAGGGCAGACACCAATCTTCGCACTCCAATATAATGATTCGGTTTGTTTAAAACTAATTCCCCCTTGGGAGCGCAGAACAAAACGTTCTTTGGTACATAAAGAGCCGTTATGCACGCTGCTACCAGCCTTCGCTAGATTGGATATCACAAAAAAAGTAAACCTTAATATCAAAATTGGATTTCTATTTTTTTAGTATTTTACGGCCACTTTTTTATTGCAATTTTCTCTCTCTGAGCAAGGCCTGAGGCAGTGCCTAAAAGGAACCAACCGATGGCCACCGCATAGCAAAGAGCTACCACAAGATGTAGTATCAGCAACTGCACTCTAAAAAGTTCAAAACAGAACTGAACCACCATGGTGAGGCGTAGTGAGTAGTATCTGCCCTGGGCAATGGTAAAACCATCTACCACTTCTTTGTTTCCTTAGGCCCACACAGGAAATACTTTAGGACTATTTTAAAGCCTATGAATGGCCCTTTATCAGTATTTTTACCATTTTATCAGTCACCTGAGGCCTTCTCTCAAGCTCTAGCCTCGTTGAGTGAAAACCAAGGAGTCAGATCCGCCTCATTATTTGCCAACGGACAATTCCCTGAACATTTACAGGTAAATGGGTATTTATGTTAGAGATGATACTAATCGATTAGATTAGGATAGGATAGGTTTTCATTTTCATCCTGCGGGAGAGGAAAGCCAAGAATACTGCTTAATCATATGGCCAACCACGACCTCTCGCGCAGATACCAGTTCTGAATCTGGGGCGATTGGGCTTATCATATTTTTAGCTCGAGCGTATTGTCAATGCTTTACCAATGAGCTAACCGGCCACTCTTAATCCTCATTCGACATAGGTATAATAACCACACTAACTGCATACCTGTATTAGAGCCCGACCGATATTGCTTTTTTGCAACCAATATCGATATGTTTGTGATCTGCTGATATATCAGTAAACGGCAATATTAGGCCGATATATATCAGTCGGGCTCCAACCTTTAAGTTGCTCGATTGCTAATATAGTACAGACTGGTAGAATGGCAGCTACTCTGCTACCCAGACACCCGAAACAAATGGCTGCCATCAGAAGAAAATTTAGCAAATATGCAGAATCTCATGATAAAACTTTCGTTAGAAGATTGAAATGTCTGGTAGAAACTGAACTAAAAGCTTTTTCGTCCTTCGGAAGAAAATGACATGAACGTTTCAGACACTCAAAGAAAAACAAGATTCTTTCAACCTGATATAGTATAGTTGGAGTGATCTGCTCAGATGCATTAATTTTTGTGGCCCCTCATTTGAAGAGGATCAACCCGAGCACGGCCTTCCCAGTCAACAAAATTGTTTCGGTTTATTTCATCTTGAGCCTGGACCACTTTCGGAGCGTGCACCCAAGGCAGGGTTATTCAGTGGCTCATGCATGACAATATTTTTTGTATTGAAATTCACTGTCAACAAGGCCGGAAGCAGCTCCCCCAGGGAACCAACCAATGGCCACTCTAAACGGAAAACATCTCAAACAGAACTGAACTGTCGTGGTAAAATGTAGTAAGTGGTATCTGCCCTGGGCGATGCTACAACAATATAAGACAGGGTGTGCGAAAACACCGTATTTTAAGAAGTGTTAGACGGGTTTATCATTTTACCATCGCCCAGAGCAGATACCGCTCACTGCTTTTTACCATAGCAGTTCAGTTCCGTTTGAAATGTTTTCCACCTAATGTGCAGTTTCTGGTGCTACATCTCTTTGCTATTAAGTTGCTGTTAACCGTTTCTTTTATGGCATTCATCATGGAGTTTCAATAGAAGAAAAAATTTATTTTTATGGAGTTATACTAATTGGCAATTACTTATAAGTTGATGCAGGGAATTCATGAGTTAGACTGCTTAGACCAAGACTACCAAAGTTACTATACCTCTGGTTGAGTATTGAGTAGGGCTGTGCAAAATATTCGATTATTGATTCGCGAATCATAAATAATCCTGTTCGAACAAAAAGTATGCATTTTTAGAAAATAGATGTATATATTTCGATGTTTTAAACAATTTTCTGGGAAAATCTTCAAATTTAATATAATATTGCCAATTTGATACGTAAAAAAAAAATTCCATCGATTCTGAATTTAACAGATTTTTTATTTTAGCTGCCCCTTGTGGTGGATATGAATTGACGAGCGCCTGCGCCATCACCTGATTGTAAATAAGTTAATTCAAACTGAAGTTTTTTTTACAGCTCCAATCTGAAGCGGGCAAAGCTCGGAGATATCGATGTTCATTTCAAGCAACTGGGGTCATATTCAGAGAAGAAGGGATCACTGCTTTCTGGAAAGGACATATACCAGCACAATGGCTCTCTATGGTCTACGTGGGTGTCCAGGTAACTAACTAGGAATCAACCAAGGTGGTTGGATTTTGTTAGCCTGCGGGTGACTAATGAATCCAATTCATTTATTTTTTGAGGGATTTACGATAGGATTTCATTGTAATCATGTTGGAGAGGAAAGCTCAGAATACGGTTCAACAATATTATGATGAACCATGACCCCTCGTGCAATCGATAGTTCTGAATTGTGGGTGACTATATTTATAATGTTTGAACATATCAACACTGCTATTGAGATAGTGGTGTTGATGATATTGATTTTTTTTTTTATAACCACTTCCGGCCACTAATAGACGAAAGATGTGATCTTACCTGTTCAGCTTAGCCAACCCAAGTTATTACACCCTGGGTTAAGTGGTGGGCATGAATTAACAAGCCAGACTCTCCAGGACTCAAACCCGAGATCTTCAACCTGCGATGCCAACATGTTAATCACAAGGCCATCAAGCCCACCGTTGCTTTCTGTGACATTTTTTGTTTTTTTGCGTGGAATATCTTTTTCATAAATTTTCTTTTGATATGTATAATTCTGCCTGTGGTTAAAAGCTGACTAATTGAATTCAATACAAAGAGTCCAAATCTTGTGTAAAGGATAAATTATTCTCTACATTTAATTCTCTCGAATCCATATCAGCACTTCACCATGGTGTGTCAGTTCTATTCGGAATATTTCCGTTTAGAGTGTAGTTGCTGGTACTAACTACATCTTTTAATAGCTCTTTACTATTAAGTGACCGTTAGATGGTTCTTTCTAGGCACTGCTTCCGACTTTGCTCAGTGAATTTCAATCAAAAAATGCGAATACCATATTTTTTCAATAAACCGCTCTTATTAAGCAAAGGATGAAAGAAGTGCCGAAGAAACCCATTACACAATTTTTTTTCATTCAATCACTCCTGAGCATGGCCGGAAGCAGAGCCTAAAACGAACGGCCACCTAATAGCAAAGACCTACTAAGATGTAGTGCCAGCAACCTCAATCTAAACGAAAAACATCCCTAACGGAACTGAACCACCATATTAAAGTGCAGTGAGTGGTATCTGCCTGGGGTAATCGCAAAATCATCCACCCCTCCTTATTTCTCATTGCCTTCGTTATCTTTTTGCTCAAGTTCTGCTCATTCGAGTTCTTCACAAGCATCGTTCACCAAATCGTTCCGCACTCTCGGCAAGAGACAATGAAAGACATGACGACTCATGGGGTCTGTGGTGCGTTATCTGCAATCGTTGCGACTGTTGTAGCGCAACCACTAGATGTCCTAAGGACGAGATTCGCTGCCCAAACGGAGCCGAAAGTAAGTATAGCGTCAAGATTTTGTCATACCGAGCGTTTGCCACTATATTCATAATTTTATTTATGTCAAGCTTGTGCCACTGATGGGCCGCACCTCAGCAAATTATCTGGTAGACTCATAGTTAGGTCTGCCCAAAATATTTGGTTCGGAATATGCGAATTATAGATTATTTGATTTCAAATTTTTTTGTCACAAATAAGTGTGGGTTTTCACGTAAATTATAACCTGATATAAGAATGCCTTTGTTTGTAATATGACTTTGATTCAAATATTCCTTTCGATTCGGCAAAATTATTCAATTCGGTTCTGAAACCTAAAGATATTCAGTTTTGTCCGCTCCTACTCATGGTTTTAATAGGTGGTAGGTTTTATCATTGACCAGGGTGGATACCACTCAGTGTACTTTACCATGGTGGTTCAAAAATCATTTTTAGAACCATCTCAATCTTGAATAATTATGCGTTAGTTAATTTTTCCCCTTCGAATCAGAAGTCATATAATAAACAAACTAAGACATCCTTTTTTTCTTATTATTCACATGAGAATTCCCCTCAATTATGAAAAAACTTTGAAGCTATATTTTTGTTGGTTTTAAATTGTTGCAGAAATCTAAGCAATAATTTCTGATTCGAATATTCCAGATCGAATCAAATATTTTGGACAGTCCTAATGATCTTACTCATTTTATTTCAGATGTTTACCTCAGCTACACGGGCAGCATTCTACATGGTTCGTAGTGAAGGATATTTCTCGTTATATCGTGGTTTGATTCCTTCTCTCGTTCAAATCGTTCCTTTCTCAGCTATGCAGTTTGGCAGCCGTTCATTTTTTGAAGCTATTTGGGTGAAAAATGGTCTGAAACCGGGTAAGTAATGGTCAAAACTACCTGGGTAGTTCAATCGGTAGGACGTTGAGAATACTTTTGGAGCTATGCATCTCTGATCGTCTTGACGTAGGTTCGAGTAATGCCAGGGATGATTGCATATATTTTTTTTTATTGAAATTCATTCTGGGCAAGGCCTGAAGCATATCCCAAAGCGGACCAACCACCGTCCACTCAAAAGCAAAAAACTACTAAAATATGTAGTACCGGCAACTGCACTTTACTCTGAAAACATGACAAACGGAACTGAACTGTTGTTGTATCTGCCCTGGGCAATGGTGAGATGCCTGCTGGACGGCTCACCAGCATACATTGGTAAACACACTGCTTATGGCTTCCTCCAACCAGGTTCATGCACAGGAAATATGATAAGCCAATGTTTTTGAAAGAAGTCTATTTATTCGTATAATTCATCACGTCATTGATAACTTTCAAATGAATCATCTTTTTTATAGTGAACAAGCTTCCTCGGATATGATTTAAAAGAAATACTTCTCAACAAGATGGCAAAATCTTGTTTTTTTACGTGTCTGAAATGTACTTGTCACTGTGTCATTTTTTCGAATGGACATGAAATCTCTAGAACCATCAACACTGCTATTTCAAAGCAATATTGATTCTTTTGAGTCTTTTCCTACAGTTTGGTTTCCACCAGACGCTCAAAATGAACTTTTCACTGCTCTTTGGTTTAGTTCTGTATGAGATGTTTCCGGCGTAGAGTGCAATTACTGCTGCTTCATTATCCTGTAACAGCTCTTTATCATTTGAATGGTCGTTAGCTGCCTCCGTTTAGGCGCTGCTTTCAACCTTGCTTGAACCAAAAACTAAAAAAAACTTTGCATGGAGTGGGCTCACTTCTTATTTTTTATTTTCAGGTAATTTCAGTGAATTCGTATGTGGAGGATGTGCCGGTCTACTTGCCAAAACATTCGTTTACCCACTCGATGTTGTAAAGAAGAGACTGCAGGTTTGAAGTAATTTTTGTTGGCAACATAGGGGTGCGAATGATTTGAAAATACGAGAACCTTACCCTCGTCTATACTTGCACGATACAAGTCTTGCAAAAATAACAATTTTTTAATATAAATGAGAGCTGACTGGCATAATGTCAGCTGCATTGCTACTCAGACACCCGAAGGAAATGGGTTTCATCAAAAGGGAGTTTAGCAGATAACCAGCATTTCATCATATATCTCCTGATAGAAGAATTTCTTTTTAAGCGTATGGTAGCACCCAAACTATACAAACATTCAAAATCATCGATGCTGCTGTGAAATAGTAATAGTTTTCCAAATTATCGTATCGGCTGTGGTACCAGTAATTTGAGACATACCGCCTAAAGTGGTTACAAGTTGATGCGTAACTACAAAAATGGGTATTTATACGACTTACACCTGCTGATATGCCTCTATTGAACTTTTGCAATGTCATGAAACAACAACTCTCTCGCATTTAGAGATAGGCACCTAGGTCGCGCCTCGTGCGTCTCTCTAAAGCAACACAATAGTATATTTTTTGATAGCAGAACTGGCTTAGCGTTTTGGCAGCTTAATGCTGGTACAAAACATACCTCCAGCCCTAATTCGGATCTTTGGAAAGGTTATATTTGAATCGAATAATAATATTTGATAGCAGTATTGATGATTTTGAGTGCAATTGTTGATTTTCAGTGCAATCGGTCGTAGGTACAGGCTTTAGAATAGCCCTAAGGTATTTCCTGCGTCTTGTAAGAGGTGACTGAAAGGAAGCAAAGAATAGGTAGATGGTTCTACCACCCCCCAGGGCAGATACCACTCACTGCACCACTGCATCACTGAATTTTCTTCCGGTGGATCCTATTGTCTTCGGGTGTCTGAGTAGCAGAGTATTTGCTGGTCTGGCTTACCAGGATACAGAACTGATATATTCAACCTGCGATGCCAATAAAGATTTTGGTTTCATTAGAGCTGAATTCAGCAAATGAGCGATATTCCACAACATATCTCATACTAGAAAATTAGAATCAAAATCATCAACACTGCTATGAAATTGATGGTTTGTAAAATTTTTGTTCGCCTTGGAAAGAAGATGAAATGAACATTTCAGACACCTGAAGAAGATCTGCACCCTATCAACCTGGATTTGCTTAACAAAATGAAACTTCTGTATATTTGCTAATATATTTTCATTTTTTTTTTTTTTTGCAGATACAAGGTTTTGCAGCACCCACCGTTAGTGAAATCCGTCAATATCGAAGTTTTTTCCACTGTTTTAGTGCAATATGGCGTTACGAGGGATTCCTCGCATTTTTCAAGGGATTTAAAGCTGCTGCTTTGAAGTCCTCGTTGACATCTGGACTCGTTTTTGCAACTTATCGATTTTTTCGGGAACACATGGAGCCAGACAAGGGCGATAGAGGGTGATTTAACATGAAAACTGCATCGCGAAGATTCTTCGAAATATTTATTGGTGCTGATGGTTCTATTGGGATCACACCACAAAATTGCACATAAGTTGTATCGCCCCTCACAGGATTTACTAATAATGATTGTATTTTTACCCGCACGAACACACCCACACAGGACTGCCCTTGTGCGAGACCTACCCACACATAGGTTTACCTGTGGATGAGCAATTCAGAAAACCGAATCTGTATGGATTCAGATCTTCTAATGAAAATATAGCAAACTGTTTTGAGTATGAAGCATTGTGTTGCTCAGCCATTGCATTAATATTTTGTATACATTACAAATTAAACTTGTTTTATTCAACTACTTCTTGAGCTCCAAATATCTAGCGTGGGTTAGAATCCTGTTGGGGATGATTTTTTTATATATAGAATATCGCTGTAGGTGTGGTCGATAGAAGCCAATTAATAGCGAAGAGCTATTCGGGTTCGTGGAACCGGCAAAGTGTTGGGAATACGCTTCGAGCTACACATCTGTGTAATCGCCATATAGTTAAACCGTATTGTCGGCTTTCCTCTCCAGCAGGATAAAAATGATATCCTATCAAGAGGTTGTGGTTTGCTATTTAATCCAGCTGTGCTGTATTCCCTGCTTTTCTTTCCCGCATGATAAAAACCTGAATCGTATCCCAATTGTCAGCTGGTTTACAAGTTAGAGTTTGACACACGAATTGATGTAGTCGACCTGGTGGTGTGGGCTGTTTTCCTATCAAACAGGATAGAATGGAATTTCATTTTTATCCTGCTGGAGAAAAACTGACAATACGGTTCACTATATGGCGATTACGCGAAAATACAGCTGAAATATTTGGCGAACCACGATCAGTCATGCGGATACCAGTTCCGAATCGGGGTGAAGGTTTTCGGATTATTGTATTTCTCATTTTTTCTTGTGCATGGACCTGTTTGGTGGAGGAAGCCGAAAGCAGCGCTTACGTGAATCACTGTGTACCAGCAAGGTGAGGTACCAACAGGATTCGAACCTGCATCATGACGATCAGAGACGCGTAGCTCGAAGCATAATCCTAACGCAACGCTTAACTGATTGAGCTAACCGGGCACCCCTATGGTGAAGGTTTTTAGCTTAGACATAGATTACCATATTACATTTTTTCTGTGCATGGACATGGTTGGTTGAGGAAGTGATCCTAGAGTGACAAATTGCGTTGACATGTTTTATCTGTATCTGGGAAGCATAAAAACGTCGAATGGAATTCTATCTCGTCATGAAGTGATCGGTGACAACTAAAGATTATCGGCTACAGTAGATGTACAGATTGATATCGATCTACGGAAATAGGGGCATCACTCCTTGCAGCTGAAAATAACTTTATGAATTGCAATCAAGATTCCGAGAATATTCCTGTCCACTGGCGACCAAAAGTTCATATATACAAATAAAGCAGAGATGTATATATGTCGATTATATTCACTACAGATGTTTACAAAAAACTTCTAGAAACTAATGGATTCACGATACTTAGAAAATAGTATTAGATCATATAATGAATCGAAGAAAACAAGCTTCACTGTTCAGTGGATCTAGAATGACGCGATTGACAATACTTCAAAATAGTAATCAATTCAAGCACTCTTATGTCTCGGTGCTCGTACCATCAGCCGGAAAACCAAAAGAAATTTGAATTTCATGGCCGAATCGATTTTATTTTCCGGTATTAAATTTTTCAATGCTAATATTAGTAATTTATATCTATAAAATTCTTGATTTTTATGATGGAAACAATTTGATCCGAATTCCCAATGATTGGGTTTTGCTCAGCCCTGCTTGCAATGTCAGAGGTTGTTAGTCAGGTTTCTTTTAGCAATGCTTTCAGCTCTCTAATTTAAAAATATGGAATATATAATCCTATATTACCACATAAATCGAAATCAGTGGTTGTAGAATGAGATAATCCACAACGATGATCGCTGAGTGGTCGGTGTTTATCTCACCGACCAGGGCAGATACCATTCACTTCAACATAGCGGCACATTGGTCTGAATAAAACGTTTTCAACCCACAGTGCAGTAGCTGGTTTTCTACTTTACCATAGTTTACGTAACTCTTTGTCATATTAGTGGCTGCTAGTAAGCTTTGTTCCAGTGCTGCTTCCAATCTTGCGTAGAGTTTGATATATTGCATCAGTATAGAAAGGCAAACAGAATATTATTTTTTTAATTCTTAATCTACCCGAATCTACTTCAAATCAAATGTTTCACAAAGAATAGAACAAATTTTGAATTTATATTTTGCCAATATCAAATTACGACAAATGTCAATCAGATAATTTTGAATCTCTGCAAACTTAACTCGCACATGGAAGAATTCACGCATAAAAAAAATGTTCATATAATTTATCTCGTGGAGTTTTAGAAAAAACAAAATTTTGAAAATGAAGAATTATGGTCAAATCAGTGAAATATACAAAACAGCGGGCTGCATACGATAATTAAAGAATGCCTCGAAATCATAAGTCACATTATAGGGGCAGATTCAAGGCAATGGAAGCCAGAGGATTAATATCTTTCCCGTTCATTGTTTCAGTAACTTCCCAGATGTTTTCTGCAGGATCCAGTTCTTCTATTGTGTCATTTGACGGCCACCTGGGATAGATAAAACAATTTAAAATCGATTGGAATTTTAATATTCATATTTCCACTCGTGGTGATGGATTGAGGTAAAACCCTGTGCTAAACTGACATTTATTATTATTGTCAAAGCTGACCCATCCACGGATAAAGCATCAAACTTTGAGCAGACAACAAGCAACTTCAACTGCGCTGAAGGAGCTGAAAATCTACCAGATCCCATTTTAATGGAAATTCCTATCATGTTACCACAATCAAAAATTTTATATCGCCAATCGTTTGCCATGTGGTTGCCTGAATCACAAATAGTGTTTCCACAAAATTCGTCCCCCTCCCATAACCTATCAACCTGGGAATCATTGAATTCGTACTGACATCAGCGTTCAGCAAAACCATTTTAACAGCACTCTTTTGCACTTATCGTCAACATCGATACACTGAATTCGTGTTTTGGCCAATTTTGCTTCCTGAAAATCCTAGAATTTGATATAACAGCAATTATTTACTCGTGTAGCTTTAATTAATATCTGTTTTGATATTTAGTTGTGACATATTTCGATAGGTGTGTTACTTGCCAACATTTTTGAGATTGAAAACATATTTTACTGGAAAAGACATCATAATGCCATATATATGCATAATATCATTATGTGATAAAAATGTTAGTTAACGAGGGCATTTTCCTCCATTAAAAACCATAAATCACTTATGCTCATAGAATTTTTGGAATAAGAACAAGATAAATGGCCATAAATTTAATCAAAACCTATATCAATGTATTTAGGATTTTTTTTTCTGGCCAAATTAAATTCAAATACAGGTTCGAGAGGAGTTCATTTTCTCTTGACACACATATGTTAAACAACCAAATGCAAGCACATATAACGATTTCTCACTGGCAGCAGTTGAATGGGTATTCAAACCTTTTAAGAGGAAATATATCATATCCAGTGCTTTTTTAATAAACAATTTAGAATTTTTGAGGGGTCGAATTACTTTTAATTTTTTTGAAATTGTGTGATCATCCATGTGTGATTTATATGATTTTCATGTTTTTCAAACGTTCATCGCAGAAGTTTGAGGCCCTTCGCGCCAGGTACGGTGGCGAAAGCGATGGGTCCATCCATTTTTGAATAGAAGTACCTTACAAATAGTAAGATAATAATACATTGATGGATTAGCTACTGACCTTACTGCTAGCAGCGCACATGGACACAGGGTCAGGTCCATGCTGATGTTGGCAAGTAACACCCATATTGAAATATGCCACAACTAAATCTTAAACAGATAATAATTGAAGCTACATAAGTAAATAATTGTTGTTTTAGCAAAATTGGCTAAAAAACGAATTCCGCAAATCCATAACAATGAATTTCCATGGTGCACGGTGCAAAGCCCATGTACTCGATATATTCTTACTCGATTCTGGTTTTAAGATTTACGATTTTATCAAGGGTTTTAATTTCAATCAGTAAAGTATGACTCGGAGTACTTCAAAACCGTGACACAATTCAACATCGACTCACCCTCCGACAACGAATATCTTTCCTTCAACAACACAGGCTTTGAAATAGTATCTAACATTATTTAATCTGGCAACAGAAGTCCATGTTTCAGCAACTGTATCAAAACATTCCACAATATTCAGGGGATTGCCATTCGACCCACCTGTAAAATGAAGATAAATGTATTTAACTATTTAATCAACTAGAAAATCATGCAATACGATAGAGATATGTTGGGTTAATACAACACTTTTTCATATAGTATTTGTTTGCCACTTTGTTATCGCTATAACTTGTGTTTGTAACGTTTATTGTTTTGGTGTGGACTAACGACTGCTATGTGCATGTAATTATTAGTCGGCTGGCAAGTGCTTTTTCAAGTTTTACACCCGGATCAAGGGATCCATGATGGCGACATTCAACGCATGGTATGTGTGTGCTTGATTGAAAATGCTTTTTGTGTGTCGTGAGAAGCAACTAAAATGGAACAAAGAAGAATTAGACAGTTTCACCACTGCCCAGGGCAGATATCGCTCAGTTCAAAATTGAGTTGCAGTTTTCTTTGGCATGTTTTCTGCTTAAGAGTGCAGTTGCTGGTGTTATATTTAGTGATAGGTCTCTGAATGACTGTTATTTGCTAGTTCCCATAGTGAACTTCAAATATTGAAAAATTTTCATATGTGTCTTTTCAGTCTTTGTTTGTATTTTGTTGCAGGTTTTTGTACTGTGTTAGTGTCGTGGATTTGAATTAAACTATGTTATTCTATTATACTATATTTATAAAACATGAACTCTCACCAATGACATAAATCTTCCCATTAAGTTCGACTGCAGCTGCACTATCTCTTGCAGTCGGCATTGAAGGAACTGTTGTCCATGTTGAATCTGATGGATTGAATTTTAGCGCATCAGATATGCGTCTCCCATCGTACCCTCCAATACAGTAGATGAAATCTAGAAAATAAAGAAAAGAAACAGTTCAATCAATGTGATCATGTAGGTGCAAGCTTCGGGATTACTCTATTATGTTTTGCAATGTGTCAGAAATGCATTTACGCGGCTTCTGGATCTATTTTGGTGCTTCTGACCTTGCTTAGAGTAAATGGCTAATAACAAAAAAACTAGGTGGAAATGAATAAAATGATGTTCACGAACTATGAGCAATAGTTCATATCAGCGGTTCTAAAACGTGGTAAACATTATTAAAAATATGACAAAACGACGCTTAATATTAATTTGAGCTTCTGAGGAAAAGTAGTTTCATTCATTTTCATACAAGCAGAAATTTCATTCATCAGCAGAAATGCCAATTCTGAATCAAAACGAATCGTGGTAATCGTGGACAATCTTCACTATTTTGATGCATTGTTGGCAAATCTTTTCATTGAAAAAACTGCTGTGGAAAAACGAGGAGACCGACCAAAATAATATTATTTTTGTTTCTCAACTCTGGACTATCAGACCTTTGAGAGACTATTCACAGTGTATATGCGAATAGAAATAGTTTAGTTGAAAAGAAATTTGATAATTTGGAAAAAGTAACTTTTTATATTTTTTTACCATTTTTTTTTATAATTTTGAGAGGAACACTTTTGAATTATTCTTAAGTTGGTTGAAATTCAATTTTCTGCATTTTTTGTGCAGAAAACACAACATTTAGACAAAAGATTGGACTGTGCCAAAAATTGCGCATTTCATGTATATATATCAAGCATGATTTCTAAGTGCGTTTATCACTCCATACTGCCACCATGCGATGTTTTGTTGATATTGTTTTGCAGTATTTCTCAGAGTGGTGATGTAATCGCCAGTTCTTTGTTGATGCAACTTTCTTGATAGCAAAAACCTACTAAAAGATGTGGTACCAACAACTGCACTCCAAACAGAAAATATCCTAAGTAGAACTGAACCACCGTGGTAAAGTGCAGTGATTGGTATCTACCATGGGTGATAGTAAAACCACCTTTTAAGACTGATTTGACTAGTTAGGACATAATAGGTTTAGTTTTAAATTAAAGCCAAATGTTGATATATATGCAATGTCCATGTAAATTTAAGTATTGTTTCGTAGAGCCTGAATACTACATATACATTCATGCACAACTTTATAGTATTCATCAAACGAAACCTCACTAACTAGTAAATATTCTTAACCAACCTTCAGCTGCCACAACTGATGTAAAACATCCTTCCACAGGTTTATCAGTGACATGAGACCAACGTCCATCAGACGGATCAAACTTCTCAACTGTTTTACTGGTTTGGTCAGAATCATCGAATGCATAGATTGAACCTGGAAAATATACATCTATATGTTATTATCTCCATGTGTTTTGAGATTGAGTTTCATATAAATCAATAACAGGAATTTACCAAAAAGAAACAGTGGGATAAATCTTTCGGTAGAAATTAGATTGTGAATCAATTTGTGCTAAACGAGCAAAACAACGAAAAAATTGAAAATGTCACTCCGAGGCATGGGTAAACCGAACAATTCCAATAGTAAAACATGCTCAGTACCTACCATTGCCCTTGCCTAGTGTGGTTCAGGTCAGCTTTGGTCTGGCCTACCTTAGCTATTATACCTGGACCTCTAATTGGTCTGAAGAAATCATCAAGTCAAACCCTCTTTGGTTGCCCAGGGCAAAAATAGACACTATACTTTACCATGTCGGTTCAGTTTCATTAGAAATGTTTTGCGGTTAGGGTGCAGTTGCACGTATATCTTGTAGTAGCTCTCCGCTATCGAGTTGTCAATAGTTGGTTTTTTTTGGCACTGTTTTCAATTTTAGAGTAAATTTCAATAAAAAAAAATGAAGCGTGAATTTGGGAATTTATAATTGAGAATCCTGAGTTGCTTGCGCATTAGTCATTATTGTTCAACACTAGTAAAGAGCAGCTGCACCTGATAGTTTTTCAACATTTCTCACCTCCGAATGCAACAGCGGCAACTATTCTCCTTGTCAATATCCGATTTGGTAATGTAACCCAAGTTGCATTAGCATCAGTATAATCCAGTTGATAATTGGTTCCATCATCCACAAGAACATATATGATGTCATCAAGTAATACAGCAGTGAAACTTCTGCGGACAAAATCATCACTGATGGCCTGTTTGTGATATTGAATTGGGTGAGCCATTAACGCCTTGAAAATTATTTTCAAAGGTTTAAATTTTCCAAACAAAGCTAATGTCTAAACGCATAGCTCATAGTGCTCATAATAAACTTGAAACAGGAGGACAGTTGCAATATTTATAAAAAAAACGGTGGTCAATTTTTGACGTCATTATTAGCGGTAGGAATGCAAACAACACGCGAGTACGAGAGTATTTTTCTTAGAGATTATTCAAATACTCCCGAAAATAGCAAATTTTGAACAAAATGAATATTTGAATCTTTGAAATGTGTTAATAAATTCTCCAACAATCATTTAAAATGTACTCGGTGGGTTCTGATGACAAGAAATTAAACATAAAGTCTTTAATATTAAGCACAGACGGAAATAAAAGTTTTCGAGTGTTTATAAACACAAGAGTATACACAATACTCTCGATAATAAATAATCCTTATTTGCACCGCTGTAAAGTGCCACATATGGAAATTTTTTTATGTTGAATTTTAATTTAATTTTGTAAAGGGCTATTTCACATAATTAGGTCGGATAGGGGGAACATAGCGCCATTTGACTTGATACATTGCAAAACCAGATATATAAAAACGAACCTTCACTCTTCTCCATGTTTCATTTTGAGGAAAAAATGCTTGAATCGATTTTGACTTTCTGTCAAATACAGCAATTGCTGTGAAATAAAATAATTCAATCAATTAAACATTAAACTCACTTATTGCAGATTATATTGTGTATAGGAAATCAATGTGATGGTGATCACACCAACTAAATAATTAGCGTGAACGTTGGTTCAAGAGAGGTCATAATATTGAATCAATTTCGTGATTTTTTTCTCAGCAAAACATAAGTATACAGAAGTCAGAATCCGATCCCAGTTACTTGGACGGATATCAAGGCGTTTTCAACGTTCAGGCAATGTCGGGATTTGCATTGCGCGGTGTCATTGATTACAAGCAATTATTCTATTGAAACTTCCAACCTTAGCTGTGGTGCAATGCTAAATTTATATTCGTGAAGTGTTATATCCATTTTTCATGAATTGGATGTAAAAACAAGTGAAGAATATCTTATTTAGATTTTCAATGAAGAAGAGCTAAGTTACTCGGTTTCGGTAGATTCTTTCTAAAACCAAGTACTTCTCTCTTCCTAGGAAAATCAGCTTACCTTTAGGGGGCTTCCTCCACTTGTCCAATGCGGATTCTGTAACATGAAGTGGTTTGTAATAATATCTTATAAAAAAAGAAAATATTCAGAACTGTAGGTATAATAACAACTAAAATAATTTTGCCCAGCTCATGCGACTGTTGGTTTTTGTTCACAGTATTCAAGTCTACCTGTCTCTTTGACACAAAAAAACACTGATATGTTTATAAACAGTGGAAGGAAGTGCGTGGGGAGGGGGTCTCATCGCCCTTGGCCAATACCACTTACTGGCTGCACTCAGTAGAGGTTCAGTTCTGTTTCAGATGTTCCCACTTTTAATGTGGGTACTCGTAATACATTTAATGTAGCTCTTTGCCACATAAACGTTTGTTTATTTTAGAGTGCTGCTTGTTGAAAGTAAATTTCTACAAAGAATCTCGTAATAGTCATCTCCCGGAATGAAGTTGTTGGGCTAGAAACATTGCCAAAAGAACACAAATATCAGATACAGTAATCGCATACTAAACTTGGGTTATTTCTTTGTTAAAATTTAAGACCTCTCGTCTCTGATTGAACTTTTTTCTTTCTAGTTTTTTGATTTAGTTTGATTTGTTGATTTAGAGACGTTTTCTTTTCATCACCCTTTTTTAAATATTTGCATAAAAATAAACACTTACTTTTTAGATCAATATCTGCAGCTTCTACTGCAGGTCCAGTGTATGGAGTCACCATCGTTGTCAGAATCGATTTGAGACAATGAGGAGAGTTGAATACGAGAGACTAAATTGAAAATATAGATCACACAGATATTTAGAAGTAAAATGAGTGGATAGTTCTGATTGATTACAGGACTAAAATTTGAAACGTTTTAGAAACTAGATTTTAGAACCGTTTTGACTAGATATTTAGAAGTAAGAACTGATTAACGATGATTAACTCGATAACTTCAGAACCTAATAAAAGGTGTAAAATGTAAAGGTGTAAGAAGCGAGTGGCTGCCACCAGGTAGACTTAGTAAAGCAGGTTCGGTTCGGACACTTGATGACTTCAAAACAAATAACAAAATAATTATATTTCAGCGTTAATGCTGATTCATAGACGATGCTAACAACCACAAGGCTACACTCAACAAAAATTATTCTGGCCTCGTATTATTACTGGGGTGCACAAAAATACAAGACGACATATAGACTCGAAAAATAGGTCTGAACAATTCAGGTGATTCAACAAGATAAAGAAATTGTAAAACCTCTTTTTCCACTATGAACTTTCGATAGCTCCTCGATATTTCCGACAAGTTCAATCTGCCAAATAGCTCTTCAAAATGCAGATCTTCTGGCATCAATGTCGTAATTAGTCCAAATTATCAGTGCTTTGCATTTAACTGCTTCAGAAACCTGGGAATTAAAGTGTAAACAATGATATGACTGCATTTGTCCTTTGCACCAACAGTTGTTATATTGAATGGATATCATTTTTTATCCTGTGGTGAAGGAAAGATGAGAATACAATTTGAGCGCACAGCTTGTGCAGTTACCCGTTCCACGTGGGAAATGGAAATTTTACCTGACCAGTTTTCGATTTACAACGCATAGGTATGGTCGGTAGGTGTAGCCATAACCAGCGATTACGTAGACTACTGTAACTAAGTTTTTTTTTCATTTTTTTTTACACGAAAAATTTACTCTAAGCATGGCCGGAAGCAGTGTCTAAAAGGGAACTAACGGCCTTTTAATAAAAGAGCTACTAAAAGATGTACAATCAGAAACTGCACTCGAAACGGAAAACATCCCCAACGATACTCAACCGCGATGGTTAAATCATCTATCACTTTTCCGTTTAGACGCCTCTTGCAACACACAGGATATATGTTGCGACCATTCCAAAGCCCGTACCTGAAGGGCAGTGTCCTCATACACGGGTATTTTTTGTGATTCGAACTTCCGTTTTCTTAACACTTTTCTTGGAAGAGGTATCTGGGCTGTTGCATAGTACGTCAAAATATCTGTGCGAAGCAAATCAAAATTTTACAAATTAATATTTCACCTTTGTTTCTTTTGCTCCAACTAAAAATGAAATGAATTCCTTGTCTGATTGTTTGAAACCATCTTGCACAACAATCCATTGAAAATATTTCAAAGCGAATTTGTTGCAACTTTCAACTAATCCTGCACAGTTGAATGTATCTGCAATCATCTTCGTTGTATAAAACGATCCCGGACTCAGCTCTTCATCAAGGAATATTTCGATCTTGTTGCACATTTCTGATAAATGGAGATCGTTTGAATAAATGAAAACTGTACGGTAATTAGGAATGTTCCTAATCTATAGTATTCTATATTTCTGATTGAATCACCCTAAAGTCCTGTATTTGCAGCCACTTCTAAACGGAAAGGGTTTGAGTTGTTGGAAAGATGATAATGATATTGGGCTTAGTTGGTTAGGCTTAGTCAACCTACCCAGGGTATTGAACTACTGGTATCGAACAACGAGATCGATCTTCAACCTGCCATGCCAACATGACAACCATTGGGCCATCACGCCCACAATGATATGATGTCACATTTTACACCACGATTCGTTGCAACTGGGCAAGAATGCTGTAGCAAAGTGTATAAAATGCAGTGATCAAAAGCTCAAAATAAACCAACCAAATAGCTAACTGTTGTCCTAGTTGAAAAGAAATGTTTAATAATAGAGATAAAATCATTCCAGCTTCAAAGCTAAGTTTTTTCAAAATGCTTAAACCAACTACTTACTCTTCAGCTGCATAATATCAGCAACATGCATCAGTTGCTCACAATTCTCATCAGTAACAGGAACTTGTCCAGTGTAAATGAAGTTGATACAATCCCTAACAGAAGCCATTGGGACATCCTTCATTGTGACAACACCAGAACTACTTTCAACATTCTGAAACGAAAGTAACTTACAATAAAACTGACGAGAATTCGAACAAAATTTCAAGGAATGTGAAGCAACAAAGCAAATCACATAGAAGGAGCATCAATATTTGTTGACTAATATCAAGGTCGGAAGTAACAGATTCAAAAAGAATTCAAATGCTGATCACTGATGCTGCAAAAAGCTACATAAAATGTAGAATCAGCAACTACACTGTCAACAAAAAAATAGTCTATGAAGAATCGAACTGCTATGGTTGGGTGTAATGAGTGGCATCTTCCCTGGTCCATCGTAAAACTATCAACCTTTCCTATATTCCTGTTAATCGCCGTCTATAACGTACTTTGAATATATCTGCTTATAATTGAAGAAAGAGCGCTTCTATATTTGAAGATTTCGATTTTAATTCCACAGACTCACCTCATGAGACAACATTTTTTGGAAATAATCTGATCCTGCGGAAAGAACATTTCTGTGTGCTGGGATCTCTTCATTACCTACTCTTATTGTGAAATCACAATGCTCTTTGGTCACTCTCATTCTGAAAAAAAATTTATGCAGTTTTACGTATTGTTATTGCAATTGATCATAATTCATATAAGAATAAATCAGTTTCCGTATTGCACTAAAATGGCGATATTCAATGAAAAATACAGATGTCGGTACATTTGCTTAAAAAGACCATAGGTTGTTTTTTTTGCCAATAAAAAATGCTTGTAACGCGTACATACTGGAAAATTTTTTTTCATTGTCTAAAATGATATACGATAAATGTACAATATTAATGCTATGAATATTACTGTATTTTACATAGTATTATAAAAACAATGACTATAGAACACATAGGCGTAAACCATGTGCCAACATGTCACTATACTACCACACGATATTAACCAAAATAATTTTGCAGTCTTATTTGATTTTACTCTGTTTTTATCCTTAGTTTAAACAAAAAAAAAATGAAATTATGTTACAGGCGCGAGAAAAAGGCTTTTTAATTGTGATAAATATATTTTTGTGTTGTGGAAACCTATTCCCAACTTTAAGCTTTCGGAAGTAAGCACCCAATAAGCCCATTCTTACATTAGTGATTCATGTTACTATGTGTCAGGCGCTAAAAACTAGTTATGGTAACCTAGTTATTTCTTGAACTAGGTAAAGTCGAAAAAAATTATTACAAAACTAGGTGTAAACTATTACTAGGTAACCTAGTTTCATTTTCAAAAGAAGGACAAACTAAGTAATTAAGGTTGAACTCTTCAAATAGTTTATTTTGAAAGCTTGCTTATCATGAAAATATGATTTACCTAGTTTTTTATTCTAGGTGCCGAGTTTTTCAACCAAGTACCTAGTTGTGAATGAAGTAAATTTACCTATTTCACCTGGTAAATTTACTAGGTAAAATATCAAAAAAAAAAAACTCGGTAAAAGGTAAACTAAGTAAGTGATCTTGAAAACTAGGTTGAAGTATTTTGAGTTTAAAATCGGTAAACTAAGTATAATAGGTAATGGCCCAGGGGTTAACCATGTTGGCATCACAGGATGAAGATCTCGGGTTCGAGTCTCGAGGAGTCCGGCTCATTATTCTCTGCCCACCCAGAGTGTAATAACTTGGGTAGGCTAATCCGAACAGAAAAACACCTTATCTTTCAAGTCCGTGAATGACTCCTCAAAAACGGAAATGCACGCTGCGCCTTATCATACGCTAATGGTACCGTAATTTATAAACCCAAACGCATGAATTGTAGCATCGCAATTGTAGGACTTTGAATTTGGTGTCATTACAAAATTCAGAGGTAATTTGCGCCAGTTTGCCTTGTTCAGATTCGTTGGAAGGATATTTCAAGCAATTTATCATTGCTAATAGGATAATTTATTTCTATTTGAAAACCCGGCTAATTAATACCGAAACATATTCTTCGATTGCACAATTGTGGGATTTTGATTTGGCATCTTTCCAAAATTCAGAGATAATTTGCGCCCAATTTGCCTCGGTTAGATTCTTTGGAAAAATATTTATTCCAAGCAATACATATTTGCTAATAGAATATTTTATTTTTATTTGAAAACCCGGTTTAAAAAAACCGAAACATATTCTTCGATTTCACAATTGTGGGATTTTCAATTTGTCGATTTTTTCAAGCGTTGTGCGACATTACGCACACATGGTCGTTAGACCCGATGACACGTGCTGTTGAAACAAAAACATACTCCTTTATTGCGAGGTTTTGCAAAGTCTGCAAATCATGCATGATTGGAGCATCATCACTCAAGGCTCTCGCATGACGGGCACTAGAACTGGCCATGATACTAATATTTTAAAATATGAACAAACATAGGCACATGATTGACGAACAATACGCAGAGGGAATTTATTGCGCAAATAGAATATGAACATGTAAAATCTGTGAAATATTTTATTTAGTACAAAAACAATCGCCAATTGCCAAAAAACCACTATAAACTGACACTCTCCTTATACACATTAGGAAAACACAAAGACATAGCGGCAATATTGAAATAATTAACCCCAAAGATTCAAAGTTTGCGGCGAGATTGTAACATCCAACTAGCGCAAACAGCTGATTTTAGAAATTATTTCAAGGTTATTCCATGTGGCAGCGAAAATAACCCACAAAACATCATTTAGATCATTTTAATGGAAGCCCAGCAAACTCTGCGCACCTTTACTGCATTATGTCGTTTCTAGCGCCTGCACCACACCTTAACACGTCATATTTTTTCTGGTAAGTAAAGCAAAAAACATTCATATCGCCATTGCTCTCGTACAAAATCTTACCCGTTGAGTGTCCTTAACATTTCGACAGCATGATCCCTCTCATCTGCGTCAGCAGTTGGATCCATTTTCAATCGCTTTGTTGGAATCATTTCCAATTTTATATAAAAAAACGATTAAAAAATACTTAGGCACCTTAGGTTCACAATTCTGCAAAATAAAATATTCCATTAAATATCGATACAATTACACAGATCTTCACGAACTGCCGTGTGAATAGGGGATTTCAATTTTTTAGGTAAATTTTGTATTTGTATTTGTTCGATCATGAGCTACTATTCAAATATGAGTATTAAAGATTCCCATAAATTATGGAAAACATGACTATATTCTTTGAAATATATTTGTCAAAGGTTTTTTTTTTAACATACATAAGTTTTATTTTATTTGCCGAAAATCGCACTGTCAGGATTTACCCGATGGGGTCACTCTTCCGTGAGCTTGACTTGAAACTTTCCACCACTGCTACATAACGATCACTTTGCCGCGCAAGATTCAAAAACTCTACAATATACTATCGACTTTATACCTTTACCCTTAATATCAAAGCTGTACTGGTCTAATTCAGCCTCGGAATGTTCACCAGCTTCAAGCACCCTCGCATGACTGAGAATTAAACTAGAAGTGCGATATCATAGAACCGTCGATAAAGCTTTGTCTGCTTGTCCCTTAGCGAAGTTGTCGGCCTATGTTGTATCTGGAATAACGTTTCGGTAAACATTGCCTTTTCTGATCACGTACCCCATAATCTAGAATCTAGACAACTTTTTTCTAAAATGAATTTGATTTGTATGAAGTATGGACAACAGATAAAAAGTTCTGGTTATGCCCATTCACTATCAAGTCATGTTCTTAACCAAGTACGAATTTGTGAACAAATACTAACTTCTAGACTATGTTATTTTCGTCATACTATCCGTTTTATAGAAAATAAAATAATTTTTTACAATACGCGCAACGGGTGACTCAAGGATGATGATGCTGACTTAAGATAATACGGTTGTTGGCAGTCACTTCCATGAGCATCGCAATGCTACGTTGCATACTTGCCTCCCGTAATTGTACTGAGAGTTTTAATATTGTTTTTCGGTCTTGCGATTAATTATATTTCTCCGATTTCATGGCATTGTTACGTCACACATACATCTATACAAAAACGTCACTTTTAGCGACTTTGTTCGAACCTCGAATGCATTTTGAAAGCTCTTAAAACGCGTTTATTAGCGAAGTTTCGTGAGTGCGGACGGACCCCAGATATGTTACTTTCATGAGGCGCTGTGGGTCTTTTCGAATTCGCAAATGCCAGAAGAAGTATTTTCAATGACATAACTTTGAAGGCTATAGGCAATTGTTATAAGAATCAGTGTGCAACTTGATCGTGCTCTGTAAATGGCTTTCTCGAACATACATTTATCATTGGATAGATAAAAAAAGAGTGTACAGAATCTTTACTGAAGATGGACTTTGACACTGATTTGACAAAGTTCTGAGAGAAATAAACCCAATATAATACCAAGACAGCGTTCAAGTCCATTCATTCATATGCTCGATATAATAATTTTCGCTTTCTTGTGTCGTTATTTTACTTACATATAAATGATTTAATTCCCATTCATAAAAATTTCTCTGTGAGGGTAGTAGTAAGTAAATAATGCATTATTTCAGGGTTGTGTTGCAATGATATACGATTTTCACATATGGAAAAATAAGAAATTCACAGGCGAACGGATACATTGACTTTGAAGTTTTTATTGTTTTTGATATAGAATTTTTGCATTTGGCCTTCGCTTCTTCGCTTCGAAAATAAAACAAAAATGACATCAATTCATAAAACGATTTTTATCATTTTACCGGCGCGAGTGCGCCAAAATATTGGGAAGAAACTGTACCAGATAGTATTATATGAAACAGAAACAAGATAAAGAATTGTTATTTTTGGAGCCTTTGGGGAGGCATTCAATTTGAACCTTTTACCGCTTTGTGATTTATTTTGTCTTGACATTGGGACCATTTTCTTACAGAAGTTCCATGTCTGCATCGCATTTTGTTTATTAAATTTCATTCTAAAAAGCCCGAAAGTGGCGGGTGCTTACGGCATGTATGATCAATTTGATACAAGAGGTGGACAGCGAGGGTAATTCCATTCCCCCCTCGTTTGACGGATTAATGCGTGCTTGCTATAAAATGGAGCTTTTAGGGGATTAAATGTAACAAAAAATCTTTCCTAAAAATGATGGGCCTGATTGGATTTACATATCTTTTTTTTCGAAATTCTAGATTGTCTAACATCATCCTGCCGTTATTGTGGGGAAAAAACTCCCGGGGAATGGGTGAGATATTAAGCTTTCTTCAACGAACCCAGTTTGCTATAGATTTCATTATCTCATATTATTATTTTAGGTTGGATTCGATATGTGTCCGAGATGGTACCACGCAAGCTGCTACGATAGCGATGTTGCAGATATTGTCGATATAGTATGGAAGTGTCCAGTTTATGCATCAAAACATTAGGGACGTGCTGCAATGAAAGCACCTTTATGGTTTTTTCCAAATTCCCCAAAAAGGGTAAACATGACGAATTGAAAATTGTTTTGTTAAATTGGGTCTCCAAATGCTTAAATTGAATATTTTGTGCTTGTAAGTAGTCGTTAGTTGTTCCTTTCTCAGCGTGACATACGGTCCTGTAAGTAGGGCTGGGCAAAACCGAATCACTTGAAATTCCAATCTGATTCGAATAATTTTTTCGAATCGGATCGAATCACTAATTCTTTGCAAATAACAAATATTCCATTTTTACTATTGTAACTTGTACTGTTATAACATTGTGAAAATAAAGAAATTTATAATTTGTAGCGTATTTTCAATTCACACTAAGAGCAACCACTTTCGTATTTTAACGACGAAATATAATCGATTTTTGTCAAATTTGACCAAAATCGATTGCATTTCGTTGTTAAAAATGAAAATCCTAGTTTACTTAACAAGTTTTTGTTTCTTATAATTGATTCACGACTGATTTGAATAAACTGTGCTTCGAGTCGATTCGAATCACCGACTCGAATTGCCCAGCCCTACTTGTAAGTATGGGTTTCAGTGAAAGATCATTACCTCTGAGTAAGGTTGGAAGCAAGCGATTCGGCTTGGGCAGTAGTATAAACGTATTTTTTATAGGCCTACCCATTTGAGATGAGTCATTAATTCTAGCCATTAACTGGAGTCCGATTGATAAACACATATCCGCCGCTCAACCTAAAACACTTTGATTTGGATTGGTCGAATCGTAAAGCCAGCATTTTTCTAACCATACAAAGTATCCTGAAAAATTACAAGGGAATTCTCACAATTATTATAAATATTCTCAATCCTTAAGATTTTTATTTTTGACATTATTGGTCAATGTTTTTTCAACATTTTTTCAACGTTTCTATGTAGATCTTGCAAATAATAAATATTTTGCGTAAAAAGAAGTCGTTTTATTATGAACTTTATATGTTATTTGTTAGAACAAGTTTTGAATCGTTCTGTGTAGTAAGGGGAAATTTCATGTTTCTAAAAAAGTAGCCTTATTATTTTCAAGGTTCTTCAAAATATACTCAGAATAATATATGAACAATGCTGTGCTATTTTTTCCAAAGTAAGTTTCCATAGGCGTAGAAATATGTTATAAACATACGTACAAAGGGAAATGGCGTGACAAATAATTTTTTCGGTAATTAATGACGCTCTTATTATAGACATGTTGCTATTTTTGCACTTTTTCATGAAAAGAGGGGAATTTCCCTATGATCCGCACGTTAGAATTTTTTCAAATTCTTTCCATATAGGTAAAGAAGTATATTTTGAACATACTGTAAAAAGGAATAGCGTGACAAATAATTTTTTTTTTTAATTTATGAGCTCTTTATTAAAGATATTTTGCCGTTTTTGCACATTTTTATGAAAAGAGAGGGGAATTTACCCATGATCCGCACGGTAGAATTTTTTTCATAGGTGTAGTACTATTTCATGAATATACTGTAAAAAGGAATAGCGTGACAAATATTTTTTTCAGCACTTAATGACGTCCTTATTAAGGATAATTTTTCATTTTTCCATATTTTCGTGAAAAGCGAGGGGAATTTCCCCATGATCCGCACGGTAGAATTTCTTCAAATATTTTTCATAAGTGTAGTAATATTTCATGAATATACTGTAAAAAGGAATAGCGTGACAAATATTTTTTTCATCACTTAATGACGTCCTTATTAAGGATAATTTTTCATTTTTCCATATTTTCGTGAAAAGGGAGGGGAATTCCCCCATAATCCGCACGGTAGAATTTCTTCAAATACTTTTCATAGGTGTAGTAATATTTCATGAAATACTGTAAAAAGGAATAGCGTGACAAATATTTTTTTCATCACTTAATGACGTCCTCATTAAGGATAATTTGTCATTTTTCCATATTTTCGTGAAAAGGGAGGGGAATTTCCCTATGATCCGCACGGTAGAATTTTTTAAAATTTTTTCATAGATATAGAAATATATTTTGAACATACTGTATAAAGGAATAGCGTGACAAATATTTTTTTCGTTAATTAATGACGGCCTTATTGGAGACATCTTTGCCATTTTTTAATTTTTAATAAGAAGGGAGGGTAATTTCCCCATGGAACGCACGGTAGAATTTCCTCACATTTTTTTTATAGATGTAGAAATATATTCTGAACATACTGTCAAAAAGAATAGCGTGACAAATGTTTTTTTCATCAATCAATGACGCCCTTATTAAAGATAATTCGCCATTTTTGCACTTTGTAATGAAAAGGGAGGGGAATTTCCCGATGATCCGCACGGTAGAATTTCTTCAAATTTTTTTCATAAGTATAGAAATTTATTTTGAACATACTGTTAAAAGGAATAGCGTGACAAATAATTTTTTCGTCAATCAATGACACCTTTATTAAAGATATTTTGCCATTTTTGCACTTTTTCGTGAAAAGGGAGGGGAATTTCCCCATGATCCGCACTGTAAAATTTTTTCAAATTTTTTTCATAGGTGTAAAAATACACTCTGAACACACTGTCAAAAGGAATAGCGTGACAAATATTTTTTTCGACAATTAATGACGTCCTTGTTCAGGATATTTTGCCATTTTTTCACTTTTTAATGAGAAGGGAGGGGAATTCCCCCATGATCCGCACGGTAGGATTTCTTCAATTTTTTTCATAGATGTAGAGATATATTCTGAACATACTGCCAAAAGGAATAGCGTGACAAATGTTTTTTTCGACAATTAATGTCGTCTATAATAAAAATATTTTGCCATTTTTGTACTTTTTCGTGAAAAGGGAATGGAATTTCCCTATGATCCGCACGGTAGAATTCTTCAATTTTTTTTTCATAAGTATAGAAATATATTTTGAACATACTGTTAAAAGGAATAGCGTGACAAATAATTTTTTCGTCAATCAATGACGCCTTTATTAAAGATATTTTGCCATTTTTGCACTTTTTCGTGAAAAGGGAGGGGAATTTCCCCATGATCCGCACGGTAGAATTTCCTCAAATTTTTTTCATAGATGTAGAAATATATTCTGAACATACTGTCAAAAAGAATAGCGTGACAAATGTCTTTTTTCGACCATTAATGACGTCTATATTAAGGATATTTTGCCATTTTTGGACTTTTTCGTGAAAAGGGAAGGGAATTTTCCTATGATCCGCACGGTAGAACTTCTTCAAATTTTTTTCATAAGTATAGAAATATATTTTGAACATACTGTTAAAAGGAATAGCGTGACAAATAATTTTTTCGTCAATCAATGACACCTTTATTAAAGATATTTTGCCATTTTTGCACTTTTTCGTGAAAAGGGAGGGGAATTTCCCCATGATCCGCACTGTAAAATTTTTTCAAATTTTTTTCATAGGTGTAAAAATACACTCTGAACACACTGTCAAAAGGAATAGCGTGACAAATATTTTTTTCGACAATTAATGACGTCCTTGTTCAGGATATTTTGCCATTTTTTCACTTTTTAATGAGAAGGGAGGGGAATTCCCCCATGATCCGCACGGTAGGATTTCTTCAATTTTTTTCATAGATGTAGAGATATATTCTGAACATACTGCCAAAAGGAATAGCGTGACAAATGTTTTTTTCGACAATTAATGTCGTCTATAATAAAAATATTTTGCCATTTTTGTACTTTTTCGTGAAAAGGGAATGGAATTTCCCTATGATCCGCACGGTAGAATTCTTCAATTTTTTTTTCATAAGTATAGAAATATATTTTGAACATACTGTTAAAAGGAATAGCGTGACAAATAATTTTTTCGTCAATCAATGACGCCTTTATTAAAGATATTTTGCCATTTTTGCACTTTTTCGTGAAAAGGGAGGGGAATTTCCCCATGATCCGCACGGTAGAATTTCCTCAAATTTTTTTCATAGATGTAGAAATATATTCTGAACATACTGTCAAAAAGAATAGCGTGACAAATGTCTTTTTTCGACCATTAATGACGTCTATATTAAGGATATTTTGCCATTTTTGGACTTTTTCGTGAAAAGGGAAGGGAATTTTCCTATGATCCGCACGGTAGAACTTCTTCAAATTTTTTTCATAAGTATAGAAATATATTTTGAACATACTGTTAAAAGAAATAGCGTGACAAGTAATTTTTTCGTCAATTAATTACGTCCTTATTAAAGATATTTTGCGCCTTTTCGTGAAAGGGGAGAGGAATTTCCCCATGATCCACACGGTAGAATTTCTTCAAATTTTTTTCATAAATGTAGAAATATATTCTGAACATACTGTCAAAAAGACTAGCGTGACAAATGTTTTTTTCGACCAATAATGACGTCTATATTAAGGATATTTTGCCATTTTTGAACTTTTTCGTAAAAAGGGAGGGGAATTTCCCCATGATCTGCACGGTAGAATTTCCTCAAATTTTTTTCATAGATGTAGAAATATATTCTGAACATACTGCCAAAAAGAATAGCGTGGCAAATGTTTTTTTCGACCATTAATGACGTCTATATTAAGAATATTTTTCCATTTTTGGACTTTTTCGTGAAAAGGGAATGGAATTTTCCTATGATCCGCACGGTAGAACTTCTTCAAATTTTTTTCATAAGTATAGAAATATATTTTGAACATACTGTCAAAAGAAATAGCGTGACAAATAATTTTTTTCGTCAATCAATGACGCCCTTATTAAAGATATTTGCCATTTTTGCACTTTTTCGTGAAAAGGGAGGGGAATTTCCCCATGATCCGCACGGTAGAATTTCTTCAAATTTTTTTCATAGATGTAGAAATATATTCTGAACATACTGCCAAAAAGAATAGCGTGACAAATGTTTTTTTCGACCATTAATGACGTCTATATTAAGAATATTTTTCCCTCTTTGGACTTTTTCGTGAAAAGGGAATGGAATTTTCCTATGATCCGCATGGTAGAACTTCTTCAAATTTTTTTCATAAGTATAGAAATATATTTTGAACATACTGTCAAAAGAAATAGCGTGACAAATAATTTTTTTTTCGTCAATCAATGACGCCCTTATTAAAGATATTTGCCATTTTTGCACTTTTTCGTGAAAAGGGAGGGGAATTTCCCCATGATCCGCACGGTAGAATTTCTTCAAATTTTTTTCATAGATGTAGAAATATATTCTGAACATACTGCCAAAAAGAATAGCGTGACAAATGTTTTTTTCGACCATTAATGACGTCTATATTAAGAATATTTTTCCCTCTTTGGACTTTTTCGTGAAAAGGGAATGGAATTTTCCTATGATCCGCATGGTAGAACTTCTTCAAATTTTTTTCATAAGTATAGAAATATATTTTGAACATACTGTCAAAAGAAATAGCGTGACAAATAATTTTTTTCGTCAATCAATGACGCCCTTATTAAAGATATTTGCCATTTTTGCACTTTTTCGTGAAAAGGGAGGGGAATTTCCCCATGATCCGCACGGTAGAATTTCTTCAAATTTTTTTCATAGATGTAGAAATATATTTTGAACATACTGTCAAAAGCAATAGCGTGACAAGTCATTTTTTCGTCAATTAATTACGTCCTTATTAAAGATATTTTGCCATTTTGCACTTTGTAATGAGAAGGGAGGGTAATTTCCCTATGATCCTTACGGTAAAATTTCTTTAAATTTTTCCCTCGGCGTACAAGTATGGTTTGAACACGCTAGTCAAATAAATGTCGTAACAAACAAATATTTCGCTATTTTGAATGAGTATTTATGACTCGGCGACGGCGGATATAGTAATTGAAAAATCGGTAACTGTCTGCTGGAAATGTATGCTAGCTTTATACAGGTCTAATTCAGAACTTGAATCCAATTTCCCACTATCATTCACAGTCGCAATCTACACTCAGGGTTCAGTCGGTTTAACCTAAACACTGCAAGGTCATGAGTTCAACCGTCTGTCGTCTGTCTGGCTGTTAAAAATTGACAAACGGCTACACTACCGGTATTGGCAGCTAAGTTACTTTCTATCTATGCGGCCAAGCAACATCTGTTCTAACTCAGAACTTGTTGCCAACAGATTTATTGGCAGTATTTGGATCCTTCGACTTGAACCATCCGACAATTGCATTAAACAATTGTTTCACAGACTAAACAAGAGCAATTTTATGTCTTAAACTGTATACTTCTAACGCAAGCCTCATTCATTTGCTCGATCTCAGACAACCGCTACGTTTATTCAGTTCCTGACTTTCTGTTCCTATAGCAACGTCGGAATGAGGAACCGACGCTCTGGTTGTGAGAAAGGTGGTTCCGCGATTACGTAATATTTATTTAGAATATTTTTTACTGGTCGAACATAATTTAAAAGGTTTCCAAAAATCGTGGGATGTCTAAAATATATTTCTTGGAGTCCCAACCGGACACAGGACATTCCTTTAAAACTATAATCATTGATGCGTGTAAAGTACAATTTTCGCGTCTCAGTATGTTTGCGAATTTTTTTGAGACAGTGCCGGTATCGGTAGTAAAGTAGGCTTCATTAAGGGAAAAATATGATATGTGTTCTGCGTTTCAACTTTAGCCTCATAAGTTCTGTGTTAGTGTATTATACATTCAAGTGGTGCTTGGGAAATAACTCTGCCGTCTGATCAGAAAAAAGGTAGGGTAGAACCCACCCAGCGTAAATGTAACTTAGGAGATGAACTGATAAAACATACGGTACGTAAAGTCTAGCCATTTTCAAGGGCAAAATAGAAAATAATAACATACCCGGTAATGCATCCACAATAATATTAGAATGACAATATTAGAATGGCACATGTTTGGGGTCTAGTGAAGTTTAGTACCATATTCCCGAATGTCATTAAAATAAAAACTGGCAGAATATTCTCATCCTAACTAGGGGCGCCAATGCTGCAAGTATCTGACATTGTCTCCCGGGTTAGGATGAGTCGCTTGCAACATGGGAAATTATTATGATAATCGGATATATGGTACTAAACTTCATGAGACCCCATGTTTGCTCACTCTTTAAAATTTTTTAAGGCTGCCCAGTTAACTGAGTCGGCCTTCAAGCTCAGAGCTACTCATCTCTAACCTGCTAACTTCTTGGTTCGAATCTTGAGTAATGAACATATCTTCGCAAGCCTCACCGGTTCGAGAATACAGCTTAACTACAGGGCAAACCACGATCTCTCATATAGATACCAGTTCCGAATCGGGGTGAAGGTTTTTATTTCTCATTTTTCCTGTGCATGGACCTGGTTGGTGGAGGAAGCCGTAAGCATCGCTTATGTGAACCACCGTGCACCGGTGAGGCATCCAGAAGACCTCTCGCATATAAATCATCATTCTTCACAGGATTCGAACTTGCGTCATGACGATCATAGATGCGTAGTTCAAATCGTATTCCTACCGCTTTACCGATTGAGCTAACCGGGCACCCTGTCTCCAAGCCCCCAACTAGACTCGCAGTGACAAAAATGCGATAACAAACAATGCAACTGAGGGAGGCAAAATTTGAAATTTTTTTGTGATTGAATTATGGCGTCATAGGTAATTTGTCGCCACGAGCTAAAAAGAAAATAGGAAGGAGAAAATAGCAATTTTTGTATATAACAGCAAAGCAGACAAAAATGCCTCTGTAGGCGCTAAAATATATTTTGTTCACTTCGGTCTTTAAGAAAAGCTGGAGTGGGGAGCGCGGCGCTAGTTTACGTAACTCATAACATTAGTCAATCATTTTATTTCATGCAGAAAATCATAATATATAGAAGAACGTATGGATGGGGGCTCCTTGGTACTTATTCCTGCATTACATGTAGCTCTTTGCACTTAAGTGGCTTCAGGACTATTTTCGAGTATGATTTGTCTTCTGTGGCCTTGCTCTGAGCGAATTTTAATAAAAAAATAAATAAATAAATAATAATAAAAAAGCATAACAGGTAAAATCACATCTTTCCAACCATCCAAACAGGACATATATCGAATTCAATCCAAACCTCACTGCTCGAATTTGCACCTTTGCTAAAAAATATTAAACAAATGTGCAAATCAGTTTCATAATTTTAGCCCGCGGCACCTATTATGACATCATAATATAAATTTTATTCGAAAATCTGACACTTACATCCCTGTACAAAACTACTTCTATATATTACCTTGCTCAGAGTGATTTATTCAGATATGTAGATGAAAGTAAAATCAAACCAACCTGTGAATCTGCGTAAAATAAAAATCACGCTATTAAAAAAATTGCTCAAGCGCGAAAACGCCACACGCACCTTAATAAAAAACTTTATGCTACTGGGGGAGGCCTATTAAAATATTTTTCAATGGAGACAGCGGCGTCTTACTAATTACTGAAAAGTGCAGAGGGAAACGGCATAAAAAGAGAAAACAGAGCAAAATAAACCACTATAAAACCAAGATCAAATAATTTAAACACTTTTTGGGAATTGTAATTCACGTATTTCAATCCTGACATGAATGACCCTAATATAATTTCAATACTTCTGCATCCATCATACTTTGTTTTACCCGTCATCATTCTCCACGTTAGATTTTCTTTCATACCTATTTCACATACAATATATTCTTTTAGATGTAATTTGGTACAGAGTGAAGTTACTGATGTCTTGATACTGGGTTCATCACAGGCTGGCAGAATGTCAGCTACTTTGCCACCCAGACACTCGAAGAAAATGGATTTCATCAAACGAATTTTTATCAAATTGGAAATATTTTATAGTATACCTTTCAGCGCTCTCGACACAGGATAAAAACAGAAAATGTCAAACGTCTCCGATCTCTGCGTACCTTATTTAGGACATGAATATGTGGTACGTGTTTTTTTTGGTTCTTATTGATGTTATAATTATTAACTTTCTCTTAGCTATATATTGTACACTTTGAGCTCCGCAACTCTGATCGCCAAGTCCTGGGTTCGAATCCTGTGAGGGATGATAATTATATGCGAGAGATCTGCTGGATACCTCGCTGGTGCACGGTGGTTCACATAAGCGCTGCTTACGGCTTCCTCCAACAAACAGGTCTATGCGCGAGAAAAATGAGAATATTACAAAAACCACCCAGATTCGGAATTGGTATCTGCATGGGCGGCCGTGATGATTAAGCTGTATTCTCCGCTTTCCTCTCCCGCATGATAAAAATGATATCCCTATCCTATATTTTTCCTATATTATGGGAGCTACGTTTATTTATTGATTGACAATCATGAAAGCATGTTCAACTCTTAAATATTCAACTTCAACTATTAAATGGAATGGGAAATTTAGTAAAAACTATAATTAGCATGCGCTAATATTTTATCAACAGTACTCGTTCAGATAATATCTGTGTTGGCATGAAAAACTAATATCGGTCAAGCCTTATCGAATATTTTGGTCAGCCCTAGATATATTTGTGTCGGCAGGGGTATCAGAACATACTATGTGTGAGATGTCTTTGTCTCTCTTGTAAACTATTCTATATTTTCTTTATAGAATCATGTTCGACCGCTTGTTCTGAAATGTGTCAATGTGACTCAGTGACTCAGACTGGTGTCCAGAGTAGCTGTCAGTCTGGTATTAGTCAGAGTTAGATCATGATTTAGTTTGATTCCTGGCATGTCAGTTTCAGATGATTCTAATACTCAATTCTGGGATCCAGTATAATTCAAACAGTACCCAAAGTAAATGAAATGGCGATGATATCTGTATTGGCATGAAAAACTAATATCGATCAGGCCCTATCGAATATTTTGGTCAGCCCTAGATATATTTGTGTCGGCAGGGGTATCAGAACATACTATGTGTGAGATGTCTTTGTCTCTCTTATAAACTATTCTATATCTACTTTATAGAATCTTGTTCGACTGCTTGTTCTGTAATGTGTCAATGTGTCACTGCTCGAAACAGATGAGGTATGTATTAGCCAGGATATGAAATGTTTCTCCGGGTATATGAAATGTTCATATCATTTTCCAGAGTGACCAACTATCAGCTACTCGGACACCCAAAAGAAAATAGATTCCATCAGAAGAACATTTGATAAATGGAAATATTTCATGATATGATTCCTGCTATAAGATAAAATTACCTTTTTTTGAGTGTCTGGTAGCAACCCAACTGCAGGAAAAGCATCCAATTTGTCAATACTGTTACGAAACTTGACTTTTTTATACAATTTGTTGACAACCAATCACTCAAAAAATCTTTTCACTTTTCTAGCCACGGAAATATCATTAAATATTGGTAAATTTTCTTCAGGCGGAAGTTATTTGCTTCGGGTGTCCAGAGTAGCTGTCAGTCTGGTATTAGTCAGAGTTAGATCATGATTTAGTTTGATTCCTGGCATGTTATCGGTTGCCTGAGTAGTAGCTGGCATCGCAAGCTGACGACATTGTAATTCTGAATTCAACTTCAAATTTTTCAAAATCTTTATACTTTTTTATTTATTACTTATATGTGAATTTATGAACTGATATTATTCCTTCCTCGTTTCCAGGAGAAAGCTGCAGAAATTCTTGAAATTTTCGAAACATTGATCGAGATCGAAGGCAGTTATATTTCACCGTATGCAAAAGATCCAGTGTTATTTTCTCTGCAGGTAAGTTCCAGAACCGACCAGTTTGGTTCTTTTGCATATTCAATTTTGATTTGATGCCCTATAAATATGGGCTTAGTACATATTGGCATCGCAGGTTGAATATATTGGGTTCGAGTCCAGCTCATTAATCCATGTCCACCACTCAACACAGGGTAGGCTGAGCCGAACAGGAAAAGATCATATCTTCCCAGCAATTCTAACCCTGTCGGTCTATATGTGGCTGCCGGTACAGGGCCTTGGTCAGGGTGATCCACCCCAAGAAGTGGCATTGAAAAAACATTTCAGCATGTCGTAAGTCAGCCAGGAGCAATGCCTGAATGGAATGTAGTTTCTACTTTTTGTAGTGGCTCTTTGCCTCCTAAGTGTCATTTACTTGTTTCCTTTTAAACGGTGTGATTTCCTTTTTATCTTGCGTGAGGGGAAAGCGGAGGGACTAGAGCTGAGCATATCGGTAGGACGGTAAATACCGGCATTGAGTTTTCCAAAATACTGTTTACCGTTATTTTTTCGCAATGTCGGTTTGCCGTGATACCGGTATTTTGTGACATACCTCCTAAAATGGTTACAAGTTTTTGCGTTATCGCGCCAAGGAGCATAAAAAACGGGTCTTGACATACCAGGAATGTTGGCATTTTACTTCCACTTGCACCTGTTGGCAAACTCGATTGACCTTTTTAAACAACAACCCGCCTGCATTTAGAGGTATGCTGCTGATTTTTTTTCACTAGGTTGCGCCTCTCATGGGTCTCTAAGACAACACGATAGCATTTTTTTGATAGCAGAAAATGGCTTGACATTCCAGTAATGCTACAGACAGATCATAAAATATTGCCCAGTTTCTAAACCTTCTCCTGATTGCTATTTTCTTCAGGTGTCTTAAAAGCATTGTAGCTGGCATTCTTCAGGTCTGACCCAAATATTTTTTGTTTATCAATTAACATGATTTTCTTTCTTTTATTCAGATGCCGAGGCTGGAAATTTTAATGTCAAGCAATGAACCTCATCATGTAAGGGGGCTCGTATTAACACTAGCCTGCCTTGCCGAGGGAACTTCAAAATATATTAAGAATAAGTAAGTATGCAATATTTATAGATCTCATTTTTTCTGAGGGTTTTGAGTGAAAGGTCAGAGCAGGGTTACAGAATCACGGTTTTCTTTTTTTTCATGTTTCAAATTTTCTTGGGATGGACAAAAAGCGCGTAATCTGTTTTCTTCGGGTGTCTGATATTTTGCCACCATGGGTCAGAAATTTTTCCTTTTTGTTTATTATATCAAGTTGAATTGTTTCTTTTACTCTGTGTCAGTGAGGGCTTTAGAAGTGGTATATGGTTTTACCGTTGCCCAGGGCAGATACCACTCACTGCACTTTATATATTGGTATTTTACTCTCATTTGGAAAGTAAAAATATTCAAACTAATCTTTCTCCTAACATACCTTAATATTTTTTTCAGTCACTTGAAGCCTTTTCTGGAAATCGTATGTCGAGCCTCGTTGAGTGAACACCAAGGAGTCAGATCCGCTTCATTATTTGCCATCGGACAATTTTCTGAACATTTACAGGTAAATGGGTATTTATGTTAAAGATGATCTCATCTTAAGTTACGACCTCTCGCGCAGATACCAGTTTCGAATCTGGGTGGAATATTCGAGCTTATCATATTTTTCCTGTTCATGGACTTGGTCGGTGGAGGAAGGTGTAAGTAGGGCTCTCGGGAACCACCGTGCGCCTTCGAGGCGCCCAGCAGACATCTGGCATATAATCATCCTCCCCTAGAAGATTCGAACTTGCGTCTTAATCAGAGATGCATATCTCTAAGCGTATTGTCACTGCTTTACCGATTGAGCTAACTGGGTAGAATAGTCTAGAATTCTGATCAAGAAACAGGATTAGAATTGCTGGAAAGATATGATCTTTTTCTGTTCAGCTCTGCCTACCCAAGTTATTTCACCCTGGGTTGAGTGGTGGGCTTGGATTAGCAAACTGGACTCGCCGGGACTCGAACCTCAGATCTTCAACCTGCGACGCCAACATGTTTAACCATTTATCCATGTTTTCTCAAACTATTTCATTTTGAGGGAAAATTGCAAAGACAGCTTTGTTTGTTTATTATAAGACTAGGGTGGTGCGCTGAGATTGCTATGCACAGGTTGGGCACATGAGAGGTCGTATTTCATATGGTTAAGCTGTATACTCGACCTTCCTCTTCCGCAGGATAAAAATGATATTCTATCCCAATTTGTAATTTCCAAAAAAAATTATTCAATCCCATCTCATTTTCAGCCTGATATCAGTAAATTCTCTGCAGAAGTGATGCCGTTACTTTTCGAAATTTTAAAGAAAACCTCTGAATCGAACAAAGGAATCACAAGGGCTTATTACGCAGTGGGAAAATTTTGTTGAAAATTTAGGTGAGTGGATTTTGGTGGACATGGTCGTTTATTTGAAAGCGATCAGTTTCAACAAGCATTGGTTGTTGGTATCATCAGCATCGACATGCAAAATGACCAAGGTCACTGCACTTCACCATAGCAGTTTCGTTTGAAATGTTTTCCGCCTAGAGTGCAGTTGCTGTTACTACATTGATGGTTTTGAAGCTTTTTTTGTCCATCATAAAGAAATGACATTTTCATTTCAGACACCTGAAGAAAACACAAGATTTTGTCATTGATATTATCAGTCTCAAATACCCTTTTTTTATTGAAATCCACTCAAAGTTTAAATATGTTGTATATGTCACCGATGCATTGTGCTGCATTATGTATTTTCCCAGTGAGTGCCAAAACCCGAAAAACATTAACTAGTAAAAGTCGTTTTCATTGCAATTGACTCTGAGCAAGGCCGTGAGCATTGCCTAAAAGGAACCAACTAACACGCTGAACCACTATAGTTAAGTGTAGTGAGTGGTATCTGCCACACGCAGGAAATACTTTATGACTATTCTAAAGCCCCTTCCTACAGGGCTTAGATATTAATTCTCTTTTGGATTTATGTTTTTTTGTTAATATTTGCGTTATGAGACTACTGTCTATTTCATTAAGACAATGACATCCTTCCGTACCTTGATCGATTGATGAGTCATCTTCTAACGACGTTGCAAACTTGTGAGAAAATCCATACAAGGGAGCTGGTTGTCAGTGCCATTGGGGCTGTCGGGTAAGTTTTTTTTTA